>CM077154.1:5160194-5396005 GCA_039583875.1 Platanthera guangdongensis | reverse complement strand
CGGTGCTGATGGGACATACTCTAAAATCTTCAAGGCAGACTGAAGATGGCACTCTCTGGGAGCTTGCATAAAAACTGACTGACCTTGCCTACAACATAGGAGATGTCGGGTCTGGTCACTGTGAGATAGATGAGTTTGCCCACCAACCGTCTGTACCTTGGACATCAGATAGAAGAGGCGAGTCATCCGTCCACGTTTTGTCTTCTCCAATAGCCATGGAAACCGGGCCGGTTTGGCACCTGTCAATCCTGCCTCTTGTAGAGATCAAGGGCATACTTCCGTTGGGAGAGAACTAACGAGTCAGGCTTCCGAGAGATTTCTATCCCAAAAAGTATTTTGGGAGCCCATATCCTTCGTGACCAGGTGTGACGGAGGTGTTTTTTCGTCAAGTCCACCCCAGCTGGGTCATCGCCGGTAAGAAGAATATCATCCACATACACTGCCAAAACTACCAGTCCCGAGGTTGTTTTGCGACTGAATAAAGAGTGATCGGCCGAACTCCTTGTAAAGCCGATGACAGCCACAATACCACTGAACTTGTCGAACCACGCCCGAGGGCTCTGCTTTAGGCCATAAATGGCCTTCTTCAAACGGTATAAGCGTGTCTCCCCCTGAGCAACATACCCATGAGGTTGCTTCATGTAGACGTCCTCCTGAAGATCGTCATAGAGAAAGGCATTCTTGACATCAAGCTGGGAAATAGTACAATCCCGGTTAACAGCCACAGAGAGAAGAACCCGGATGGTGCTGAGGCGAGCAACCGGAGAGAAAGTGTCAAATTAATCAACGTCGTAAGTCTGAGTGAAGCCTTTGGCCACCAGCCGGGCCTTGTAGCGATCCACAGTGTCGTCGGGGCGAAATTTCACAACAAAGACCCAGCGACAGCCAACCACATCAGTACCCACTGGAGGAGGAACAAGTGTCCAGCTACCCCGTTCAGTAAGAATAACCATCTCCTCATCCATGGCAGATTTCCAATGAGGGATAGCAAAAGCCTCCTGGTAGGTGCGGGGAGTAGAAGCAGTGGAGATAGCCAAGGCAAAACACCTGCGAGAAGGAGAAAGCCGATCATAGGAAACAACTGCCGCAAGCGGGTGTTGAGTACACGCCCGCACCCCTTTGCGAAGAGCAATGGGAAGATCTAAGTCGACGGGAGCCTCAGCGACCGGAGCGTCCGTGGCGGAGAAGGCTGGCCCGGGACTAGAAAGAGACGGCTGCGGAGAAGAGGGAGGAGGGGTAGGGGGTGAGACGGACAGGGACGGAGACGGAGGAGGAGATGGGGAAAGGTGGAGACGTCGAGAGGCGTGGAAGGAACGGAGAGAGGCGGTGGAGAAGTAAAGACATCACGAGGAAGAGAGGAGTTATGAGAGAAGTAGGAAGCATGCTCGAAGAATGTCACGTCTGCGGAGACAAATTGTTTGCGCAAAACGGGGTCAAAACAGCAATAGTCTTTTTGAGTGGTAGAGTACCCCAAAAAGACACACTTGGTGGAACGGGGGGAAAGCTTGTCGCGGGTAGCGGAAGGAGCGTGAATAAAAGCCGTACACCCAAAGATACGGAGAGGGAGAGGAAAAGGTTCCTTGTGGGGGTATAGAATGGAGAAGGGGGTCTGGCCGTGGAGAACCGTGGAGGGAAGACGATTGATGAGATAGCAGGCGAGGAGCGCAGCGTAGCCCCAGTAGGAGCGGGGTACTTGCATCTGCGTCAGGAGAGTGCGAGCGACAACAAGGAGGTGACGGTTTTTACGCTCCGTCACCCCATTCTGCTGGGAGGTGTAAACACAGGTGGTTTGATGAAGAAGATCATGTTGCCGAAAGAAAGAGGAGAATTCATGGCTAAGATATTTCTTAACATTATCAGAGCGTAAAACTTTAATAGAAATGTCAAATTGAGTCTTAATCATAAAATAAAAGGAATGTCACACAGAAAAGAGTTCAGAGCGATCTTTTAATAGATACACCCAGGTACATCGAGAAAAATCATCTATAAAAGTTACAAAGTAGGAACTACCCTGACCAACGGTGAGGGTAGGAGCAGAACCCCATAAATCAGAATGAATGAGATCAAACGGGCGAGAGGAGCCACGGCCGTGCTTCGGTGGTAAGGAGGAGCGATGATGTTTACCAAGCTGACACGCATCACAGTTGAGCGGAGGACTGGTCGGAGGTAAGTGGGGCAGAAGCTGTCGAAGAATCCGAGAAGGAGGATGTCCAAGGCGAAGATGCCATTGAAGCGGATCTGTAGAGGAGGAGTAGACGGACAGAGCGGAAACGTTGTCGAGGAAATAGAGTCCGCCGCTCTCAGTCCCAGTAGCAATCGTCCGCTGGGTCCTCGGGTCCTGAAAAGAACAAGAAGTCGGAATGAATAAGACGGAGCACTGAAGTTGCCGGCATAAAGTAGTAACAGATAATAAATTGCACGGGAACTTCGGGACATAGAGAGTGTCCTCCAAGCGAAGCGACGGGGTGAGTTGAACCATGCCCGTCCCATGAACCGGGGACGGTGAACCATCCGCCACACGAACCGGGGGCAAGTGGTTATGCGTCTCAAGACGGGAGAAGCAATGAGGGTTGTCAGTCATATGATTTGTAGCACCGAAGTCAATCGGTCATTTACCTTGGGTAACGACGTGGGCACTACCTGAAGTCGTGGCCACGGAGGCAGATGACCGAGAGGAGGCGGAGGCCGAAGAAGGAGCATCACCGGAAGGGCGAAGATGAGGACGTTTCTGCCAGCAGCGGTCAACGGAATGGCCGGTACGACCACAGTGAGAGCAGAGGAACCTGGACGAACCGCGCCCGCCGGAGTGGCTGCGACCACTCGGGCCCCCCTTCTGAGCTTGGTGAGCATAGGAGTCCTGGGAAGGGGGGAGGCCAACAGAGGCCGCTGGAGCAGCGAAGTAACAGCGGCAATGCGAGCCGCGGTGGCATCCAAAGTAGGAGATTCCGCCTCACCCAAGATCTGCTGGCGGATCATATCATAGGAATCGGAAAGACGGAGAAGATAACAAACAACCAGGAGTTCCTGGAAGTGTTTGTGCTGGGCGGACAAGTCCGCGGAGAAGGGCGATTCTGCAGTATCTCGGTGTCAAGAGCCTGAACCTGCTGGTAAGCCGCAGCAGGAGACATGGAGGGGCGGGCAAAGAGGTCCGCATAAAGAGTATAAATGCGGGACGTCTGCCTCCCCTTCGAATAGAGAGCAGCCAGGTGAAGCCAGGCGGCCTTGACCGTCTCATCATGGCGAATGATGGGAAGACAATCATCAGAGAGGCTGTTGGCCAGCCAAATGCGGACAAGAGCATCACTCGCATCTCAGTCATCAAATTCAGGAGAGGTACGAGGAGGAGGGTCATCGGTGAGGTGATGACGCTTGCGCTGAGAGCGAAGAAGAAAGGTGAAAGAAACGCTCCAATCGGGATAGTTGGAGCCAACAAGCTTAGAAAGCGTGTCAAGGTTGCTCGAAGGAGTAGGAGGAGCAGGAGCTGCAGGAGCGGTGGATGTAGAGATAACGGGAGTGGAGAGACCGGAAGTGGCCATAGAGAAGGCAAGAAACCGCGCGAGAAGAAGATAGACCGTGGGGAGAGAAAAACGGAGAGCAAGCCGCACGACCTAAGGAGAAGGCCGGGACACGAGAAAGAAACCGCAGCGAACAAGGATGAAACAGCAGCGGGCTGAAGAGAAGAAGCTGCAGCGGCACGGTGGCAGGATACCAGCGGCCAGAAAGCAGACCAAAGTGCAGGGAAGAGGTCGCGCGAACTGAAAGAGGCCAAGCGAACAGAAGAGAAGAGGAAGCAAAGAAACCAAGCCGCGGAGACAGGCCGCGAGAACAGGTCGCGGGAAGGGGCAAGCCGCGCAAACAAGAGCAGCGGGCAGAAGAGAAATCAATCCGCAAAACCAGGCCGAGGAGAAGAAAGAAGAAGCCGCGAGATCAGAGAGAGCTTAGTCAGGTGGAAAGAACCGAGTGCTCTAATATCATGTAAAAGTAGCGAATACGCAGCTAAGAAATGGACAGAAATTTGCATAATTGAAATTTTATTATTCAAAAAAGATATCATTTACAAAGGTATGACCTCTCTTTTATAAAATGGAGGAGATATGAGAGAGTACAAACAAACAATGTGGGACTAAACATGTACAGGGCTGAGTGGCTAGATTTAAAGAGACCGCACAGGCCGCGCGGTTAGACAGATGGGTTAACCGCTCGACAACTCCAGCAGGATAAGAACAAGCCGCAATAGGAGACCGATAGACCGCCCGGTCTCCAGGCTTCTGACTGAGACCGTCAGACCGCTCGGTCACCAAACCGCCAGACAAGACCGCAAGGCTGCCCGGTCTAATACTTCAACAAGACATACTCTATAAGGCCAAGAATAACTTCTTATTAATCCATTCATGCCTTCTATTACAATCACTAGGCTATATTTATAGTCTTCATACCAACATCTCTAAACACCTATTTACAAGTATGCCACTAATTACCAATCCCGTTACATTCCATCCCTGCCTGAAAAATGACGTCCTCGTCGTTGTCTCTGGTCGAAAAGAAAAAAAAATATTGGGCGTCATCGAAAAGTTCGGATTTTAAAGGTCGGTGGAACCTCCAAATATGCAGTTTTTCTTCAGGGCAGGAAAGTATCACTAAAAATACACCAAGAATTTAATAGATGAGTTTTTCTGAATCAATTTTCTGCCTTCTCGTCCATTTCTCCAGAGTCCTAAAATGAATAACACCAAAGTTTAGTGCTTCTTCCTGGATATTGTCTACCTTCTTCAAGTGTTGGAGATGATGATAACTGCAAATTCGCTCATAGAACATACAAAAATCGAAAGTCTCATGATCCCCGTAAAAAATAATTATGCTGAAACAAGACGGTCATCTCGTGATCCAAGAATGGTGTTCTGCTGGCGCACAAACGCCTCCACATACAGACCACTGGCACAAGAACATCGTGGATGATGATGTTGGTGACAAACTGGGATGTTATGCAAGAGCCATTGGCGAGGTGGGCGTTGTCGATGGTCTTGCGGCGTTGACGCCACAGTCGTTGGGATCTACTTGTAGTTGCTCGGCCAGTCAGGATCGCAACGCCAACAGTCATCAATGGAGTTGTCGGTGCAGCATGAAAGTAAACGCACAGGTTCCCCCTGACTGTGCCCGTGTTGATCACCGCCATCACAATTTCATCCACCTTCGTCAGTTGCACTGTTGATATATCCTGGACAGAGATCTCTCATTCATTGCGTTGTTTCCTAGGTATTGACAGAACTTCTGCAATTTTTTTGTACAGAAATTTCTGTATACAGGTGGATGGTCAAAATGGCAAAGGCAGCCTGTTAGCGGACTGTTCTCTGGAGGAGTAAACTGTTCGCCGAAGGATCGGCCTGCTTTTTGGCGGCCTTCACGCGGCAAGAAACGTTGCCCTTCCTGAAGAAGGAAGAGAGTCGTGAAGGCTATTCCGGCGAGATGGCCGGACTCAACAAGAATAAGAGGTTTGTTGCAAAATCAGGACAGTGATGAAGAGCTCGCAACACCAAGTGATGCAAATCGCCGTCAAAATCAAGATGGCTCTGCTGCAAGACTCAGGCAGGCGGTGGTGGAGGAACCAGTGGTGGTTGTGACTGATGTTCAGGAAGATCACTACAGATCATTGAAGATCGGTGGATGATGAAGAATTAGGCAGCTTTCTTGATTTTGCGTGATTCCTGACTTTCCTATGGTTTTTTTTGGAACTCTGACGATGAAGATCAGAGAGTTGACATCAATGAGAGTGAGATGGGGGAGAGATCGCGACGATATTGAGATGTGATGGGCCGTGGATCTTGATCACAGCGAGATGGAACATCGAATGCCGTGGTCGTTGGAATTGGTATGAAGCGGTGGAGCGATGGAGACGGCGCAGCGGAGAAACTGAGGTTTGAGCAGTCTGCCCAGAAGGAACAATCCTGAAAACAGGGAAAACTGAAGATGTTGTAGCCTAGCTGTAGTCGCACCTATGCACAAATGCTGAGCCATGAATGCATTCTCCACAGCCGCAGAAACTCCATTTGCATGGGTCGAAGATGTTGGAACCATCAGGCGGTGGCAGATATGGAGCTGGAGGAGCCTTGGTACTGATGACGTGAACAGGAGAGTCTTGGATTTGAAAATGTATGAAGTTGTTGGCGATCTTGACAACTATTGACAGAGGAATGAAGAACATCAACTCACTCTGAGATGTGCATGTAAGAACGGTGAATCGGAAGAGAGAACATCAACGAGAGCACCATTTGTAACGATCAAGTCGTTACGAGATCGCCGGCTCTAGAAATGGAGGAAAGATACAATAAAAATGCCCATAAGAGGAAGGGTCAAAGGAGAGAGACGCATCAAGGGGTAGAGACGAAGGGAAATTAGACGAAGGCGGGAGAGGATGGCCGGAGGAGAGAGACGAAGCTTGGGGAAGAGAGAAGAAATGAGATACATACTCTATATGGCCAAGAATAACTTCTTATTAATCCATTCATGCCTTCTATTACAATCACTAGGCTATATTTATAGTCTTCATACCAACATCTCTAAACACCTATTTACAAGTATGCCACTAATTAACAATCCCGCTACAACCCACTCCACAAAGTTCTGTTTCCAAATAAGAGAAATGGTGGTAATTTGAAGTTCATCCCGAAGTTCAGTAGCAGAAGCAACAACACGAGCCGGAAGAGGGGAGGCAGCAGTTGAGTCCATAGAAGCATCGGTGGAAGCCATGAAGCAGAGGTCGGGTGGATAGGCCAAGCGAATAGTCGGATACCGAGCAGAACGCGCATGGACAGAACACACACGGACAAGTCGGGCGGTCAGGCGGATAGGCAGAGCAGAATACCAGAGACCGCGGGATGCAACCGCGCGAACAGAATTCGCCCCGGCAAGAGGAGCAGAGACCGTGGGAGGCAGCGGCTAGAGCAGACCGCTAGAACAACCCCCGGGAGCGGCGGCAAGAACAGTCCGCGAGAACAGAACTGACCACTAGAGCAGACCGTGGGAGAAGTTGATAGATTGAAACTGCGAGAAGTTGCGAGAAACCGTGGGAGAAACCACGCAAAAAGCGGATAGAGGCTGCAACGGCCAGAAAAGAAACCGCGCGAGGAAGAGGGGAAAAACCACAAAAAACCACGCGAGAAGCAGATAGAAGCTGCTGCGGACGGAAGAGAAACCGCGCGAGAAGCTGCTGCGGACAGAAGGGTAGATGCTGCGGACAGAGAAGAGTAACCGCGCGAGAAGTTGCTGCGGACAGAAGGGTAGTTGTTGCGGACAGAAAAAAGTAACCGCGCGATAAACTGTTGCGGACAGAAGGGTAGCAGCCGCAGACAGAGAAGAGTAACCGCACGAGAAGCGGATAGAGGGTCCCACCAAACTTTGGAAGGGAAGGACTATAAAAGGACTGCGGGAGGGAGAAAAGAAGAGAAGCCACAGAGGGGGTGAAGAGACGGTTAGAAAAAAAGGAGACCGCAGAGAAGCGCGGTTAGAAGGGGCGGTTAAAACGGAAGGCCGGCGGTTAGAAGGGGAGGGGAGGCCGGTGGTTAGAAAAATTCAAACCGCCAGAAGAAACGTTTCGAGCTCTGATACCATGTAGAAAGATATTGAGTCGAAACTTGTAGACTGTATTTTCACTATTCACTATCAAGTATGAGTACATATATATAGGAAAAGCGAGGAGATGAGTCCCAAAACAAACAATGTGGGACAAAAACTAGAGACCTAAATGAGCCTATAAATGGGCTATTTACATATTCTTCATACTATTATGTAACATATATAATTACTTATAATATTACAATCCGACATTTTGAAATGTCCCCGATATATCCCCGCAATCTGACATCCGACATAAAAAACACAAACCAGAGTCCCACATCCGACATCTGCAACCTTGGATAGCAGGAGGGAATTGATGATATTTCTGAAACTTTTTGATGAACAAGTTGCCAAGTCAATATGCAGGCATGATTGAGTGCAGATAAGCGTAGACAGATTTGGCAAATGTGCTTTATCTTGACTCTAATTACCAGACTGATTTGGATGCTTGACGAGTATTTCTCTCAAATTATGACCAACGTTGGGGGAAATGTGTTACTACTACTGGTGTACTTTGAAAGAAGGCAATGTAAGCAAAAGAATGACCATATCAAATATTTTACTTGATTTTGTACAAATTTAATAAATTTTAAGTGCCATGAAATGGAAGGGAATGTGTGGCATATATAAGAGAATTTACAAAAATACCTCCTAGTGTTTGCTTTGCAAATATAGAAAGGTTCACTTGTACTTTTGGAAAGTTGGAGGGTGATGCAGTAGCCCCGAGCCGACCCCTCTCGGTTGGCCTAGCCAGAGGACCACGTTCTGGCGACCACTGTCGGGCTGCAGCCCAAGCACCCCACCCATGACCGCACCTATTCTCAGCGCGGCGGGATGTTGAGGCGGGGTCTCGAACCCAGCCCCCTTGATAAAGAGCTTTCCTAACAGCTCTCATCACCAACTGAGCTGCAGCTCAGTTGGTGATGAGAGCTGTTAGGAAAGCTCTTTATCAAGGGGGCTGGGTTCGAGACCCCGCCTCAACATCCCGCCGCGCTGAGAATAGGTGCGGTCATGGGTGGGGTGCTTGGGCTGCAGCCCGGCAGTGGGCCACCGTATAAGAGCGAGGCCACTGCATCAACAAAAGTGCACTTTTTATGATGCAGTGACCCAGAGCCGACCCGCTCTGTCGACCAGGCCTCGCACCTGGCCTAGCCAGAGGCCCACGTCTGGCGGCCCACTGCCGGGCCCACCATGGCGTCACACCATGGCGTCCCTTTTATCAGGCCCGCGGGCCGTACACCCCAACCCATCTCCGGGCCCAACCACAGGCGCACGGTAGGTTGTTGAGGCCAAGTTTCGATCACCTGACCTCCTTGATAAAGAGCTTTCAGGCAAGCTCTCATCAACCAACTGATCCGCGGATCAGTTGGTTGATGAGAGCTTGCCTGAAAGCTCCTTATCAAGGAGGTCAGGTGATCGAAACCTGGCCTCAACAACCTACCGTGCGCCTGTGGTTGGGCCCGGAGATGGGTTGGGGTGTACGGCCCGCGGGCCTGATAAAAGGGACGCCATGGTGTGACGCCATGGTGGGCCCGGCAGTGGGCCGCCAGACGTGGGCCTCTGGCTAGGCCAGGTGCGAGGACTGGTCGACAGAGCGGGTCGGCTCTGGGTCACTGCATCATAAAAAGTGCACTTTTGTTGATGCAGTGGTCTGGCTCTTATACGGTGGCTCACTGCCGGGCTGCAGCTCAAGCACCCCACCCATGACCGCACCTATTCTCAGCGCGGCGGGATGTTGAGGCGGGGTCTCGAACCCACAACCCCCTTGATAAAGAGCCTTCCTAACAGCTCTCATCACCAACTGAGCTGCAGCTCAGTTGGTGATGAGAGCTGTTAGGAAAGCTCTTTATCAAGGGGGCTGTGTTCGAGACCCCGCCTCAACATCCCGCCGCGCTGAGAATAGGTGCGGTCATGGGTGGGGTGCTTGGGCTGCAGCCCGGCAGTGGTCGCCAGATAAGAGCCAGGTCACTGCATCAGAGGGGTTACTTGCAAATGTTCTAAACCTGTCTTTTCCATAAAAGATGGCATCATCATAACAAAAAAAAGTTACATGTGTAAGAAGAAGATGGTATCTATGAAGTCACTATAGATGGTGACTATGTAGCACGGAGACGGGATACGGGAGATGATACGAAACAGATATGGAAAACATGATTTTTCAAAAAACTAGGATACGGAAATCATTTAAAAATATATATTTAAATATAATTTGAAATGATTTTAGCATAATGTGAATGTACTTTTTTTTATTTCTACAATATGTATATAGGTAAAAAAACTGCTTTAACTTGATCACTCGTAAACTAGTAGAAAAAATAACTATAAGTTGTTCACTTGTAATTTCACAATGAGTGAACTGGAATGATAGAAAAAGATCACAGAAAAAACAATTATAGCAAAAGAAAAAAACTGCATATGTTGTAAATGATGGAAAGAATGGAAACTAAAGGCATTGCATAGACATAAAATAGTGAAATGAGAGCCAACAATGAAAAATGTTTCATGGGAATGATAAAGAAATTGTGAGGTATCATCGGGGTCGACGAGCAGGAGTTCGGAGCAGAAGGCATGAGGAAATGCCAGCGCCGAAGAGGAGCGGGGGCGTAGAGAGCAAGAGGCATGACAACCTGTCGGCGTCGAAGAGGACTAGGAAGCATGAGGAAATGATGGCATCGGGATTAGGTTTTGAGAAGTCGTCGAGATATAAAACATCCCTTCAACTTTTCATTATTACATGACGTGGAACGTGTATCCTGCAAGTGGGATACGCGTTTCCTCCCTGTTTTTTATTAAATTTTAATGTGGGGATGTTACGAAAAAGTGTTTCCGAACATTTCCCGTCCCTGATACATGTTCTAGCTGATACGCGAGGCATTTTTGAGTATCCATGCTTCATAGGATGGCGAGCCACCTAGTGGTCACACCATCAACAAGAACACCACTGTTAGATGATAACCAACATTTCACCGTGCATTTAATTTTAACCGTCCAATAAATTAAACATATCAAAAAAAAATTTAATCCCCTGCCCCATTTCCATGACCACGACACCCTCAAGTTCAGTTTACTCTCTGCTCTTACATAACTTTTGTGTGTTCCAAAACACTAAAGTTTCCAATGTCAAGCACCCCAGATTTTCAGTGTCAACGTTGCAGCAAAAACTTCTGGATTCATTATGGAGAACGTTAAGAGCCTACGTCACTAGAAATTTTAGATGGGAGAAGATCCTTGGTTTGATTCTACCTAAATTGTATATTATTCTCTATGATTTTTGTCTCTGCTATCCCTGGCTGAAAAATAGGAGGAATCTAAAAAAAGAAGTAAAGAAGGTGAATATGGTGCTCTCGACTCCTCGATCCTTTCTCAGATCTTTCTCTTTGGCAAGAATATGTATTTTTTTATTCTGGGAATAATTGTACTTTCCATTCTGAGTATTGCTTCCATAAGCTTTGTCATTGAAGATTACTTTTTTCTCTAAACACCTTTTAACAGAGAAATTTAGAAAAAAACTTCCTCAAAATAGTTCAAAAAACATATATCACAGCTTTAACCAACCTGTATTGAGAAATAAGATAAAGACATCTTTTTCAAGTTCAATAACAAAAATTTGTAGGTAAGGAATAAGGTTGATAGTGTTGGAACATGATTGCACTCTTTTTGTTTGAAAATAACAAATCGAGGTTGTCTGCTCCCTTATGTTTAAAATGTAGGTCCCCAACATCTATTGGCAGTTTGCAGTTTCCACTATATGCTATCAAATTAATCACATTCCCTCCTCCACTCTTACTTTTGCAATGTCGTTCTCCACTCCCTTTCCTTCGCAACTACTCTTTCATTTGACTACTCGTGTCTTCGACAGTGTTTGCTTTGTCCATCATCTTAGTCCTGTCATGGACAAATTAGCACCACGCGCTACCAAGTATATGTTTGTTAATTACTCTAGCATACAAAAGAGTTGTGTGTTACTCTCCCTCTACTCGCAAGCTCGTTACATATGTGGATGTTACCTTCCTTAAGGATCAGCCATTCTACACGTCGACTTCTAATGATACCCTTTTACCTGCTATCCCGCGACCTAACATCCTTATCAACCACAACACCCCTTCTCTGCTTCCAAAACCACCTTCAGTACACCCACAATCACCTCCTCTTTGTGTCTACGCTCGTCGTCCTACCTCATCTGATACCCTGAGACAGTTACCCCCTACTGATGCCACTCCACAGCTAGCTGATATGCCTTTGAAGTTAACTGCTCACCGTCTCTCCCACTATGTCTCGTTACACCGCTTGTCTCCCGAACTTCATAGTTTTTCAACTTCTCTATTTTCTATTTCCACTCCTTTTGTGCAGAAGGCTATTCAGCGTCCGGGATGGAGGGCAGTGATGGATGAAAAAATGGCTGCTCTTTGGACAAATCATACCTGGGGCTTTGTCCCCTTTCCTCTTGGTCAATCCGGTATCAGATACAAAAGTATCTTCACAATGAAGCCTCATCCTGATGGGACCGTTGAGTGCATCAAAGTTTGTCTTATGGCTTGTGGGTTCACACAACAATATGGACTTAGCTATGAAAAGACATTCTCCTCGGTTGTTAAATTAAATACCTTTCAGGTCTTGATCTCCTTGATCGTCCATCGTCATTGAATTGGTTGTTGCATCAACTTGACATCAAAAATGACTTATTTAATGACAATCTTGCTGGGATTGTCTACATGCAACAACCTTTTTGGTTATGAAATCACGGGGCAGTCCCTTGTCTAGCACCTCAAGAAATCTCTTTATGCCCTCAAACAGTCTCCTCGGGCTTGGTTTGTTAGATTCAGTCGAGTCGTTTGGGATTTTGGCTTCATAAAGAGCTCGATAGATTTCTGGTTGTTTACTCTTCACCGCCCGGCAAGTACGATGATACTTCTGATATATATTGATGATATTCCCATTATGGGAGATGATTTGAATAGTATCTTTATGATCAAGAAGTACATGGCCTCACATTTTTAACCAAAGATTTGGGCAGCCTCTGAAATTTCTTGGGCATTGAGGTCTCTCATCGAATCAATGGACTCATCCTATCTCAACAAAAGTGCATTCTAGACCTTCACGTTGTAGGCTACTTAGGATAAAACATGCAGACATACCAATAACTATGTTGCACCGACACCGACACGGGTCACGAGACACGACAGGACACGCGACTCGTCAATTCTCAAAAAATATCATATTCTGACATGCTGAGACACGCATATTAAATATTTATTTTTTATAATTATGAAAATCCTAAAACATTTAACAAAAAAATAATTAACAAATATTTAAATAAATTAAGTCATGTTTAAATATTATTCATCAAATATTCAAATGCAAAACTTAACAAATGATCAAAATATGATAGAACATTAACACATTGTCATTATATATCATCAGTAAAAATAATGGATTCGCATGCAAACTTTTTTTCTCACTTTCAATCTTCCTTTTTCTAGAGAAAATATCTACGTCACTAGTAGATCCACTTTCACTACTTGAAATACTAGAAGGGGTAAAGACACTTCCAAGACAAATTGTCATCCGCCTCATCATAAGTAGCTAACTTAGGGACACGCATGTCCGATTGAGCGGGACACGCGTGTCCGATTGAGCGGGACACGCGTGTCCGATTGAGCGGTACACGCGTGTCCGATTGAGCGGGACACGCGTGTCCGATTGAGCGGGACACGCGTGTCCGATTGAGCGGGACACGCGTGTCCGATTGAGCGGGACACGCGTGTCCGATTGAGGGGGACACGCGTGTCCGATTGAGCGGGACACGCGTGTCCGAATGAGCGGGACACGCGTGTCCGATTGATCAGGACACGCGAGTCCTGTGTGAGCCAGTGTGCCAGATTTCCGACTCGAGTGTCGAAGAGTGTCGGAGAGTCGGACGAGTGTCAGACTCTCCGACACCGACACGCTGGGCATTTTGAAGTGTTGATGCTTCATAGGTAATTGTTGATCCAATATACATGAAGTTCCAAAAATGTATAAATATATTTTTCTTTCGGAGCTCTAAATATCTCTCTACCTAAGAATAAAGGAGACAGGAGCCAAGGAGGGATTCCATTCAACACGAGGATAAATCAAATCATTAAGCATATCTAGGCTCTACGTCCACCACAAGAGCTGGGCTCATACATCTAATTCAGATTTGCTTCTCCCTAATTCGGAGTATTATTGTTGTCTGGTTTAAAAACTTATCAATTTAACTATCACGCAGCCCGATATATCATTTGTTGTTAGGGTGGTCAGTCGGTTCATGCATGCTCCTCGGATGTCCCACCAGATTGTCGAGCGAATTCTTCGTTATCGGGAGAATTCCCCCGGACAAGGGTATGTGCATAAGCCCTCATTTTCTCTATCCTTGGTTGCATACTCATATGCAGACTATGTTGGTTCTCTTGATGGTCGTAAGTCTACAAGCAGTTGTTGTAAATATTTTGGAGGACACCTATTCACCTCGCGAAGCAAAAAAGCAAACGGTAGGAGCACACTCATCTGTTGTTTTTGAACTCACTTGGGTGGAAAGTATTCTAACAGATCTTGGTGCAAAACTCTCATTTTCGGCGGTTTTCTGTTGCGATAATTAGGATGCTATTCATATCGCCAAGAATCTCGTTTTCCATGAATGTACCAAATATATCGAAGTTCATTGTCATTTCAACAAGAAAAAGGTTCAGCTACACAAACTTGATTTACGACATGTGCAAGCTACTGAGTAAATTTATGATGTTCTCACCAAGGTCTTACCATGCCCACTATACCAGCAATTTATTTCCAAACTTGGCACCTACAATCTGTATGCTCCAAGCTTGCGGGGGATTATAGAAAACTTGACTTTTCTCATGTAAAGGACCGTTGTTGGCATCTAATTTAGTCTCACGCAATGGTTTGTAGTTAAATTACCACTTCTCCTCCCTATATATTTATGTACAAATCCTTATATTGATTGATGAAGTAGAAAAGAAATAAATTTTTTACTAATTTTATTTTGAATTTCTACATGTTTAAAATGTGAAGATCATAAATGGTATATTTTGTGTTATTGACAAAAAAAAATCATCACATTTATATTTTTACATTTATAAAAATATAGTCGAGCCCACCATGGTGGGATATAGGCTTTAGTATTGTTGTTATATTTTTCTGTTGTTTAAGAAATTTAGAAATTTCTTGAAAATACTTATGATTCACTTTCCACATATGTTAAATGAATCCAAGAATTTGAGCCACAATGTGATGATGAGAGTGTACATGTAACGCCCCAAATTTATCCCAAAAACTTGTAGATCATGTGCATGTGCATGAAATGCGTGAGGGTAGACTTCCGAGATAAGCTCTGGCAGTAAACCAGTTTTTTGTTCGCGCATGACCGTGTGATTTGAAACCGTACTATCGTGCATTTCTGGACAATTGAAAAAGGCAAATTACCAGAGTTCGTAAGATGGTCATGTGCCATTTTGCACGATCGTGTGAGGATATCGTGCGCGAAGGGTGGCACAAATGGCCAATTTCCTAGAATCCTGAAGATGCTCGTGTGTTATCTGCATGACCATGTGGCCTTCCCATGCACGTTTTGAGTTGAAATTAACAAAGAAGCGCACAATCGTGCAATCGGCGTAAAATAAACAGTATCCCTTTTATTTTGAGCCGTGGATATCAATCCAACAACCTAGATTATTTCCCTAAACCCAATAACATGGTAGGGAGAATCTGGAGCTCTCATTTCAAGTGAATTGTCATGGAAGAGAGGAAAGGGAGGAAGATGACGGGAAGAGCTAGGGTTTGGAAGAAAACCGCCATTGGAGGAGATTTGGAGCCCCAATCAACAAACACCTTCAGATCATCCTCCACCCAAATATTTGAGGATTTTTGGCTTCGAGGAAGACTTCAAGGGTAATGAATGATTTCTTCCTCCGGTCTTAACATCGTTTTGTATGCTACATGTCTTTGATTTTCTTTCATTATGTTGGGACCCCCCTCATTAATTAGTATAGGAATGACCATCTTTGGTTTATTAGAACTGCGGGGCGTTGGATTACGACCTCGGTATAATGTTGCACTAAATATCGATGTTTATTCTGTATTAAGCATGGTATGTGAAGTCTATTTGTGACCCTCAGTTCAGATCGGTGATGATGTTTTGACGTTTGAATTTAGGAGTATCCTATTTGCAAGGTTGGAGAATACTCTGTAATAAATGTCGTATTGTATGCGGGGATTTGATACTTGGGGAAATTTCTGGGAAATGTTGGTGTCCTTTTGAACAACAATTGGAGGTTTCCACGTGGCGGAGATGATTAGGATGTAATTACGGTCCATCGTCCCTGAGGGTAAGCATAAGCTTGGTGGTTCGTCGTTCCTGAGAATCTTGAGGCGGTGCATGTAGATCGATATGACACGATTGTACATAAGGCGGAGAGATTATTCCGCTCTTAGAAATATTAAATTAAATTTTGGTATTAAAAGTTATTGATGGAGATAAGCCTGAACTGGATGAGAAGAGGACCTTGTGTGTAGGCATATCTTACATCCACTAACTCTTCTAAAGGCAGCAAGAGAGCCCTCAGCGGGCATACCTTACGGCTAAGTGACATACCCTACGTTCTCCAACCTTTTTAGAAGTGGGAAGAGAGCCCTTATCGGGCATATTTTACGGCTACATAATGTACATTACACCCACTAACTCTTGTAGTGGCGGGAAGAGAGTCATGACTGGGCATACCATACAGCTATATAGCACACAGAGAGAGAGAGAGAGAGAGAGTTGTGCATAGGCATGCCTCATGTGCGTCTTAACTCTGTGATTGTGAATGAGATAGAAAGCCTTATAATGGATGTTTGAGTGGTCGTGAATGCCCCACCACCACCACACGCATACACACCATTATGTTGATAATTGATGTTATGATATAATCGTATGGTCATGTGATAGGGGTTGTAGTGAAGATGGTTTTGCGGTGGTTGTTGGGGCCTGTGTTTTTTGTAACAAATTTCTTCAATATGGTTTACTCGGACACAATGGGAGAGCAAGTTGTCCTTTGGAACGATTTTGTACATCAAGCCTATGGCCTCGAGACCTCATGCGACCTCCACAGTGCCCAATATTATGGGGGAGGGGGTATGTCAGGTGAATGGTGGAGGAGGTTAGGAGTAATGGAAACATCGGTGAGTGGAGTCACCTTCAGAATAATAAAGAATACATCTGATAAAGATGGAATAGCTAAAGAGGATAAGATGTTGGCATGGACACTTTAGAGATGAGGTGGTATTCTAGCCAGTATCATCGCGATAATAACTGCATTGTTCAAAGCCCATTGGGTCTATAAATCCGGAGTAGGATGCTGATTTTGAATACATGCTTGGATAAGGGTCTTAAACAGCGGCACAAACGACATCAGGTCACCATCCGAACAAGGTTCAATAGTTTGGAGGTCCTGAAATAGATCGAACATGTGTGACTATGTTGTTAAAGGCGCGCCTAAGGCTCCAGGCTCACCAGGCTCAGAGGTTTGCGCCTTCGGGCGCCTTTTTTGCGCCTTTAGAACATAAAAGACGCTTCTGAGTGAGATTTTTGTGTCATTGTTTTTCAAAAAAATAATAAAAGAACTCAATAATCTTTGATTGGTTTGATGTTTGTGAAAGATAATTATGCGTTGAGACTTATATATTATGCAAGTGGCCATATTAGTTCTATTTTTTAAGAGATATAAACGATGGTAATGAATGATTAATTAGTAAAATAAATGAAAAATTTGATCGAGCAGATGAAATGATATTTGGTGTTGATTATTTAAAATGGATGTGGTTGCGCCTTGCTTTTCTCAGGTGTCCGCCTACGCCTTGAGTCTTACGCCTAGGCTCCAAGAACTCATTGCACCTTGGTGCGCCTTGCGCCTTTAATAGCTACGAGGTGTGGAAGGCTATCTTACAAATGTAAAGAGACTTGAGTTCATCCCATATTGCCTTTGCATTTTCATAATGCATAGTCATCTGATATGACTCCTGTCCATAGAGTTCAATAACCAATACTGAACTCTGACATCATCGCAAAGTCATTGCTCGGTGGGCTCAATTGGGGGTCGCGAGATGATGAAAAATATCCTTAGTCTAGAGTACTCTGTGCACCGAGTGGACCCACTCTAAAAAGTTATTCCCGATAAGAGAGATAGTGGTGATTTTTTAGCTCATCATATCTAAGTCTCAATACCTGGGCGCGCCTGGGGCACATCGCCCGCCTCAGCCGTGCTGAAGCGCGGCGGGCTGCGCCTGGTGCGCCCGGCGTCTCAGGCGCGCCTTGACAACTATGGAATTAACAAGAGAATTCACAAGTGAGAAGCCAAGACCATTGATAATTTCATCTTTGTATGATATAGGATGCCATATGATAACTTCGCCCTACTATATGGCTATTTTAATGTTTTGAGTTGTCATTTTTGTCATTTATTTATGCATGAAAATTTCACTATATAATCTCTTTCCCCCCACCCATTCAGTAATTGAAATAACTATAAAATGATAAATGAGTTTTGGATGCATAAGCCCATTAAAATGACTTTGAAGCTTGAGTAAGTTTCATATATCAGTAATATGAAATTTCATGAACTTTTGGTAACTAGCGAAGCATGTTAGGGCATTGTCCAGTCAGTAACAAACCCTCCAGAAACATGAGAATGAGAAACAAAGCTTAACCACAAATGAAACTTAAAACCAGAAAACTTTCTTCAGAAAAAAAAAATAATTATAACAAATCATTAGTAGTCCTGATCACACAATTAAAAGACAGAGAAGCGAAGGAAAAACCTCAGCCTGGATGTACTGGACGTCCTTCACTTCAAACTCAGAATCATTGTTGTGTTCTTCCCCTTCTAGGATAGAACGCACATCAGAAGCCAAAGCATCCTCAGAATTTGGTATGCCAATAGCAGTCAGATCAATATCTCCATCAGGAAGATATGTTTTAAAAGGAACTGATCCAAATGGAAAAACCTATGGACATTTCAAGGTATAAATAAATTAAACCAAGGAAATAACATGTCAAGGTCATATTATAAACAAAAGCATCAACATATAGTATGGAAAGCTGAAAAAAGAATCGCCTAAACGCACAAAAGTGAGGTTATAAGTCAGCATTCTAGCATAACCTGGTTTGTTTCTGATGAAGTACAAGTGAAATATTTTATACCCCAAAATAAGTCCTATCTAGTAATGCAGAAGGTGATAAAGGAGCTCTATTTACCAAACACATAAAATGAAAAAAGCAGCCATTTTTCCGGACATGGTGAAATTGAATCCAGAAAGGATAAAAGAAAAACACAAAGGAGACAGATTTACAGGATGTTACAATTTTCCCAATCCCCTCAGACTACCATAAAAAAAATTCTACAGTTTTTTCTCTACATTACATGGGCTACTTTCTGTTGAAGAGAGCACACCTTTGGGCCCTAGTCACTTCTGATGATATGGTCACCATTAGGTGAGCGCGAGCCAGTTTGTCACTTACCCCCCCACTCACACATGTGATTATTTTTTTCATAAACTGCTTTGAATAATATATCAGCTGGTTGAATCACGGTAGGGATAAACACAGTACAAGTGAATCAATCTTTGTATATTTAGTCTCATGAAATACAAGGTTATTGGCGATATGGACAGTTCTCTGATTAACACACTGTTATTTTATAGCCTCCTTAACAAGAAACCTCATGTCAGCTAAGATAGAATTAACATATATTATCTCACATGTAGTAAAAGCAATGGCTTTATATTCAGCTTCAGCAAAAGATCAAGCAACAATATTCTGCTTCCTACACTTCCAAGAAATAAGGTTTTCACCCATGAAGATAGTGTATCCATTCAAAGATCTTCTTTCAGAGGAACCAACCTAATTTGCATCACAGTAGCCATGTATATTAGATGACCATAATTTTGATAAATAATATCTTCTTCATAATTCCTTTTAGATATTTAAGAATTTGAAAAACTTGGCAATGTTGAATTTTAGGGTTGTGCATAAATTGGCTGACCAACTCAAAAGCAAAAGAGATGCCTGGTATAGTAATAGTCAAGTAAATTAATTTCCCCCACAAGGCGTCACAAGTCCAACTTCTTTCCAGGATCTGGTGAATCATCGTTGTGAATACCATAGTTATGATCAACGGGGCTATCAACAAGTTTCACTCCAAGATATTTCATATCACTAAGGAGATCTAAGACATTTACAATGGGAAATCATAATCTTTAAGTAGATCTAGCAATTTCGATTCACAAAAATACCAAAGAAGACCCAAATCTTAAATTTCAAAGGTGGGAGGCCAACTTTATTTAACGTGAGCAACATGGTGATTATCAGTCCATGAGATAATAATATCATCCACATAAATAATAAAATTAATAGTATACCTCTCCTTCCTATAAATGACCATAATCACTAAGAAGATCCAAGACATTTACAATGGGAAATCATAATCTTTTAAGTAGATTAGCAATTTCAATTCAAAAAAATACCAAAGAAGACACAAATCTCAAATTTCAAAGGTGGATGCCAACTCTATTTTTACGTGAGCAACATGGTGATTATCAGTCCATGAGATAAGAATATCATCCACATAAATAATAAAATTGATAGTATACCTCTCCTTCCTATAAATGAACATAGAATGATTATATGTACTCTTATAGAAGTCCATGCACAAAAGTTTAATAATTAGCTTCTCAAGCCAGCACAAGGGATTATTTAAGGTCATGTAGAGCTTTTTTAAGCCGACATTCATGCCTTGTAGGCACTAAAGGGAATGCATTTTTCACATCAAGTTGGTGTAGTTTCCAAAATTTGTGAGCAGCAACAGATAAGAGAATTAAGGCATAATTACGGTTAGCAACAAGTGCGATGTCTCCTGGAAATGGATCTCATTAATTTGGGTAAAACCTTTGGTAACCAACCTTGATTTATATCTACCAAAAGTGTCATCTTGAAGACATTGGATACAATACATCTATTTACAGCCAATAACATGACTCTCATGAGGAATAAAAACAACTTATCAAGTATCATGCCACTAAAGGGAATCCATTTCCACATCAATAGCCTTCCTGCAATGAAGATTTGACATTGCATCAAAAAAAATATTAGGGATGGTAATAAAGGAAATAGAAGCAAGATAGAATTTCAAAGATGTAGAGATAGAATGATACATAACATATTTCTTAATAGGGTATCTAATATGACCACTATAAATCTAAAGAGGAGAAGATGCATCTCCCCGAGTGTTCTTAGTGTTCGGATCTGGAGGAGTGGGGATAGAAAATGGAACATAGTATTACCATACCGATCAGTACCTTTGATTTGCTTCCTTTGGTAGACGAGTTCCTTTCTTCTATTATAGACATGCATAAGGTTATAAGAGAATTCATCCTCAACTGGTATGTTCATGTTACTGGGAGATACCACAAAGGCAAGTAAAGGAGGTATTATAAAACTCTCATGTACATTATTAATTTGGATTCATGTCAAGGATGATCAACCATATCATAGAAGTTATACATCTCTTGAGGAGACTCATTAACAACTATTGAGAAAGAAAATAAGAATTGCATATGTTGTTTATCGATCTGGAGAAGTCTTATGATAGGGTTCTAAGAGAAATTTTATGAAGAATCTTAGAAAAGAAAGGTGTAAATGTATCATACACTGACATAATCAAAGATATATATATAAATTCAGTGACGAGGGTGAGGACATCTGGAGGATTAATACAGGAATTCCCTATCACCGTTGGCTTACATCAAGGTTCAGCTTTAAGCTCATATCTCTTTACCCTTATCTTAGATGAGCTCACCAGACATATACAACAAGTAATACCTTGGTGTTTATTGTTTGCGGATTATATTGTTTTGTTCAATGAGACGGGCGAGGGTGTAAATGTGAAACTTGAATTTTGGCGAGACGCTTTAGAAAAGAGGGATGATTCGGGCAAAGACGGAGTATATGAAGCTTAAAGTTAACAGTGCGAGAAGGACAGATGACCTCGATATTAAGTTGGGTGATCAAGATATATCCCACAATGAGTGCTTTAAATATCTTGGATTGATAGTTCAAAACGATGGAGGTATTGATAAAGATGCGATACAAATAATCCAAGCAGGTTGATTGAAGTGGAGAGGCGTGTCATGGATCTTATATGATCGCAAAGTACCATTAAAACTTAAAGGCAAGTTTAACTGTACTGCAATTAGACCAGCAATGGTCTATGGTTCTGAGTGTTGGGCAGTGAATTGTGTACATGAGCAAAAAATGGGAGTTGCAAAGATGAGAATATTTAGGTGTACATCATCTTCCGTTGTCTCTTCCTACATTTGTGATGCTTACGGAAATTGACTCCGCGGCCTGAACCTGAAGTTGTCTTTTGTTGCCTGAAGCTGTTGTTGATACTTACGGAAGTTGATTTGTTGTTGGTCCGAAGTTGTTCTTTAGTCTCTGTTGCTGCCTTCATGGGTACTTGCCGATGAGAATATGGTTTCCTATCGTGTCTCTCACTTGGACGATCGTGGAGCCACCTAAGGAAGATTCTTTTTGGAAGCGTTGGGATTAAGAAAACTCCCTTATGTCCCTTAAAGTATACCTGAGATATATGTTGATGGACTCTGCTTATGAGACATAGACTTGGGCACGTGAAACCTACTCTCAGATTGGCAGTTCCACCCAAATTTACGAGCTTACTCATAGAATTTTGGAGTTGAGATGGGGATCAATGATTATGCCCTCATATTTCTCGATGTTTGAGCGACTCTATCAAGAATTAGATTACTTCGAGAATTTTACACTTGTTTGTACTACTGAAGCGGTTCAGTTGCAGCAAAAGGAAGAATGTTATCGTCTTCATATATTCTTGATGGGTTTGAACATGAATTAGATACGGTTTGAACTCATATTCTCCATCACTCTCCTCTCTCATCCCTTCAGGAGACATTTGGTATGGTACTTGGCGATAAAACCATCGCAAGTATCTCAGCACGGCTGCTCTTCTTGATCGCTTTGCCTTGACTACTGTTGGTCGGGGGAAACACCGGCAACCCCGCAGCACTGTCCCTACTTGTGATAACTATGGACGCAGAGGTCAGACTCAGGATGTGTGCTTCAAACTTTATTCTCATCTTGCTCCACCAAGACGTAGTCGTGTACCCGGACGTGAGGGGTCCCGACGGGGTGGTTCAATATCTCATGATGCAGCCTATTCTACGGAAATCTATGAAGAGCCTACCTGTCCTCCTCCAAGACATTTTATAAAACATTAATTGGATGCTCTCCATTGTTTACTTCACTCCAAGTTTGACGCAGCCTCTGGTGCTTTGCTTCCTTTGCTATTGTTGAGATGCCCAACACTCAAGCTGTCACCACTCCTTCTGATTGGATCATTGGCTCAGGAACCACCAATCATATGACAGTATCCTCCTCAGGTTTTGTTTCCTACGCACCTTTGTCTGGTAAGGATGAGGTTATCTCCGCAAATGGCACTTTGTCCCCCATTGCAGGTAAAGGACACATCTCATGTTCTCGGTCCATTTCTCTTTCATTTATACTGCATGTTCCCTCTTTTCCCCACAATTTACTTTTGATTAGCAATATCACTCAATATCTTAACTGCTCTGTAACCTTTTTTTCCTGCTTCATGTTTTTTAGGAACTGGGTACGAAGTGGACCATTGTCATCTGTAAGAACCACGGTGACTTGTACTACCTGGATTCTCAGCTATCATCTCAGGCTCTCACCTCTACTACCATTATTGTTGTTGATGTTCGACGTTGGCATTTGCGTCTTAGACATCCCTCGCTTGTTTACCTTCAGAAACGGTTTCCATCTTTGTTGTCTTTTATTAAAATTGTCTTGTAATGTTCGTTAAATGTTTAAACATATTAGACATTACTCGTCGCATTTATCTTCCCCCAATAGTACCTCTTTATCTATAATACATTCAAATGTTCAGGGGTCATTCCTTATTTTATCTTTATCTGATTTTTGTTGGTAAGTCACATTTATTTATTTTTTTCTCAAACCACTTGGGTTTATTTTAAAGAGAAAAAAATGAAGTTTTTCGTTATTTTCAAGCGTTTCATAAAATGGTGCAGACTTAGTTCAACGATAACATTTGTGTCCTTCATTGTAATAATGGGTGGAATATGATGATTGTGGTGTGTTTGGTTCTTATCTCACCAGCCATAGTATTTCACATCAAATCACTAGCGTTAACACCTCTACTCAAAATGGTGTTGTTTAACGAAAAAATCGGCATCACATTGATGTTGCCCGCTGCCTTCTCACCAGTATGCATCTTCCTAAATCCTATCGGGGTGATGATGTCCTAACAGCTGCCCAACTTAACAATCATCTTCTACACGGGTTTTAGACTATGCTACACCTCTAGCTCATCCATCTTCTACGTATGTTGTTCATACATCTCATCTACCACCCCGGATCTTTGAGTACAACAAACTTGACCCTCGGACTCACCGGTGTCGTTATTGGTTATTCCTCCACCACGAAAGGGTATCGGAATTAGAACCCTCCATCTCGACATATTTTTTGTACCATGAATGTTACTTTCCACGAGGAGAAATTCTATTACAGGGATTCGACTCACTCCATTTGTTAAGGAGAGATTGGTGACATTACTTCTGATACTTTTCATGCCCCTCTAATTCATCCTACTCATACCATCCCTTTCATTCTAGCAACACCCCCTTGTCTCCTACTAAGTTTCCTCAGCATCCATCTTTGATTTCTCTTAATCCTCTTGTATACCACTATTTTCAAACAGGTAACAAGCCGGTGTCGTTCTACCGCCACCCGTGTCTGCTTTGCACTCAGATTCCGGTGATGATCTACACATTCCCCTTGCGGTTCTGAAAGGTAAAACTATATGTACGCAGCACCCTATTTCCAACCAAGTTGTTTATCATCATCTTACCCATGATCATCGGGCTTTTATCTCTTCATTATCCTTGATTAACATTCTGAAAACATGGCGGGAAGCTTTGAGTATTACTGCATAGATGCGGGCTAAGTGATGGAGGGCAACGTCAACATTGGCCCACGCACGTGTATTCCCGCCGAAAGCGGGCGTGATTTTATGATCCTGCACTTTGAGGGCCCTTCCGGACGATCCGAGTCCGTGGATGCGTCCGGAAGGTCGACGCGAGCATTTTTCGTATTTCGTTTTTTTTTATTCGGACATGTATTGACATTATTTGGGCACCCGGAAGATTGGGCGATCTGAGCCATCGATTTCGGATGCCCTAGCCTCTTTTTCTATTTATAGGAGCCATGAGGAACGGTTTGGGGACCGAATGTTTGAGAGATTCTGCAACCGGTCGGTTGGTGCGACGCCAACACCCCCAAGGTGCGACGCCTAGGGTTCCCGCTGCCTCCCGTCCCCTTCCTCGCCTCCGACGGTGCTACCCAGCCCCTCCGCCTCCCCGTCAAGCCTTCCCCGGCCCGCCAGCAGCCCGCCGTCCAGCCCTCTGCCCGCCAGCAGCCCGCCGTCCATCCCTCCGCCCGCCAGCAACCCCCCGCTCACTTCCCTGTCACCCAGCAGCCCGCCGCCCTGCTTCCCACCGTCCAGCAGCCGTCGCCGCCCCATCCCCTGTCCCCTGCAGTCCCGGCGACCACACCCCAGCCCCCCTCCCCTGCTCCCGACAGCCACCCGTCAACCCCCGTCCACATCAGCCACGCCGTAGCCCCCCCCCCCCGCAGTCCGAGAATCCACCGCACATTCCCCACGGTTGGCTTCCACCGACCCGGATCTACTCCTCCCAATAATCGGTGCCCCACCTTCATCCGATTGGCTCCACGTAAGGTTGTAAGTCGTCTTTTGGATTTGATTCTTGGCATGGTTTATTTTGCTTAAATTCATGTGCTTTGTTTATCAATTGAATGGTGCTTGTGTTACTTGATTTTGTGCTAACTTGCAGGGCTAATCCGCCTTAACTTAAAACCTTGCGCTCCCGATTCGTAACCACGCCTAGGTGCCTCTCTCCTTTGCTGTTACCCCCTTGGTGGATCTCTGCGTGGGCTTAAAATTACTTAATTAATCTATGCAAAATTAACCGTTTGGTATTTGTGAAGCTCGTGCCGCGTTGGGTCGTTCTCACCGTAAAACCCCGTAGTATTGTTAGTTTTCCCGCGACCCCAGCCTGCCCTACATCAGATTGGTATCAAAGCGCCAGGTTTGAGCGCATCGTATGTTACGTAGTGGTAGGCCATTTAGACACAACATGTCTGATCCGAACCTCACTGATGAGCGGGCCGGCAACTCCAATTCCAATTCGGAATTGTCCCCCGCTGAATTCCAACGCACGATCTTAGACCGCTTTGATCAATTGGGCGCTCGCATCAATGAGCTTCGTGCGCGCCAGGATGCCTACGAAGGCCGAGGCGACCACAACGCCCCCCGACGGTATCCAGATCCCCCTGATTATGATCATGATGCCCCACGGAACCCTGAGCGGCCCCGATACGACTACGCCCGTCGTGACCGCTTTGACGGCTATCCCGAACATCGGGAAGGGGTACCACTTAGGGAGGATGACATCCTCCGTCGTATCCGTATCGACGTTCCTACATTCGACGGTCATCAAGACCCCGGAGCATTTAGTGACTGGCTCCGGGAGATGGAGCACTACTTTGACTGGTATGACATGAGTGATGAACGCAAGGTGCGATTCGCGCGTATGAAGTTAGTAGGATCTGCGATGAACTATTGGACTAGCGTAGAGCGAGCCTTAGAGCGGGACGGCTATCGGCCCATTATTAGATGGGAAGATATGACGAGGCGCCTGAAGGAGAAATACCTCCCCGCGTCGTATCGTGATCGATTGTTAGACCAGGTCTATGCACTTCGACAGGGCACGATGTCAGTAGCTGAATATATGACCAAGTTTGATGACCTGATGGTGAGGAGTGACCTTCGAGAGGAGAGCAGTGCCGCGGCGTCCCGGTTTCGGTACGGCCTACGGTCGGAGATTAGGAGGGAACTAATTCCCCACCGACGGGAAACAGTCGAACAGATTTATGAGTTGGCCTTGGAGTACGAGCTCTACCTCCGGACTACCGGAACCCGCCAGCCAGCTCCTAGGACGGATGGCCCCACATTCAGGAGGCCCACCCCTCCTCACCCCCAGGCCCCCGGTCCCCCCCACATCCCTGAGGATGTGAAAGGGAAGGCTGTTATGACCGGGCCTCCTAGGCCAAGTGGCCCCCAGTGCTATAGATGCTCTAGACGAGGTCATTATGCCGCACAATGCCCTATGCGGAACCTGTTGATTGAAGACGAGGAAGACGAAAGTATAGACCCGGCAAGAGAGACTGAGGGCGATATAGTAGCAACTGTGGAGGAAGACTGGGAGAGCGACGCGGAGAGATCTTTAGAGCTAGGAGTTATACGCCGCCTCCTGCATACTCCACGTTCGGAGGATGATTGGCGGCGTACCACCATCTTCTATACTTATTTCCAGAGCGCGGGCGGCCCCTGCAAGCTTGCTATCGATGGGGGGAGCTGCGTGAATATTGTCGCCATGAAGGCGTTGGAGCGGATGCAGATCACCCCCGAGCCGCACCCCCAGCCCTATCGTGTCCTCTGGGTGGACAAGTCGGCTATCCAGGTTACCCAGCGGTGTTTAGTACCCTTGCGGCTCGCGTCCTTCGAGGACAAGGTCTGGTGTGACGTTATCCCGATGGACGTAGCCCATGTCCTTTTAGGTCGACCCTGGTTGTTTGATCGCGACGTGACGTGCTTCGGGCGATCGAACACATGTGTATTTTATGATCGGGGCCGAAAGATCACCTTGACTCCAACCCAGCCCAAGGATTCATCAAAGGGCAAGGTTGACTCGCCCGTCGGTGTTGGGTCCTCCAGGCCCCTGCACCTCCTGAGGATGCATGACTTCATGAGAGAGGGCTTAGACTCGGGGATCGTATTTGTTGTAGCAGCTACCTTGGCCCCGGACGCCCCTAGTGGGAGTGTCGTTCCTGCTGATCCTGACTTACAGCGACTTTTGAGAGACTTTATGGACATCACGCCCGAAGAGCTCCCCGACGAGCTACCCCCCCTGAGGGACATCCAGCACGCGATCGACCTTGTGCCGGGGGCATCTTTGCCCAATCTCCCACACTACCGTATGAGCCCAACCGAGCATACCGAGCTAAAACGGCAGGTTGATGATTTACTTAGGAAGGGCTTCGTACGCGAGAGCTTGAGTCCGTGCGCGGTCCCAGCCCTTCTCACCCCGAAGAAGGACGGGAGCTGGCGCATGTGCGTTGACAGTAGGGCCATCAATAAGATCACGGTGAAGTACCGTTTTCCGATTCCCCGCCTCGACGACTTACTTGACGCTATGGCTGGAGCCCGTATTTTCACGAAGATCGACCTTAGGAGCGGATATCACCAGATTAGGATCCGCGAGGGGGATGAATGGAAGACGGCATTCAAGACGAAGGATGGTCTATTTGAGTGGTTGGTAATGCCGTTTGGATTGTCGAATGCCCCTAGCACGTTCATGCGGGTGATGACTCAGGTTTTGCGGCCCTACATGGGCAAGTTCCTAGTTGTGTACTTCGACGATATTCTCATCTATAGCCGGGAGCGCACTGACCACCTACACCACGTCCGATTGGTGTTCGATACCCTCAGGAAGGAGCATTTATTTATCAATATGAAGAAGTGTGATTTTTTGGCTGAATCGGTTCACTTTCTTGGCTACATTATCTCGGCGTCAGGCATCGCCGTGGACCCCGACAAAGTGAGAGCGATCCGTGAGTGGCCTGTCCCCACGACCATCCACGAGGCCAGGAGTTTCCATGGACTGGCCACCTTCTACAGGAGGTTTGTCCGAGGTTTTAGCGCACTTATGGCCCCCTTTACGAGCTGCCTTCGGAAGGGAGACTTCGTGTGGACCACGGCCGCCACTAAGGCCTTCGAGGAGATCAAGGATCGTCTAGCTTCCGCCCCTGTCCTTAGATTGCCAGATTTTAGCCTAGCCTTCGAGATAGCGTGTGACGCTTCAGGCCTAGGGATCGGTGGAGTACTTAGTCAGGAGGGCCATCCCATTGCATATTTCAGCGAGAAGTTGAACGAGGCCCGCCAGCGGTATTCCACGTATGACCGTGAATTTTATGCTATCGTCCAGACCTTGCGGTATTGGCGGCACTATCTCTTGCACAAGGAGTTCGTGTTGTACTCTGATCATCAGGCTTTACGATATCTTGAGTCCCAATCAAAGCTTAGTCATAGGCACGCCAAGTGGGTAGAGTTTCTGCAGAGCTATCACTACGTTATTAAACACCGCGCAGGTGTTGAAAACAAACCGGCCGATGCCTTGAGTCGCCGGATTAGCCTCCTGCAGGCGATGAGCACACATGTCACTGGTTTTGAGCGTCTCGTTGTTGAGTATGCCGAGTGTTCGGATTTCGAAAATATCTATAGGTCCCTCACCCGGAACCCTCCAGACACTATTGATGGGTTTACGGTCTCCGAGGGATACCTGTTCTTCGGCGCCCGACTCTGCATCCCTCCACTTCTCTCCGTGACTTCTTGATCTGGGAGATGCATGCGGGAGGCGCCGCCGGGCACTTCGGACGAGACAAGACCATCGCCTTGGTTGAGGATCGGTTCTATTGGCCCTCGCTGAAAGGAGACGTCGCGCGCGTGATTAGGCATTGTAGGACGTGTCAGACGGCGAAAGGATCCCGCCAACCCGGCGGCCTGTATTCCCCGTTGCCGATCCCTCACAAACCCTGGGTTGACATCAGCATGGACTTTGTTCTTGGGTTGCCCCGCACGCCCAAGAAACATGATTCCATTTATGTTGTCGTGGATCGCTTTTCGAAGATGGCCCACTTCATCCCATGCCGCAAGACGGCCGATGCCTCCTCGGTGGCCGCCCTATTCTTTAGAGAGGTCTTCAAGTATCACGGATTACCTTCCTCTATAGTGTCTGATCGTGACGTCCGGTTCATGAGCTATTTCTGGAAGACACTATGGATGAAGACGGGCACCACCCTCAAGTTCTCCACCGCCTACCACCCACAGACGGATGGACAGACTGAGGTGGTCAATAGGAGTTTGGGCTCCCTCTTACGCTGCCTTGTTGGTGAGCATGCGTGTACTTGGGACTCGGTGTTGCCCCTAGCAGAGTTTGCGTATAATAGCTCGGTGAATAGGACTACTGGCCTTAGCCCATTCCATATCCTGTTAGGGTACGAACCCAGAAAGCCGGTTGATTTAATTCCCCTCCCACTCGAATCCCGCCCTAGTGAGTCGGCTGAGTCCTTTATCCAGCACATGCATGAGCTTCACGAATCCATCCGAAAAAAAATCGCAACAAGTAATGATAATTATAAAGCCTATGCGGATGTCCACAGGAGGGAAAGGAGTTTTGAGATTGGCACACAGGTTTTGGTTCGTCTTCGCGCGGAGAGGTTCCCCTCTGGGACTGCAAAGAAGCTAAATGCTAGGCGGATGGGCCCTTATACGGTGGTACAAAAGATAGGACCAAATGCCTATGAGATTGATATTCCAAGGCACATGGGGATCAGCAGAGTATTCAATGTAGAAGACTTGACTCCATACTACGAGGAGCAAACTTATGTGGATCCTTTCGAACCCCTCCCCGCGGAGCCACCCTTCGAGCCACCACTTTCCCCGTTGTCGCCTTCACTCCCTCAGTCCTTACCCACAGCGTCACCGCCTGGGAATCTCGCACCGCCGTCGGTTGTTCCACCGGAGGGTTCATTAGAGAGTGAGCCACTGCCCGCAGAGACTACTACGGGCCTGGAGACCATTGAGGGCATCCTAGCCCATGATTACATGACAGCAGCAGACCCGAGCACCTTGCGCTACCTGGTCCACTGGAGGGACCGTCCCAGCTTTGATGACACTTGGATAGCCCCTGCAGAGCTTGAGAGACTTGCCCCCGGGCTACGCCAGGAGTATGATCGTCTCCATTCCTCGGAGATGAATGCTACTAAGCCGGGGGGAGTTGATGGAGGGCAACGTCAACATTGGCCCACGCACGTGTATTCCCGCCGAAAGCGGGCGTGATTTTATGATCCTGCACTTTGAGGGCCCTTCCGGACGATCCGAGTCCGTGGATGCGTCCGGAAGGTCGACGCGAGCATTTTTCGTATTTCGTTTTTTTTTTATTCGGACATGTATTGACATTATTTGGGCACCCGGAAGATTGGGCGATCTGAGCCATCGATTCCGGATGCCCTAGCCTCTTTTTCTATTTATAGGAGCCATGAGGAACGGTTTGGGGACCGAATGTTTGAGAGATTCTGCAACCGGTCGGTTGGTGCGACGCCAACACCCCCAAGGTGCGACGCCTAGGGTTCCCGCTGCCTCCCGTCCCCTTCCTCGCCTCCGACGGTGCTACCCAGCCCCTCCGCCTCCCCGTCAAGCCTTCCCCGGCCCGCCAGCAGCCCGCCGTCCAGCCCTCTGCCCGCCAGCAGCCCGCCGTCCATCCCTCCGCCCGCCAGCAACCCCCCGCTCACTTCCCTCCCCGTCACCCAGCAGCCCGCCGCCCTGCTTCCCACCGTCCAGCAGCCGTCGCCGCCCCATCCCTGTCCCCTGCAGTCCCGGCGACCACACCCCAGCCCCCTCCCCTGCTCCCGACAGCCACCCGTCAACCCCCATCCACATCAGCCCCGTCGTAGCCCCCCCCCCCCCCCCCCCCCCCCCCCCCCCCCGCACCGAGAATCCACCGCACATTCCCCACGGTTGGCTTCCACCGACCCGGATCTACTCCTCCCAATAATCGGTGCCCCACCTTCATCCGATTGGCTCCACGTAAGGTTGTAAGTCGTCTTTTGGATTTGATTCTTGGCATGGTTTATTTTGCTTAAATTCATGTGCTTTGTTTATCAATTGAATGGTGCTTGTGTTACTTAATTTTTGTGCTAACTTGCAGGGCTAATCCGCCTTAACTTAAACCTTGCGCTCCCGATTCGTAACCACGCCTAGGTGCCTCTCTCCTTTGCCGTTACCCCCATTGGTGACCCTTGGTGGATCTCTGCGTGGGCTTAAAATTACTTAATTAATCTATGCAAAATTAACCGTTTGGTATTTGTGAAGCTCGTGCCGCGTTGGGTCGTTCTCACCGTACCTTAAACCCGTAGTATTGTTAGTTTTTCCCGCGACCCCAGCCTGCCCTACATCACTATGGAGGAGGAAATGTCCGCCTTGGACAAAAATCACACATGGAAAACGGCGACGGCGGTTGTTCGGATGGCTGCCCAGGAACCGGGACAACAATTCTGGGTTTTGCAGGGAGGCTGTTCGGATGGATGGAGGCGCGTTGGGGGCTTTGGAGGATTGGAGGGGGGTGGTAGTAATCAAGAGAGGAAAGGGGGGTGGCGGGTGAGGTGCGAGTCCAGCCCAGATTTTGGTTTTGGAGTTAACTGGGCTGTTTAGGGGGAATCTCCAGCAATTTGCAGCAGTTTTTTTTTCCTGGATAGAACCAAAACAGGGGAATTTTGGATGCCTGGAGGTATTGGAGGCTCACGAATGCTATGAGGTTGTGGTTGGCTTAATGGAGGGAGTGAGGACTTGGTTTGGGTGAGGGAATAGTGGCTTCACGTGAGGGAATGAGGGGTAAGTGCGAGAGTGGGGTAATGGGTGGAGAAGAGGAAATGTAGGAGGTAGTGGCCCTAAAATTTAAGAAGAGGGGATAATGGGATAGTGGACTATTATTGTGGGGGGAAGGGAGGAAGTGGAGCTGCTTAATGGATTGTTGTTGTTAAGAGATAATCAGAGGTTATGAATGAAGTAGTTGGAAGTTATGGAGATGGTGGGGTAGTGGAGGAAGGTGGTTATGGGGTGGTGGGGTGGTGGCTAGTCGGAGGTGGTCGCCAGAGAGGCAGCTGGTGGTGGTAGTGCACGGATGTGTTTTCCGACGAACACCGAAAAACTGAAAATGAAATAACTTAAAGGGTGATGGTGGAGGTTCTCCGGAGGTGGTGGTGGTCACTGGAGGTGTTGGTAGTCGCTGGAAATCTAAAAATGGAGGAAATTGAAAGGGGAATAGAGGGGAATGTGGTGGTGGATCACTGGAGGTGGTCGGAGATGGAAATGAGGTGTTTCGGAGAGGATTTAGGGGGTTGTTTTGGGAATGTGGAGAAAGGTACGTAGAGAGGTGGTTCCACGATAAGGGGGGAGGTTGAGGGTGGTCGGCTATGTGGAGGGAGGCGGAGGAGAAAGAACCAAGGCTTCACGCCAAGGAGAATGGGAGGACCAAGGCTTCACTCCCTGGCTCGGCTTCGATGCCAAAAATGATCAAAGATTAGGCTTATATGCTCCAATATTCAATACCGCTAAATGAGAGCCCTCACTCTCTATTTATAGACTATAGGGGCAACAGACTGCTATGATTGGTTGATCGTCCCACTCAAAATGCATAAAAATACAACTCGAAATAAAAAATAACAAGAATAAATAATATTATGATCGTCGATCCGCATAAGATGAATGGTTTTGAATCCCCATCAGAAGATCTGCAGATGGTGGATGAGATCCTCCCTTCTCATAAATCGGGAGAGATGGAGTTTTATGAATCCAACTGGGATAGGTTCCCATCGGATTGCATCAAAAAAAGGAGAAATATCATCCTCTTCTGGTGGTTCAACAAGTTCTTCGAGTACTAGCGTGGGGCTGGAATTCGCTCCCGCACAGAAGAAATTTTGTCTTGTGTTGGCGAGCTCTTCATTCCCGAAAGCATTCTGGGGCCAGTTTGGAGGACGATTGGACGAGCATCGGGAGTCACTGACAAGGAATGTTATATGTTCAGACAGTTGAGCAATTGCGGTGTCTAGGAGATTGAACTCATATCCGATGACCGTGCACTAAGGGTTGTTGTGAGACCCTTCAAGAGACTCCTGATTTGATCTCGTTCTGTCATTGCAACAATAATTCTTTGACCACTCTAGCTCTGAAGGTCGTGTGTTCGTTCCGTTAGAGTAGAGAACGTCCCCAACTTCACACCCAACAAAAAAGGAAAAGAGATGGGTTTTTGAGTGACCGAGTACTTCAAGTCGCGCATATTCAACACAACAGAAAAAGGGTACTGTAAGCGACGAGGCCAGATTTCGCACATCGTGAACTTTACATGTGTGTGATTTTATTGATTTGATGAAATGGTTACAAACATAAAAGTTTTGATGCTCCAAAGGATACACGCGGACACTATTGCAGGGTATGTGAGCACTGAGGAGATCTTGGTTACAGCTTAGATCCCATTACCGCTACTGTTCATAGCCTATTTATAGGTTGTTGGGCGCCTGCCCCTGGGCAACCTCTAAAAATATTGGTTGCCCGCTTAGAAAATGGGACAACTTTCTAAGTGCAAAAACTAAAAATGTTGAGCGAGTATGCTGGAATGGCCGATGAATACTCATGAGATGGTATGCAAGTACTACCAACACTGGTTGTTGGTTGGCGAGATCTTCATGTTTTCACGAATTCATCTAGAGTAAAAGGCATGTGTTACTTCAACAATCGACAGCGGATATGGTGGAATTTGAACAGACATGGTGTATCATAAATTCATTGAGTGCATCCTCAATCCTCATTATGCGCTTATCAATCATGGAAGCATTTACCAAATTGACCACGACCATCACATAATCAAAAATGAAAATGATAATTATTATGGTGATGATAAACATCAAGAGTTTAAGCAAGTCATCAATGGATTGTTTTATAGGTAAAGGTGTGTGATATATCATAAGAAACAAATCACCATAGCTAAAAGTGGAAAAATAAGTGGTTCTTGATGTTGCATGTATTGCGTTGTAGAGTGAGTAATGAAATTAGTATGTGTGCGGAAGTAAAACATTGAGAGGTGAGACTTGAACTATGTTAGAGGCATAAGATGGCTTAATTGTGCCATTATTTTGTTATTATTTGCATTATGCGGTCCATTAATAGGAATGCCTCAAACAAAGGAGTAACAGAAATTGAAGGGAAGGAGTACATATCATGGTACTCCTGGTAAGATAAGCCGTGATTTGGGATTGGACGATTATTGCGTGGAGGGATGATGATCGAACGAAGAAGAGGGGGTGGTATTGGCGATTTAGGATTATGGTTGTAGTATGGGTGAGTGGGTGCTTGGAAGGAGTGGAGGTAGAGGGGATCCATGGAAGTCATAAGAAATTTGACTTCCACAAGAAGAGATAGGTCTAGAGCCAGGTTGATAGTGTAGATGAGTGGAGGGTGCAGAGGCGAGTGTGGATAAGAATTTATAAGTCATGCATAAAAGTAGCTCAAGTAGTAGTCGGGTGAAGGACCAAAATGTGTGTGATAAGATCAATATATTTTTCCATATGAGTCGATGGAACCCATCTAGTAGGCCCGCACATTCATTTGACCATGCTACCAAAGCAGTAATGATCGTAACATTGTATGAGGGTCTCCTTGAGGGTCGCCCAAGTGAGCGCCATAGAGGACTATAGGAGCCCCGAAGGAACGGGATCCCTGGGAAACAACTCATTGGGGGATCCCAAAGAGGAGGCACGGTTTGCAATCGATGGTTGGCCTGATTGCATGGTGCAGAACAACGCCAAAATCAATATAAACTGCTCATTTTTAATATCAAGGCGAGAGTTGATGGTAGTGAGGGCGCGCTCGAGGGCATCCATGCAGTTGTCCATCGTTAGGCCAGTCTTGGTCATAGGAGGCAGACGAAAAAAGTTGTAAGAACGGTCGGCGGTGACGGAAATAGGGCAGAGTTGTGGGAACGGCATGGTAAAGCGTTGTTGTTGAGGTTAGGGCAGTTGGATGGCGATGATGCTTAGGGGATTGTGGCTGCCTGAAGAGCTTGCTGCTACAGTGAAGCTGGAAGGGGTTGTGAGTTGCAGCAAAAAATGTGGATGGAAGAGCGAGTGGAGCTGATGGGAGCAAGCGATGTCACAGGTGCAAAGATTGGTCGGCGTTGAAAGAACCCAGGTTCATAAAGAGATCAATGATATACGGGATTGGAGGGAAGCGGGCGGGACCAAGCGTGACAATCAACAAATTAGCATCGCGGAGGAATTGGGGGTTGTAGGACGGACTGACGGAAGTTGGGCAAGGTTGAACAATCGTTGTTGGACGCAGACGTGCGAGGACGAAGATCTGGCTGTCTTTGAATGCAAAACGGGGATCTAAGGCGGCCGAATGAGCAAGGAAAGGGCAGTAGCTAGGTTTTGAAGTTGATGACCAAAGCAAGCGAGCAGCACACGTCGGGTCGAACCAATTGTTACGGAACAAAAAAATGATTTACATTAGCAATATAAATATAAGATACAAATTGAGAGAGAAGAGCTCGCCAAGCTCTTAGAGGATGGGTCTTCCAAGGAGCTCTTCTCTCGCATGAGAGCCAAAACCCTAAGCAATCCAAAGATAACCTCAAGTGGAGAGTGTTGTGTAATCATTATAGAAACTACCATGCTTAGTTTGAAGAGTGTAATTGAGAAGAGCACCCGCCATAGTATTTCCTTCCCAGTACATATGCCGAAGTTTATGATTAAGTATGGCTAGATGCTTAGGATAGTTTGACCCATGATTTCTGTTTCCCGCTTGAAAAAAACTGATTGAATTATATTAAGAATAAGTTTTGAGTCAGTTAGTATACAGATATTTGAAAGGCTAAGTACATTGCATGAAGTAATATCAAATCAAATGGATTTAAATTCAGCATAGAATACATTATAAAACACCTGGTATTCAACAACACATTCCGCCAAGATGCCATTATTGATTCTGATCACATAGCCAACTTTAGCATCCTCACCCATCACAACAACATCGGTGTGCTATGTAGCATGGGGGCAGGGACGGGATACGATACGAACAGGAAATGTGATTTTTCGAAAAATTAGAATACGAAAAATGTTTTAATATAATGACTAATTAATGTGGAAACAAGACAACTAACAAAGTAATTGTACATATCTTGAATTATAAAGAGAGAATATTATAAGACTACAACATATAACAAACTAAGTGTACTAAAATTGAAGTTAAGTGCACAGCTGACACCTAGAAAATAAGAAATAGAAGGGAAAAATGATACAAAATCCTAGCTATTTAGTGAATCCTAGCTATTTATGTAGAATCCTAGCTATTTATATAGAATCGTCAACAATCAGGATGTTGACTCCTTAGCAAAAAAAACCCGCCAAAACAATGGCAGCACATCCTCTCAACAATCAGGAAATTTTGACTTATTTTGGTTAGCAAATAAGACACTGACAAAATCTGAATCAAATTGGTTTGTAGAATGTGGATATAATTTGCATAAATTTTTCCCACACAAGCAGTAACAAAAAGTCCTAAACAGAGAATCAAAATTTTGTAGTTATATTCTAAACAGAGAAGTTGCAAAGAAGAAGGGTAAGAGGTATAAAAAGTTCAACCTAAACAAAGATGGAAGCTTTCACGACGGAGAGGGAAGATTTCGCGACAGCGCAACGTGAAAAATAAGAGACATCAAGGGAAGCTTCCACCTGAGACGACTTTCACAACCACAGAGAGAAGAGGGCGACGTCGAGGGAAAAGTGGGGCTGCAGCGTGAAAAAGAGACGAGAAATTGAAGAATAAACTGAGATAAGAGGAGACTTCCATAAACCTAAAAGAAAAGAGGGAGACGCCGACCGCGGACCTCGTTACATGTAACGGCCCCACTTACTAGGCTACCGTCGCAATTTCCATTCATCTACTTTATTAACTTGACATTTCAGAGTATGGCAGGTATATAATCATCAATAATTATATATAAACAAGTATAATGACAGAGTAAACAGAAATGCAGAGAAGTAAAGCACATTTTATTTATCTTACATTTGATACAGTATAGTACATGCTGGCAGATGACTGGATATATATATATATATAGCAAAAGGAGTCACCAAAATATCTGAGTTACAAATACAAGTATACTACCACATCAGCTCAAACTACGTCTGTAACTCAGAACAAAAACTATACTGTAACATATGACACAACCAAGAGCAGACTACTTGAAATAAAACTAAAACTCGTCGTGGGGGCAGTCGGGGTCGCGGCAAGATGCCTTGTGGGCATTCATGACTTCGAAGACGGCTGTGATGACATCCACCCAAATCTTGTACATCTTTTCCTTGCGTGTAGGGGGCTGCTAGAGCTAGCAGGGGTAGCCTCCGTCTTTACCTGTTTAGTTACATTTTCTATTAGTCAAAGACTAAATGAATTCTCATTGTTCCCTTCTTTTACTATGATGTCTTATTAGCATTTTACGGATTTCATATTTTATTCTCTTGATTACGTTCTCTCTCGTTATATCATATTAATCATTTTCATCATCTTTTCATATATATCTTTTCATATTTTTGTTCATCTTTTACTCATCTTTTTTCCTTATATGCCTTTTCATATGTGTTGGACTTTCTTAGCCTTATCTCTTAGACTTTTCATGTTGTTATTGGGCAGTGTTAAGAGAATATTAACCTTTTGTATCATTTATATAGCGTGCTTGCGTGCCTTTTCATATTCGCACACATTTCTTAACGTGTTTTTTCATATTCGCACGTTATTTTCATTTCATCATCATTGGGAGGACATTCACCTCACCTCCACTGTTGGGTTGACCCCTAACTTAGCTCATTTCATTTTTTATTTCTCTACTTTTTCCTTTACTTCATTTACTTAATTTAATTCATTATATGTTTATTTTCAATTGCTCTTTTCATGAAGCATAAACATAAAAGATAAGCGTGAAAAATAAACATGAAAATTAAGTGATTACAAAGGGTGAGAACTCACTTTTTCAACCCCTTTTCCTTTATCTCTGCGACCACTATCGTCATTTTGTCTTCCACCACCTCGTGAAGCCATGTCCTACATCGGCAATATTGTTAAAGACACATAAGTTGGTCAAACACTTCAAGACGTTCTTGACGAGCTCCACTTGACCTAATTAGGTCAAGGAGTCAGTTAGGGTTTAATTGATGGTTGTCCTATCTAGAAAACAAGGGGCTTTTGGTCCAATTGGCGAGGGAACATCATGTCGTAGCCAATTTTGCTGCCCTAGCTCCAACATCCCCTAAATAATTGATGCCCTAAGTTCAACTTAGTGAACTTTCACAATTTTAGTGAAAGGGTAGCAATACTTGGTCTCAAAAATATTTAAGTATACTATTTCCTTCAGCAAGTTGTCATTCAAAGGCTGTGGGGATGAGGTTTTACTCATATAGGAGAGATATCCACGCTAAGGATCCTTAGGGTTTCACCTTTTTCAACCCTAAAAATCAAAATCAACTTAGCCTTAACTAGGGTTTAACCAAACTCATGGATTTAGGTTTTTAAAACCATTACAGAAACTTTTCCAATGAAAATAAACAAAGATTTTCGAAAAACCCTAAAACCTAAGGTTTATATTAGTTTCAATCCGTGAAAAATCGTGGAAAAGGAAACAAGAGGACTATAGAGGAAGAGATTACCTTTCAAATGGAAGAGAAATGGGAAGAAACGGAGGTGAATCAAGCTCTCGGTGAAGATCGGCGGGTTCCGGCTTCCGTCGGCTCGCTCTGTTGTCCGGCTTCTGTGCGGAATCGGGAGAAGAGAATAGAAAGAACAGCGGCATTTCTTTGTTTTGTAATATCTCGGCACCGCTTAAGACCCGCACGACACGTGCCTCTGTTAACCGGGAATCGTCGGTTCACGCTATTTCAGTTGATTTCTCCCCTCTATTAGCACACCACTAACCTATTATAGTAAATAAGGTGTATTCCTTTGGTGGCGTCACAATTCTCCCCTTCTTATTGAATTTTCGTCCGCGAAAATCCTCAATTTGAAGGTATATCAAACAATTAAGGGAAGAGATTTCTCATGTCTTCTTCTTTTTCCCACGTTGCTTCATGAATACGATGCCCTTTCCACCAGACCTTGACAAATCAAACCTCTCGATTTCGAAGCTGCTTATTTTGCCAATCTACAATCTTGTATGACTCGGTTGGACTTGATAGATCCGGCTCTATCTGCATTTGTTCAGGAGGGACTATTTTCTCTGGGTCTTCTATATACTTTCTCAATGAAGAAACATGAATACATCATGAAGGTTTTGAAGAGCATCTGATAATACTAGGCGATAAGCCACCGGTCCAATCCTTTCAGAGATGACGAATGACCCTACGTACCTTGGACTAAGCTTTCCAAGTCGACGAATTCGTGAAGTTCCCTTGAAGGGCTTTATTTTCAAACATACTATATCGCCTTCATTAAATTTTACTCTTCGATGTCTGGCATCATAATATTTTTGTTGTCTGTCTTGGGCTATTTTCAATCTTTCTCGTACCAATGTAAGTTTATCGTTTATCTTATCCACTTGATTCTTTAGGAATAACTTCTGATCGTCATCTTCTGCCCAGCTTAATGGGGTACGACATCTTCGTCCATACAATGCCTCGAACGATGTCATCTGAATACTCGACTGGTAGCTATTATTGTACGAAAATTCCACCAGCGCCAAGTATTTTTCCCATGAGCCTTTAAGATCGAGTACGACCATTCTTAATAGATCTTCCAACAATTGGATAGTTCGCAAGTGCACAACACATGAGACTGACCATCTGTTTGAGGATGAAAGGCGGTGTTGTATAGTAGTTTTGTTCCCAACTTTTTCTGCACGAGTTTCCAAGTATCCGATGTAAAGCGTCCATCTCTATCAGACACGATGGATCGGGAAATCCCATGATATTTTACAATAACGTTGATATACTGATCGACTAACTTTTGTACTGTGCTATTATTTTTCATAGGAATGAAATGTGCAACTTTCGTTAATCGGTCAATAATTACCCATATACCGTTGTTCCCAGTTTTACTCCTTGCCAATCTCATGACAAAATCCATGGTTATGTCATCCCATTTCCACTCAGGGATCGGCAGTGATTGTCAGTATCCGCCAGGTTTTTGATGTTCTGTCTTCACAAGTTGGCACGTGTGACATTTGGCAATATATTGAATTACATCAGCCTTCATTCCTGGCCACCAAAAGTCTTGCTTGAGATCTTGGTACATTTTCGTTCTCCCAGGGTGAATTAAATAAGTTGTGTTATGTGATTCATAAAGTATTTCCGCTCGGAGTGTATCAACATGAGGAACACATAACCTTTTATTTAAAAATAATAATCCATCCTGCTCTGTAAAAGCAGTTGATTGTCCACTTTTTACCTTATCCAGAATCTTCACAAATATAGGATTTTGGTTCATCGCCTTCCTTACCCTGTCTTTAAGGGAATGCTTTGTCATTAGTTGGAAGAATAAATCGTGAGTCTGAGCGGTAGTTATACATGTAAGCATTTCAAGATTTTGTATTTCTCGCAATAACTCTCTCTGTTCAGTTAGTGGAACAATCATCTATGTCAAATGCTTTCTACTGAGCGCATCAGCTACTATATTCGCCTTACCGGGATGGTATTTAATGTCGACGTCATAATTTTTGATAAGTTCTAATCATCGTCTCTGACGCATATTTATTTCCTTCTGAGAGAAAATATACTTTAGACTTTTGTGATCTGTAAAGATCTCACATTGAGCATCATACAAGTAATGTCGCCAGATTTTTTGGGCAAATACGACAGCTGTCAATTCTAAATCATGAGTTGGGTAATTACGCTCAGAATCCTTCAACTGTCTCGAGACATAAGCTATGACTTTGTCATTCTGCATCAAGACACAACCAAGACCTTTCAGGGATGCATCGCTATAAATTTGAAAACCTTCTATGCCACAGGGCAGGACCAATATTGGTGTAGTAGTTAATCTTACTTTTAACTCATCAAATGCCTCCTGACACTCATCAGTCCAAATAAATAGAACGTTCTTTCGGGTTAGCTTCGTAAGCGGTAGTGCAATCGCTGAAAAAATGTTTACAAATTTTTTGTAATAGCTTGCTAATCCGAGAAAGCTCCGGATTTCGATGACTGTAGTCGGTCTTGGCCAATTTATAATTGCCTCTACTTTTGCTGGATCTACAGATAATCCATGTTCTGTAATCACATGCCCCAAGAAAGAAACTTCATTTAACCAGAAATCACATTTAGAAAATTTTGGCATATAAGGCATGACTTTTCAACGTCTGCAACACAATCTTCAAGTGTTCTGCATGTTCACCCTTGCCGAATATATCAGGATGTCATCGATAAATACGATAACAAACCTATCCAGATATTCCTTGAATACCCGGTTCATTAAGTCCATAAAAACTGTCGGCGCGTTTGTCAATCCAAACGGCATGACTATGAACTCAAAGTGTCTGTATCTTGTGCTGAAGACAGTTTTGTAAATATCGTCTTCCTTTATTCGCATCTGATGGTATCCTGATCTTAAGTCAATCTTGGAAAAGACTTTTGCATTACTTAATTGATCGAATAAATCATCAATGCGAGGTAGAGGGTACTGGTTGCGAACTGTCAACTTATTCAGTTCTCGGTAGTCGACACATAGTCGAAACGAACCATCTTTCTTTTTAACGAAAAGCACTGGAGCTCCCCAAGGTGAGGTGATTGGTCGGATGAAGTCTTTATCAAGTAATTCCTGTAATTGGCTCTTTAGTTCTGCCAATTCTTTAGGAGTCATACGATATGGTGTCTTTGCTACTGCTTTAGCTCCTTCCACTAAATCAATAGTGAATTCTACATCCCTTGATGGGGGTAGTCCTGGTAATTCTTCAGGAAATACTTCGAGAAATTCACATACTACAGGAACTGCAGTCGGCTCGCGTGTCACTACATTGGTTCCCTTAATCATTACCAAGGTTGCTTCACAACCTTTTCGTAGTTTCTTCAGTGCCTTTAATGAAGATATCATAATTTTTGCAACTTCATTTAGTCCCTTAAAAGTACACTGTATATTGTCCAGCTTAAGTGTAATTTTTTTCTTTTTACAGTTGATGATAGCTTCATATCTTGATAACCAATTCATCCCTAATATGATGTCAAATTCAGATAGGGGTAGAACCGCAACATCTGCTGCTACTGGGTTGGTATCAATTGTTAGTCATACTGTACATTGAAGCTTTGTAGTCATCTCAGTATTATTAGGCATTTTAACTCTCAACTCTTCAAGCGATATATAAGGTTCCAACCTTAATTGTTTAATTGCTCTTGTAGATATGAAAGATTGGCTAGCCCCTGTATCAAATAATACCTTTAAAAGGTGATTGTGTACATAAATCATACCTGTGATAACAGTATCATCAGCTTTAGCTCCTTGTTGGTTCATATTGAAGACTCTAGGTTGCACTTGTCTGTCTTCTCTAGTTTCTACCATAGATCACGATGTATCAATTCCTTTACCTTTATCAATTCTACTAACTGAGCTGGTATCAAGGTGATGAAATGTTGATACCTGACTAGGACCACCTCTTTCAGATACTGTCTTCCACAACGGGCAATCTTGGCGGCGATGTCCAGGCTTCAGACATTTAAAACAAACGCTGGTACCCTTTAAACAATCGCCAAAGTGATTCTTCCCGCATTTCGAACATAAGGGCTTCATCGTGTTACTACTAGCTCCACTTTCACTTCGAGTTTGTGATGGAGGACCTCATTTCTTCCTTTTCCAGTTTGAACTTCCACTCTTTCGCGAGGAATCCATACTTTATCCCTCTGGAAGTCTCTTCTTCTGAAACTCCATTCGCCTTTGCAAACTCTCGACATCCATCTCAATCAACTTAGCAGTCTCTACCAATTCATTGTAATTCTTAATCCTCTGCGAGATGAGATGTACACGTACATCTTCTCGTAGACCCAATTGAAATCGAAAGCAACGATCGCTTTCCTTGGCGACCATATCTCCTGCATAATAAGCTAGTTGTGCAAACTCAGCTTCATATTGAAGGACTGTACGATTTTCTTGCATCAATCGAAGAAATTTTTCCTGCAGCATTTGTTTTTCAGATGGAGGGACAAACCAGTTAACAAATTCTTTCAGAAATTCGGCCCAGGGAATCTCCGAATTTTTACGCCCCAGCAAATTTTCCTTGCCTCATGCTGTCCCACCATCGATCAGCCTCTCCTTCCAGTAGGAAGACGACTAAATCAATTTTTTGATCGTCGGGGCACTTCTTAGTTTCAATCCGTGAAAAATCGTGGAAAAGGAAACAAGAGGACTATAGAGGAAGAGATTACCTTTCAAATGGAAGAGAAATGGGAAGAAACGGAGGTGAATCAAGCTCTCGGTGAAGATCGGCGGGTTCCGGCTTCCGTCGGCTCGCTCTGTCGTCCGGCTTCTGTGCGGAATCGGGAGAAGAGAATAGAAAGAACAGCGGCATTTCTTTGTTTTGTAATATCTCGGCACCGCTTAAGACCCGCACGACACGTGCCTCTGTTAACCGAGAATCGCTGGTTCACGCTATTTCAGTTGATTTCTCCCCTATATTAGCACACCATTAACCTATTATAGTAAATAAGGTGTATTCCTTTGGTGGCGTCACATTACAACAGGTTTATGAAAGGCGTGAATCGCGTATCCCACAAGTAAGATACGTGTCACCTTAATACTCGTTTAATTTTAAATAGAAAGGTGTGTTTCTAGCATTCCTAAAACACATTTCTGGATGTTTCCTAAGGTTTCTCGTATCTAATATGTGTTCGAGCCAATACGCGAGGTGTTTTTAAGTATCCGTGCTTCATAGTTGCTGTGAAGCGGATAAGATTTTTTGGATAGTATCTGTAAATGGAATATTTAAGAACTCCAAAAAACAGTATTTCTTTACGTCTTGAAGTAGTTAAACTTTGTTTGTAGGGTATAGACAATTGGAGTCATAGGTATGCCATTTTTTAAATGTTGTTGTCTGCAGGAGTTTATTCAATTTCCTTTCCATCCTATCAAGCTCGTATTTTACATCCAATGGTGGACAGTTTTAGCGAGTGGTGATCTCAAAAGTTTACATTGCATGTTGTTGCTGATCAATGTTGAGTTGTTTTGAAAGGGTTCTATGTGTTTTAGGCTGATACTGAATTGTCCATTTGTAGAAAATCTTTCTTTTAGCTTTTCAGAATTCTTTGAAAAACATGCAGCAATCTTGCTTCTAACATTTAATATATTCCCAAGCCAATAAAAAACCTCTTCACTTCTTAGAACCATAGTTCAACCACACAAAGAAATAGTCCAAACAAAGCCCAAAAAAATGGCAAAGCAAACTATGGAAGATGGCTGTAATATAAGATGCAATCTGATGCAATACTATTCCTTCAGCATCTACTAAAAGACAACCAACCATGAAAACTAGAAACTAAAATAGAGTACGACAAGAAATTGAAGGATAAGCCACCTCACTACTAACAAAACCTCGGATCAACTTCTGCACATACTCAACCACAGCCTTTCTCCTCTGCTCCGACACCACCGTCGGCTGTATATGCTTTATAATCTCCTGTGTAGCAAGCTCAGCTTGAGGCCACATACTAGGCAGGATCGCTGGAGGATTAGTGTGCCCGGGGATTACTCCATTGATACCTTTCAGATGTAGCGAGTAGACCTGCAGATCGCCCATGGTCAGTCGCGAGGAGGCCGAGGGTTTCAGAGCAAAAGCTCACCTCGGTCGATCCGGATCATGTTTCAGAAGATTTGAATAGCAGCGAAGGAGAAAGGGGGAAATCTGGGGTGTCGCTGGGCAGTGAAGGCTGAGGGATGGGGACGGATCCCAGGCGTCCCCTCCCTTGAAGAGGTTTTGGTTTCCCACCTCCTTCTCCGTTCTTCTTGCGAAAACCCTTCGCAGGGGTAGAGAGAGAATAAAATTTGCTCTTTGCCGTTTTAAGAATTTGGGGGAGAAGCGGTAAGAGGGTTGAGGAAGAGAAAACAGGGGTGCTGTTTTTCCGAATAAAATATTTGATGTCGAAGTCAATCCCCAATTCTGTAACCATTTCGGCAATACAAAAAGAAAAATATATGTGATTGTTAACCGTATTTCTTATATGGCTATTCCACCTCATTTTTATTTTAAAAATTTTTTTCTAAAATTTTACTCGCACCTCATCTTCTCCATTTCGTGGATGCCGCACTCCGTCTTCCTCTTAGCCGAGCTGCTCCCGTCTCCGACATCTTTCTCGCGTCATCTTACTCTATTAGTTGTCTCACGCACATCACTAGGGGATATTTTCGGGTGCGACAGAAAAAAAATATCGGGGTACAGCAAGAAAAAAAAAAGGGATACGGTTATATTTTCGGGTTGCGGATAAGAATGGGGTGTGAATAGCGAAAGCCGGATTGCGGTTAACAATCGCCAAAATATATAAGGCATAATCATGTGGAGAAAGACAGGGAAGAACTAGAGCTGTCACTCAAAATCGAAAACCGTAAATTGAATAGGAGCCAAACTGGAACCGTAAAAAAACGGATCGAATAGTTCGTGAATAATTCAGGTTCCGGTTTGAATTTTGGAACTGTGAACAGTATTGGTCTGGTTGTGGTTCTTTTATTTTATTATTCGGACCGGAACCGGAACTGAAACCGCAACATACAAGTCTCGAGCGGTTTCAGGATTTTTAGACCCGATCCAAACTGGACTGAAGTAGAACTGAATCGTGACCCGTTTATTATAACTTTTTATAATATTTTATTATTATTATACTTTTATTTTTTATAATTTATCTGCAATATCTATACTTACTAATGGTGAAACGGGTGCGATTTGGTATAGTTTGAACTCAAATCGCAATCGCACCAACGGGGGTTGTTTTGGTTTGAACAAAATCGCAATCGCACCAACGGGGGTTGTTTTGGATTGAACAAAATCGCACCGCACCAAAATCGTGCGGCGTGATTTGACATTGGAGCGGTTTGAAGTCGGTTTTTGCTAAAAGAATAAAATAAGTCGGATCAAATTGAAAGTGAGGGATAGATCTAATTTTACTCTAGAGGGGGTGAATAGAGTATTTTAAAACTTTGATTTATTTTTATAGCTGATTTTAAATTAAGTGATAAATAATATATATATATATAGAAAGAAAAATCACAGCGCACAAATAAAGAAAGTAATCAATCACAGACGACACAAGGATTTATAGTAGCTCCCCAATAAATTTGGGTACGTCTACTCTTCTACCACCCTGGTAGGAATCCACTACAAGTTTTTGATCAGGTGTCATGCCACCGGAAGAACAATTTTCTAAGGGAGATCTAACAACCATTTGAACTTTTGATCAGGTGCCCAAAAATCAAGCTTAAGTTTTTTGATCAGGTGACTTATGAACCAAGGATTAACTTTTGAAGAGAGTTATAACTCATACAGTTTAGGAAGTAAACTAAAAAGTGGATGTTGTCTTCTCTTTCAAATATCTCTGAGAATACTAAGTGGATTGATGTTGCAAAAAGCTCCCCTAGGTTGAGTAGAATTTGTGAAAGGGAGAAGAGCAGATAGATATGAAATTTTGAATGTTGTTCCTCTTCAGTAGAAATTTCAGACATGAAATTTTGATGTCTCTTGGAGAGTCAAAAGCAGAAAGAAAATATATCGCAATCCCTGAGTGTCCAACTCAAATCAGTAACCCCATGAAGCAGCAATCTCCTGAATATATAATATCTAAGAAGAATTCAAATATTTGAATTAAAATCATTCTGAAACGCCTGAAGAATCTCTGAGAATTGTAATTGCTCTGAATAATAAATTAGAATTAAACTTTGTGATAAATTCATATTTAATACTGCCTGAAACGGGTATATTCATTAAGAATATTTAGCATTAAATATCAGAGTGTAACTGACTGAAATTAAGTCTTTCAAAAAATCATTCTGCCTTCAGAATATAAAACTATCTGAACATTTAACACTGCAAGAAATTCGTCGAATTGAGCCTGGAGATCGTCGAACTGAGCCTAGAGTTCGTCGAACTGAGCCTGGAGTTCGTCTAACTGAGCCTGGAGTTCGTCGAGCTGAGCCTGGAGTTCGTCGAGCAGAGCTTATGAGTTGTGATCATCGTTCGTCGAACGGATCCCAGAATTCATCGAGCTAAACTCAGAGTTAGAACTCTGAGTTCGTCGAACGGAGTTCGGCGTTCGTTAAACTGAGCTTAGCTTTCGTCGATCTGAATTTTGCGTTCGTCGAACAACACTTCTCTGGAATTCTTCTGAAGTAGCAACCCTGGAAATAAACATATGACTATATACTATACAAAATTGGTCAAACTAATCATCCTAAACAAATAATAGTGATCCTAGCCCAAATCAGTAATAGAGTTCCAACACAAATAATATAAACCAAGACAGTCTGATACGGTGTTGGGGCATGAAGTATTGAATTTGAAGACGGTTTAATTGATATAAATGAAAGATGTGATGTTTTCTGACTCAAATAAAATATATGAATAATACAATAACCTAAAAAATTATATTTGTAATAATAGCATTGTGGCATGATTTTGTGGGTTTTGCACCGTCAAAAACCGCACCACAAATTATGTTGTTTTGCAATCAATGAAAGCTCTTCACTACCAAACCGTTTAGTGTAGTTTAAAATCAGTGTGGTCTGATGTGTTTTTGTGATTTTGCGGTTTAAGTTTTTAACTTTCAGCTCTACTTATTATACAAAAAAAGTACTCTCTCTTGGTATAAATCGAAATTCCAACGTCCGGGCCCCGGGCTTCAAAGTCTCTCTTGCAAAAAAAAAGAATGGGCTTATTTTCCCCTTCGATGTTTTATTTTTGACCTCACCCATTCATTTCACCAAGTTTGGTTTTGGCTCTGGTTGGAACCGATTGGAACCAGACAGAGTTGCATAGAACTGGACCGAATCGTTATTGGTCGGCTGTGTTTTGGTTTGTGTTGAACCGAAACCGGAACCGTTAACACGTCGGTTCCAAAAATTATGTTGGAACCGAAACCAGTCAAACCAAATAAAGTTTTGGTTCTAATTTGAAGAACTGTTACTTAAGCGGTTCGATTCACGATTTTAGTAGAACCGGAACCGAATCAGAACCGTGACAACTCTAGGAAGAGTTGTGGGGCGTCCCAGATACGATCAGACGATTCACGATATTAAAAATACAGTCTTTTTTTATTTGATCTTTCTTTCTTTAAATAAACACGGCTGAATTTTGTGAGAGATTAGATCATTGATTGGACAACCCGCAGTTCTTCTCTACTTTCCTCTAGATGGTTTACCCCTACCCATTTCAGACTCATACTAGATCGCGTCATGTGCTCAAAATGTAATCACATTTAAATACATTTTAATCCAAGTATTAACAACATATTTCAATAAATTATTATTATTATTATTAAATATATATACCTAATTGGAATACTCATTTTGATTTCATCTTCAGTTTCTAATTTTCACCTCTTTGATCTCATTTTAAGGCAAAATTATTGGGTGGGAGCTCTCATCATCATATGTTTGAGGCTCATTTGAGATATCGTTTTGAATGTCATGGTGACAACACTACAAGACACTAAGGATATTAAGAAGGGCCCGAGAGTCCAAGAAATGTGGGATCAGAGAGATGGAGGTAATTACTCGTCATTTTCACTTCCACATGCTCGCTCTAAACTTCATTAATGTTGTAAGTTTTTGCGAGTCATTCAACGAATTTACGGACCGCGGCGGTCGGCGGGCTATCAAACGGAAGATGGAGACAGAGGAGAGCTCTTGCTGGCGGGGGAAAGCTCTTGACGATGGCACGGGCATGAAAGGGAAAATTGAGCCCTAGATTTCTTATAAGATAGGAAAACCTAAACCTCTAATTAAACCAAACCGGCAGCAACGGCTGAGTTAGACCGGAAATCTCCAGGCACGCCTAATGTGTGCTTGCAAGGTCCGCATGGCGCGTGCCTAGGCACGCCTGAGTCACTTCACCCACCTTGGTCATGCTTAGGTGACGTGGGTTACGAACGGTACTCCCGGCTCCTCAGGCGCGCGCCTTAACAACTTAAGACACATCCTAAGACCTGGAGGAGAAATGTTGTGACCATATGTGATTTCTTCCTCTCCATCGAAAGATTGAAATGCAAGTATATAAATGAGTGTCTTTTGGTCCGTGTTGCCAATCTCGGATTGTTGATCAGAGCTCTGCAGCTCCTATAATGGTGGAAGAGATCACCAAAGATCGGATCGAATGACTCAAAAATGTGACTTTAAATAGCTCCGTCTAGATCGCACGATTATGCGTTTTAGTGTGCATACTCGTGCATGAGTTAAGTCAGAAAAACCTGAGAACCCCCACTAAAATAGAAAGGCCATGCATCTTTCGCACGTTATTGCATTAATAAAAAATGCACTAATAGCCCAAAATTTCTGCAGAAAGCCTCCAAACATCCCCCAGAATGCACGGGACATCCTTAGGCTTTACATGTTGAAACCGAAAATCCGGTCTATGTGGAGTTCACCCTTGCGGAAGGGGTGATTGCACACTTACTTCTCCCTCGCGAGCCAAATGACTAAGAAAAAAGAACAGGGGACTGACCCAAGGGCTTGGTGTGGAGGTCCCACCACACACCCAGAAAATCTTAGTGCGCTTCCCTTCCCTAGCCAAATGTCGAGCTAAGGATACCTCAAAAAGCGCAAAAAGATCGGGGCACAAGTGAGCATGCCTTCTGAGGTACCCCCTTTGGTCTATTTATAGATTTCTGAAAACGGCCTGCAAATAGCCAACCTCCGCTGTTATGAACAGCTATGTGCAGCCCAACTGGGTCTGTCAACGGTGTAACTACGCTGTTCTGGAAGGCTATGGGCAGGCCAGCCGTGGCAAAATGGTAAAAAAAAACATCATAGATTGTTGGGCGAGTGGCCCCCTTAATCCTCAGCTCGCCTGGGGCGGCGAGTGCTCGATGGAGCTGGCGCTCGCCGCCTCTCCCTGGACCTTGGCGAGAACGGGCCCGACTGGCCCTACCGCTTGCCGAGCTCCCCTGGGGCGAGTGCGAGTCCTCCAGCTCTACTCGCCCCCTGATGATTCCACCTTGCTTGGGCGAGTCAGGGGCTGTCGAGCTCTGATCCCTTGGGTGCTCGCCCGGGACTTGGATTGCCCGATCAGGCCAGTTTGGCTCCTGCCGAGCCCACTCGCCGGATACGGGGTTGTACACAATCTCTGCTATTTGCGAGGTTGGAACAAACTCGAAAAGAATCATCCAACCCCACAGGATTTGGCAAGTGCGGCAGGAGCCAGAGGGAATATTCGGGTGGGGTCCACCTGCTGCTATATATACGCCAGCGTACATGGATGACCTTTGTCATTCCCTTTGCTATAACCTTATCGAGATGCCTATCCCCAAAGAGATCCAAGAGAGGCTTGCCCGAGCTCGCAAGGGTGCCTTTGCCCGCATTGCCGGCTTGACTGACGTTTCTCACAGCATCCCGCCGAGCGGTCCGACAAAAACCAATCCCGCCAAGAGGGCGAAACCATTCCCCCAAGTGGTTGAAACCATCTTCAATGACTTGAAATCCACCCGGGAGCACGAGGCTGGTTCCTCAACTCTGCCCGCTCCTAAAAAGAAGGGTAAAGACATCGTCGACCATTGCGCCAACCCGGACAACCAACAGGATGACGGCAAGGCTTCCACGCCGAGAGTCAAGATCCCCCTCGGCGACTCGCAGCTTAAAACCCCGGAGACTCGCCCGCGAGACCCATCACCCCCTTCAGGACCCTGGGGCTGGACTCGCCGAGGCTGAATTCGCCAGCTCGTACCTCTTCCCAACAGCAACTTCCTGCTAGAACTGCGGGGGGGGGGGGGGGGGGGGGGGGGGGGGGGGAGGGGGAGACACTAAAGCCATCCTCGTGCCGGGCTTCAACCTCCTCCCACCAAGAACACATCGCCCAGGCCATGACAAGAACCTGAGTCTCCCCCACACCGCACTTTTCTGGGGGCGCCGAGCTCGTCAGGCAAGTTTTTACTTCCACTGACTTTGTCACGTGATTTTCCTGGGGTACTAGTCTTTCATGCTGATACTTAACTGAATGTATTTACAGCTCTTCCCAGTCAGTCTGAGGCCGGCAAATCTTTGAAGTCGACCCGCTACTTGCCCCTCCATTCTCCAAGCTCGCTAAACACCTTCCTGGGCTCCGAGGTGGAGAACAACGAGCTGACGAGGAGGGGGATCAGGATATTTAAGAAGCTGATGCGCGGGCTGCGCAAGGTGCTGGAGGACAACGAGGCGTTGCAGCGCGACTACGTGTGGCTCGCTGATGAGGTGAGGGGAAACCCTTCAGGCGACGTGATGTCTCCTTCTCCGCTCTTGGACGAGATCGATGAGAACCTCCAGATCGTCCATAGGAACTTGAGGCGGATCCGCGAGCTCCACAACTCGCGGAGACCTACGGGGAAGGAGACATGAGGCCGGGGTAGATAGAAACAACTCCATTACCGAGCCTACCGACGCTCGCCACTGCCCCCCCAGCTCGCGCACATTGAACTTTTCCTTTTTTTTCTTCTTCTGTATTTGATTTCTTCAGACAGTATTCCCCCTGGTCTATAATAACTTGGAATATTTTTTAGATTTCAATGTTAGCTATTTGAATAACATATTGCCCTTTAGGTTCAGTTTGGCATGTAATGGGACAAGTCTCAAAAGTCGGCGAGCTGGGGTTGGCGAGCTGGGCTGATCGGTCGGCTCAGCCTTGGATTTCTTTTTTCTATAAATAGGCTCCCTCACCAACCCCAATCCACCGCCTTTATTGCTTTCATACTTTCTCTTCTTACTACCCTTCTCATTTGCTTCTCGCGCTTCAACCCTCCTGCGAGCATGGGCAAGACAAACCCCGATGCTGACGGTTGCTCCAAGTGTGCTTGGCGTTTTGCTGAGTACTGTTTTTTGAAGGGAATACAACTGAGGAGAAATTCGCGGAGTTCCTTACTGACTACGTGCCCCCAGACTTTGTGTAACATCCCGACTTTTATTGGGCCACCGGAACCCTAATGGGCCCAATAAAAGTGACCAGAACCTCCACTCATGGCCCAAGATAGGAGGTAACCCTAGATGGGAATATAGGGCTAGAGAATTTCGATTTAAGTTCTGTCAGTTCTTGTGGCCTCGTATAGTAAATACGAGTGCGTCGGAACTCGTTCCGTTGAATTCCGAGGTCATATGGTGGATATGGCTGTTCCTCGTAGAACGTCGCAAAAATGAGATTTTTGAATATTGATCTAGAGAACTCTGATTCGAGTTCTGTCAGTTTCTGTGGCCTCATATGTTCAATACAAGTGCGTCGGAACTCGTTCCGTTGAATTCCGAGGTCATATGGTGGATGTGGCCGTTCCTCGTAGAACGTTGCGAAAATGTGATTTTTGAATATTGACCTAGAGAACTCTGATTCGAGTTCTGTCAGTTCCTGTGGCCTCATATGTTCAATACGAGTGCGTCAGAACTCGTTCCGTTGAATTTTGAGGTCATATGGTTGATGTGGTCATTCCTCGTAGAACGTCACGAAAATGAGATTTTTGAATATTGACATAGAGAACTCCGATTCGAGTTCTGTCAGTTCCTATGACTTCATATGGTCAATACGAACGCATCAGAATTCGTTGTGTTGCGATTCGAAGCCTAACAATGATTATGAGCGTTTTGGTCGTTTTAGCGCGCTGCGACGAGCAGATTTTGAATACCTAACAATCGAACTCCGATTCGACCTCGGTCAGTGGCATTGGATTTGTATGGTCAATACAAAGTCAACAGAATTGGTCCAGATCAGTTTCAATGACGGGTGGTCAAACCGTGGTCAAATCAAGCATAATTGTGCACCAAAAAGTGTGAGCACATCAGTTGTGTCATGACACTCCAACTTTGACCCGACCCCTGATGTCATGGACTTCTTTTGACTTTGACCACCATGGGGACCCACCCGTGGTTGACTTTTGGTCAAACCCTCCCTAAAAAGCCCATTTCTCTCTCCATCCCTCTCTCCTTAACAAGCTCACTATGGGCTCATTTTTTGGACATAAATGGGCCATGATGGTTGAATTGTTGGCCAATAAGAGCATCAAAGTCCAAAGCCTTCTCCCTCCCTCCATATACTTGTCCAATCCTAAGTCACTCATCTTTCCTCCAAGAAACACAATCCATGTGATGGCCTTTGATTGGCTAGCAAGTACACCCCTCCATTAGATGAGTGTCAGCTGCTAACCATGGTTGGTGCAACCCAATCATGGTTCTCCTTGTCTTGGCCAAGAGGGAAGAAGGAGGGGCTCACCCCCTCCCTCTATATATACTCATACCGTCATACCAGAGGACTGGAATCCTCTCCCCAGCCTCAAAACGACCCAAACCACCATCTTGTTGTAGCTCTGCCTCGCCGGAAATCGGCCACCCGAGCTCCACCACCCTCCACCGCCATTAATGGCGGAACTCGCCGGAGGCTGCCGGAGACCCCAAACAAGGTGGAAAACTTCTCCTCTCCTTCCTCCCTATCTTTCCAACGAGTTGCATGCAAGCTCCAGTGGTCGGAGCGCCGCCGCCGTCACCCCCTACCCTCCATTCAAAAAAAATAATAGCTCCGGCAATGGCCGGTGGAAGCAGGCCAACGGACCACCGCCGGAGGGAATGCCCAGCCCCGAACATTCGGCCGGGGGCGGAGACAAGGCCGGCCGCCGGCCGGCCGGCGACGGAGAAGCCCCGTGAGGGCGGGTGTTCTGTACAGAGCGGAGAGCGGGGAGAAGAAGATAATAAATATAAATTATATATATATATATAATATTTATTATAATATTTATATATATTATAATATTATAATTAACAATGAGTTTTTATTTTTCTGAGACTAAACTAGAGCCTTGATGAAAAAGTTTTGAACATGAAAATTCTTACCCTTGACGAGGGCAGTCTACAAACAAATTTTGCGAATTTTTAGAGTTAATTTGATATTTTTAAAAGCCTAAATAAGAATTATTTGGCCAATTTAGAGGCTCAAATTTGCTCGGAAAATTTTGAAAAATTTACTAGCCCTTTTTAGGCCATTTTAATGGTTGTATTAAAATTTGAGAACCTTGGGATAAAAATTGAAGATTTTCCAATTTTTGGAGCTTTGGGTCACGCTCGGAAATTTACGCGCTCAAATTCTTTGAAAATGAAAATCGAAGCGCGCGACACCTTTATATTGAATATTAAGTTCAATTTATTAAGCGACGAGAGTTATCGAGGCAAGATTTTCAGCTCTAATTATTTCGAGATTTTTGCCAAAACCACCGAGCGCCTCGTTCTTAAAATAACTCTCTGGCATTTTGGGTAGACTCGAGAGATGAAAGTATGAGCTTCGAGTAATATATTCCTAAATCTCATTTCGGGTACAGAATTTCCCTCATGTGTTGGGAACGATTTTTGAGGTTGAAATTCGAGAAAGAATGTGCTCTCTGACGAGATTCTCAGATTCGATCTGACGCAAGAAATCAAATTGACATTTATTCTCAGATGAATAATAAAAATATAACTCGTGATAAGCTTCTCCTGATCCGATTAAGTCGTGATTAAAAAGGGTGCAACTGAATTGTTATCGGATCTTAATAATGGGTGTAACCCAAAGAAATCTTGAAAATTAAAAAAAGGATTGAATACACCTCCTGAGAATGGAGAAGGAATTAAAAATACCTCCTGAGAATAGAGATGGAATTGAAGCCTCCTGAATGGAGTGATTGGACTACTAATCATTTTCTTTATGATTATTCCAGTCTTGCACTGGTCCAGTTTCTTTATTTATTTCAGTTCAGTACTTTCAATTCAGTACTACTTTAGTCTCTTACTGGTCAAGTTCATTTCAGTTCATTACCTTTAATTCAGTACTACTCAAGTCTCGTACTGGTCAAGTTCATTTCAGTTTAGTATCTTTAATTCAGTACTATCCCAGTCTCGTACTGGTCAAGTTCAATTCAGTACGTTTAATTCTGTACCACTCCAGTCTCGTACTAGTCAAGTTCATTTCAGTTCAGTACTTTCAATCCAGTACTACTCTAGTCTTGTACTGGTCAAGTTCATTTCAATTCAGTACTTTCAATTCAGTACTACTCCAGTCTCATACTGGTCTAATTCATTACAGTTCAGTACTTATATTTCAGTACTACTCCAATTTCGTACTGGTCACATCTCATTATGCAGCGTTTATTATCAACAACTTAAATTACTGCATTCTCGTTACTGCAATTTACTATTATAAGTACGGGTCCTGTTTTGACGAGTAGTTGTTTGTTAAGGTTGATTCTTAGTTGGGGATAACTAGAGTTGAGGTGTTCCTCCGGGTTTAGCCTCAAATAAAGTGCTCTCACGCTCCTTGTCGAAAGTTGAGCTGAGTGTTGCTGCCTGAAGGTTAACGCATAGTAGGGCAAGCCGTCGCAGACCCGATGTGTATTAACATGATAGTTTGATTGATTGCTTGTGAATTGCTTACGGTGAATTGTGTCGGGTCAGTCCCTTCTGCAGACCGTTCGTACCGGTGTGGGAAGGTCGACGACTTAAGGTGATAGGGGATATGGGTACCACGGGTGACCGACCGTTATCTTTCCCCATTAGGTTTTCCTCCACTGGTTGGCCAAAATATTGAATCACTGGATGTCGTTCACATCCAAGAGTACACAGGGATGTAGGTTAAGGCCTGGGTTGTGTGGTACGACCACCCCCAAAAGTGGCAGTACTGGTCACTATCACCGACGACCACATCGGTGAGTCCCGTAGGGCTCGCTACCCTGCTAGAATAGAAGCGATCTAAACTATGTTGACATAGGGTGTTATGTGCGGCTGTGAATGCCTACGATGTGTTATGTGCGGCTGTGAATGTCTACGATGTGTTATGCACAATTGTGAATGTCTGCGATGTGTTATGCGCGGCTGTGAATGCCTGCGATGTGTTATGCGCGGCTGTGAATACCTGCGATATATTATGCGCTGCTATGAATGCATGCGATGTGTACGCGGCTATGAATGCCTGCGATGTTTGTATGTGTTGTGAATACCTGCTATACTGTTGTGCTAGTGGAGCCTAAATTATAACCGGTGTACGTCGATGTTGCTAGTCCATTTATACCATGATTCACCTCTTTTTGGTTGCTCCTAACTTAACTATGAAATGTTGTGTTAACCCTCTCTTGTTTCAGCTATCTTATTTTGTTGGGTGCGTGCGTTCGCCCCCAAGATATAGATCCGAGGAGGAGATTTGTTTCCACTTAGCTTTGTGACTAACGGTTATTTAAATAACCATTCATAGGAGATAATGCACCATAGCGACCAGTTGTTGCAGGACGGTACGTCACCTGATAGCACTACTTGAGAAGAGGCACCCCCGTCGTCTTTAGAGTTTCAAAACGTGAACACTAGCAAGCAGAGTTGAGTGAGAGAGGAGTTGTTAGTTATAGTACTATATAGCCTACATGCTTTATGTATAAACAGTGGCTACGACCTTTTGCGGTTTTGTTAAATATATAATGTTATATATATTTGTTGTGGATTCATGTTAATGCTTCCACAATACTCTGTGATGTGAATGTTGTGATTCAAGCCGAGCAAGATAGCCAACTAGTGCTTAGCACAGTAGGTCGTTACCCCTTAAGGAGCATTGGGTGGACGCCTTGGGTAGTAAGATCCCCTCCGGCCCGACACGGGGCAAAGGTTGGGGGGGGGGGTCTTACAAATATATCAGAGGAGGTTGGGGTGTCTTACAAATGTCTTACAAATGGATCAGAGCGATCATGATCCGTCCTTGTGGAGCAGTCTCAGGATCCCTCCATCCCACACTTCGTTCTTTAGTTCGGGACGAACCATGTAGCGGAAGCCTGGTAGACCCTAATGTAGAGGCTTAGGGATTCTAGACTGTGTGATAGCATGCCCGCACACCTTTGTTTCCGCTTTGTTAGTCTTTTGCAAATATCTCCTACTTTTGCAAAATACTAACACTTGTTTTCCTGTTACTTCTCGAGACATACCAGAGTCTAGTAATAGGAGATCCTCTTCTAGAGGATATGTCCTTGCCACCCCACCTCCAGACCCAGTTACCCCTGCAGCTGTACCGTTTGCTGACACCAACTTGGGGCAAACATTGACAGTTATCCTGGAGACCTTCCGAACAGCTTTGGCACAACCACCACAGTAGTTGGTGGTACCCACTTACCTACTGACTACCTTTCGTGGGCTAAGGCCTCCCACCTTTAGAGGCACAGAGACTATCATACAGATAGAAGATTGGGTTGAGTGCGCAAAGGAGCTGTTGGTAGGAATGATGTGCCTGGCAGTAGCTGCAGTGTCACTAGTGGTGACCTTGTTAGAGGGATATGCTAGAGACTAGTGGAGTGCTGCTAGCCGCTCGACGTCCATAGGACGACCGTTGAGCACTATCCTGTAGGGAGAGTTTGCGGAGGCTTTCCTGGAGCACTTCATCTCGGACTCCGACCGAGCGGCACTATAGGAGAGGTTCCTGCGCATCTGTCAGGGTGACCGAACGATGCCAGACTATGAGAGAAAGATTAACCACCTGACACATTTTGCTAGGAACCTAGCAGCCACAGACATAGATAGAGCTGCTCGCTTCTATATGGCTTGTGAGGTGACTTGAGACATGTCTTGATAATGATCTCTCAGTCCACCTTCCACACTATAGCAACTCACGCTGCTGTAGAGGATGGTGGCCCAGTAGTGCCAGGGACAGGTTGAGTTCCCAGAGGCCAGGGACGAGATAGAGTAGCCACTCCCCGCCGACAGGAGAGAGCGCGTAGACAGAGACAACGCAGGTAGCCTTATAGGTGCCCACCAACACCCCCATCACCGCAGTAGGAGCCCAGGCCAGCTCCAGTACCACAGCCCACGCCAGTAGCACAATACGTTCCCCTTGCATGGAACTACATCTGTGTCAGCAGTTAGGACATATGAGATCTTTCTGCCCACGGGCAGTAGGAAGGCCAGGATTAGGAGCATTTCAAGGAGGGCAGGCAACGCATGAACACGACCAGAGAGGTCGAAGGGGTAGAGTTTGTAGGAGAAGTCAACATGAACTGACCCCCGATGTTGTGATAGGTATATATCTTAGACGCTAGAGTTACGTTAGATACTGATACTTATGCATATGTATATCTACATCAGATGCATGTTTTGTTGTATGATATGTACATACTCCTCATCTACTTTAAAATGAAGAATCAAGTTCAAGTGCTCACCAAAATTCCGGTGGTGCAAAATTTTCCGGATGTTTTCCCTCAGCACCTCCCGGGTTTGCCACCACAGTGAGAGGTTAACCTCAGATTGAGCTTGTGTCTGGAGCTCGACCAGTGTCCCGAGCACCCTATAAAATGGACCCTAAGTAATTGGCCGAGTTGAAGATTCAGCTTCAGGAACTGATAGATGCTGGATTCGTCCGCCCAATTTCCTCGCCCTAGGGAGGCTCTGTACTATCGGTAAAGAGGAAAGATGGGACACTGTGTTTGTACATAAACTACGGGGAACTAAACAAACTCACTATACGAAATACGTATCCACTTCCTAGGATTGATGAGTTATTTGATCAATTGCAAGGTGCACCCGTATTCTCCAAGATGGAACTAAGATCTGACTACTATCAGCTTCGGGTCCGGGAGGATGATATCCCCAAGACTGCCTTTAGCTCTTGTTATGGCTCTGATGAATTGGGTATTTTAGCCCTTTCGGGATCACTTTGTGATTATCTTTATCGACGACATTTTGATCTACTCGAAGATCAAGACAGATCATTCTAGACATTTGTAGTTGGTGATACTTAAACTTCGAGAACACTCTCTCTTCGCCAAATTCAGCAAGTGTGAATTCTGGTTAGAAGAGGTCGGATTTTTGGGCCACACCATCAACAAAAGTGAAGTAGCAATAGATCAGGACAAAATTCGGGCAGTTCATGGCTGACCGTCACTTAAAACGACACCAGATATACGAAGATTTCTTGGTCTTGTTGGGTATTACAGGAAATTCGTAGAAATTTTTACCCCTTAAATCTCTTACGAGAAGGGATGTTACATTTAGATGGATGTCGGAATGTGAGACTGCATTCATTGAGATAAAGAAGCGGCTAACTTCTGACCCAATCCTTGTGATACCCTCAGGAGCCGAAGGATTCCAAATTAATACGGATACATCCCTAAAGGGATTTGGAGTCGTTTTGATGCAGCAAGACAAGGTAGTAGTATGTGTGTCACGCTAGCTAAAGCCGCACGAGCTGAATTACGCTACCCACGATCTAGAGTTGGGCGCCATTATTTTCTCCCTCAAGATCTGGAGACATTACTTGTACGGAGTAAGATGCGAGATCTTCTCCGATCATAAGAGTCACAAATACATCTTTACTCAGAGAGATATGAACCTCCGGCAGTGCCGATGGTTGGAATTTCTTTTAAGTCATTATGATTTCACTCTCGTGTACCACCTCGAGGAGGCTAATAAAGTTGCTGATGCATTGAGCCGCCAACCCTCGATAGCTGGGAGCTGGATGGAGCAGATTCCAAGGGAATGGTTTCAGTCTTTGATAGACTTGGAGATTACTCTTGTTGCTCGTAGGGACTCGAAAGAGTACCGGACATAACTATATTGGATAAAAATTCAGTGCGACATCTGAGATCGAATACGAGAAGCCCAAAAGGTCTATCCGAAAATGGTCCCGATCATCCAATCCCTAACAAGATGGAGCACAAGAGGAGTTCAACTTGCACGATGTAATCTTGCATTTCCGGCACCGCCTTCTACCCTCAGACAGATGGGCAAACGGAAGGGACGAACCGGACAATGAAGGATCTACTCCGACTACGCATAGTAGATCACAACAAGCCGTGAGAATAACTGCTGGCTTTAATCAGGCTTTCTTATAATAACAGCTATCAGACCAGCATTAAGATGACACAGTACGAGACTTTGTAAGGAAGGCATTGCCGAACTCCATTGACTTTAACTCAAGATGAGGACTCGGAAGACTTAAGAGTGGCTTATATTGATGATATTACAGTAGTGATATGATTAATCCAGGGCGAATGCTGGAAGCGCAGAGCTGTCAGACAAAATATTATGATGCGCGACACCGACCGGTGGAGTTTAACGTGGGAGAAATGATATTCTTGAAAATTATGCCCATGCATGGTGTCTTCCGGTTAAGAAAGCAAAAGAAACTAGATCCCCGCTATTTGGGCCCCTATCAGGTGATAGAGCGTGTTGACCCGGCTGCATATCAGTTAGCCCTCCCCCCAGAATTGAGAAATCTCCATGATATGTTTCATGTATCTTGAGCCAAGTCCTCCGGCAACCAGAACAACACCTTCCTACACCGCCATTATAGCTGAAGTCAGATAGATCCGTCCAACTTTAACCGATCAACATAGTAGATTATAAATTAAAGAATCTGTGCAACAATACCATTCCGATGGTCAAGATTTTGTGATCAAATTGCGGACGAGACGAGTATACATGGGAACCTGAAGTACTCATTAGAGAAAAGCACCAAGAGCTCTTCCCCCAGGTATTCCACTTTTCTCCCTACTTTAAGCAAATTTTCGGGGACGAAAATTCTTTTATTTTTATTGGATTGTAAAATCCCAACTTTTATTGGGCCACTGGAATCATAATGGGCCCAATAAAAGTGACCAGAACCTCTACCCATGACCCATACCAATATAGGAGGTAATCCTAGATGGGAATATAGGGCTACAGAATTTCGATTTTAGTTCTGTCAGTTATTGTGGTCTCGTATAGTCAATACGAGTGCGTTGGAACTTGTTCCGTTGAATTCCAAGGTCATATGGTGGATATGGCTGTTCCTTGTAGAACGTCGCAAATGTTGTTTGGAAGAGATAGATCTTAACAAAACTACTAATTAGAGTGAAATCACAGCACAGAATAAAGTAAGAAAATCAAGCAACCAGAAGAGACACAAGGATTTTTATAGTAGTTCCCCAAATCTGGGTAGTCCACTCTTCTACCACCCTGGTAGGAATCCACTCAGGTTTTTGATCAGGTGTCTGACACCAATGGGTTTTGATCAGGTCCCCCAAAACCAAACCCTCAAGTTTTTTGGAAGGAGACTTGCAACCAGGAATCACTTTTGATGGGAGATGACAACTCTTTGTACAGGTGGGGATGAGAGAGTGATTTTGTCTTCTCTGTCAACAATCAGAGAGAAGACTCAAGTGGAATGATGTTAGTAAATAGCTCCCCCTGAGATATTGAAAGGTTCAGGGAAATAACAGGAGCTTTGCTACAGGGTGATAGGCCTTCAATCTTCAGGCCTGGACCAGAGTACTTTTCAGGAACTTCTGACAGATAGAGATTTGTTGTCCTTGAAGTTGTCCTGCAGTGATGATGAAGAAGAAGACTCTAGATATGAATGGATGTTCTTCTTCTTTTTGTTATTGTTGTCTCCTCTGGTCTAGGGCTTCTAGTTACTGTAGAGATATTGCTCTTTCTGTATATGTTTTTCTATCTGCCTTGCTGTGTGTCTGTTGTGTTCTATTCTCTTCTTCTATATTGTTCTGTATCCTTCTTCTATATTTGAAATCCTTAACCTTGATGGCGGAAGAAACATTCCCGAGAGTGAAGATGCTTTGGAAATTGATCCTTACTTAATTCCTCTGTAACTATCTATTTGAACGGTTATTTTCACTGAGAATGTTGACTGAAATTAATCCCCAATTAATTCTGCCAAATGTTACTGATTGCTCAGAAATCGTCGACCTGAACTTTCGTCGAGTTCATCAATCGTCGACCTGAGTTCGACATTCGTCGAACTCAGCTAGATTCGTCGAGATGAATATCTTGCCTGCGTTCGTTGACCGGAGCTTGCAGTTCGTCGAGCTTAGTTTCTGTGTTCGTCGAGCTGAGAAAACTGATGAGTGTCGACACAGTTGCTGTGATGGTGTCTACACAGCCTTGCTTGAGTCTTGAGACCGTTGACCTGAGTTCAGAGAAGCAACTCAGAATTCGTCGACCTGAGATCGCCGTTCGTCGAACTGCATTCGACGATCGTCGATCTGATTTTATGTCTTTGTCTTGACTGCATTTCTTGGACTTCTTTTCTGCAATATTGGAGAGTCCTTCTGAATGGCCTGTCCTGGAAATAATCTTATGACCAATGACTATACATGTTGGGTCAATCTAAAAATCCTAATAGTGTTCCTTACCCAAATCCTAACTGGGGTTCCAACAATCTCCCCCTATTTGGGTGAGGACACTATTCACATAAAAAGTAAATAAAATACAAGACAATTAAATACAATCTCCCCCTAAATATGGATCAAGAACTACTACTAATGATGTTGCTGTTGATCCTTGCTCAAATCTGTAGCATGATAATCTGTTGTTGCTGCTGCTACAATTCCCACAAACTGCCGATACTGCTGGAATTTCTGCAGCTTCATTTAGAGGCATCTCCCCCTATTTGCATAATCATTATTCAACCAATCTCCCCCTGTTTACATTTCTTTGCCCAAATCTGACAGCCATTGATATAGCCTGTATATTTGCTTGACTGAATTCTTTTCCTGCAAGAAGATGTTAGGAGCTCCGGACCTAGAAAATCTTGGGTCATGGTTCTCTTTTAAAATAATCAGAAATGAAAGAATAAAAATTTCTGCCTTGAAATTCTGAGTTCGACGAATTAAAGTACTGTCGTTGAGCGGAGTTCGACGAATGATATTGAGTTCGTCGAGCTCTGTTCGACGAATTAAATTTATTTCGTCGAGCACAGATTCCTAAACAGTTCAAAGCAGAATCTTTGTTCAGAGATCGTCGATCTGAGTTCGACGAATAGAATTGATTTCGTCGATCTCTGTTCGACGAATTATTTTGAACTAAGATTTTCTGAAGATGTATACCTGATGAAAGATCAAGGGTAGTGATTACCTGATCTTCTTCTTCTGGTTCACATTCTGGTTCTTCTGATTCTTCAGCATAGCTGCTGCGAGAAGCATCTATTGCCATTAGGCAAAATTCTATTGCTCTTGCTTCTTCTTCAGCCAATGCTGTGAGGGAGTCCCACATCTCTTTTGCAGATGAACATTCAGCAAGTTCTTCAAAAATGTCATCAGACATTGATTGTGCTAGAATGTTCATATCTTGTGCATCAGCAATGTTCATCTTTTGCTGAGTATGTGTCCACTGGGATGATGGAATAACATCTGGACTTATTGTTTGCTGAGATTGAGCTGGACCTGACAAAATAGATTTAAAGATGTTTTCATCAATGGAGTCCATATAAAATCTAATCCTTGTCTTCCATAGTGCAAACTTATCTAGATTGCACATGGGCAGTCTGGTGCTTGAAAAATCTGCAATTTGTGTCATGATAACTCTAAAGATTCTTAAGATCTATCAAAAGATCTTTGTGGTTCAGGTGTTAGCCTGTACAACCAATTAAGGTGTGTTGTTTTAACCAACCTGGCTCTGATACCAATTGAAAGAGATAGATCTTAACAAAACTACTAATTAGAGTGAAATCACAGCACAGAATAAAGTAAGAAGATCAAGCAACCAGAAGAGACACAAGGATTTTTATAGTGGTTCCCCAAATCTGGGTAGTCCACTCTTCTACCACCCTGGTAGGAATCCACTCAGGTTTTTGATCAGGTGCCTGACACCAATGAGTTTTGATCAGGTCCCCAAAAACGAAACCCTCAAGTCTTTTGGAAGGAGACTTGCAACCAGGAATCACTTTTGAAGGGAGATGACAACCCTTTGTACAGGTGGGGGTGAGAGAGTGATTTTGTCTTCTCTGTCAACAATCAGAGAGAAGACTCAAGTGGAATGATGTTAGCAAACAGCTCCCCCTGAGATATTGAAAGGTTCAGGGAAATAGCAGGAGCTTTGCTACAGGGTGATAGGACTTCAATCTTCAGGCCTGGACCAGAGTACTTTTCAGGAACTTCTGACAGATAGAGATTTGTTGTCCTTGAAGTTGTCCTCCAGTGATGATGAAGAAGAAGACTCTATATATGAATGGATGTTCTTCTTCTTTTTGTTATTGATGTCTCCTCTGGTCTAGGGCTTCTAGTTACTGTAGAGATATTGCCCTTTCTGTATATGTTTTTCTGTCTGCCTTGCTGTTTGTCTGTTGTGTTCTATTCTCTTCTTCTATATTGTTCTGTATCCTTCTTCTATATTTGAAATCCTTAACCTTGATGGCGGAAGAAACATTCCCGAGAGTGAAGATGCTTTGGAAATTGATCCTTACTTAATTCCTCTGTAACTATCCGTTTGAACGGCTATTTTCACTGAGAATGTTGACTGAAATTAATCCAGCTGAAAGAGATAGATCTTAACAAAACTACTAATTAGAGTGAAATCACAGCACAAAATAAAGTAAGAAGATCAAGTAACCAGAAGAGACACGAGGATTTTTATAGTGGTTCCCTAAATTTGGGTAGTCCACTCTTCTACCACCCTGGTAGGAATACACTCAGGTTTTTGATCAGGTGCATGACACCAATAGGTTTTGATCAGGTCCCCAAAAACCAAACCCTCAAGTCTTTTGGAAGGAGACTTGTAACCAGGAATCACTTTTGAAGGGAGATGACAACCCTTTGTACAGGTGGGGGTGAGAGAGTGATTTTGTCTTCTCTGTCAACAATCAGAGAGAAGACTCAAGTGGAATGATGTTAGCAAACAGCTCCCCCTGAGATATTGAAAGGTTCAGGGAAATAGCAGAAGCTTTGCTATAGGGTGATAGGCCTTCAATCTTCAGGCCTGGACCAGAGTACTTTTCAAGAACTTCTGACAGATAGAGATTTGTTGTCCTTGAAGTTATCCTGCAGTGATGATGAAGAAGAGGACTCTAGATATGAATGGATGTTCTTCTTCTTTTTGTTATTGCTGTCTCCTCTGGTCTAGGGCTTCTAGTTACTGTAGAGATTTCTGTGCTGTGATTTCATGCAAGATCTATCTGTCAGAAGTTCCTGAAAAGTACCATGTTGTCCAGTTTCGATCCAAGGAGCTTCACATGTGATTTCAGGCAAGATCTAAGGGCCAAGCTCCCTAGATCTTGCCAAATGACCTCCAAACTCATTTAACAAAGGAAGTAACAGAAATATAAGCCATAAAATTCTAGTAAAATTACCAGGGGTTCTAGATGATCTAAAACCTACTCTACCCAAGTTTCACAACCTTTGGCTTTAATTTAGTGGCTGAATTTACAAAATAGTGTTGATTTGTTGTCCGGGGAGCTTCGGCTCGATTGTTTTAACCAGTTGGACCACAGATGAAAGGTCTATCTCGACGTAACATGTTTTAACTAGTTGGAGCTTCGGCTCTGATACCAATTGAAAGAGATAGATCTTGCCTGTCTGCCTTTCTGTATTGTTCTATATTGACTATACGCGGATCAGTTGGTTGATGAGAGCTTGCATGAAAGCTCTTTATCAAGGAGGTCAGGGGATCGAAACCTGGCCTCAACAACCTACCGTGCGCCTGTGGTTGGGCCCGGAGATGGATTAGGGTGTACGGCCCGCGGGCCTGATAAAAGGGACGTCATGGTGTGACGCCTCGGTGGGCCCGGCAGTGGGCCGCCAGACGTGGGCCTCTGGCTAGGCCAGGTGCGAGGCCTAGTCGACAGAGCGGGTCGGCTCTGGGTCACTGCATCAAAAAAGTGCACTTTTTATAATGGTCCAGGCCCATCCCATGGGAACCCGCTAGATCGCCGGCCTACCAGAGTCCAGACCCGGGCCCACTCATGGTAGTCAGCCTATCACATTCAAGCCTGCAGGCCATGCACCCCAACCCCTCTCCGGCCTGTTTATCAGCACGGTAGGTTGTCGCCACTAGGTCTCGAACCCATGACCTTGATAAGAAAGCTTTCCACCACTCCCTCATCACCAACTGAGCTGCAGGCAAGCTCTTCTTCTTGTTATTATTGTCTCCTCTGGTCTAGGGCTTCTAGTTACTGTAGAGATATTGCCCTTTATGTATATGTTTTTCTGTCTGCCTTGCTGTGTGTCTGTTGTGTTCTATTCTCTTCTTCTTTATTGTTCTGTATACCAATTAAGGTGGGCCCGACAGTGGGCCGCCAGACGTGGGCCTCTGGCTAGGCCAGGTGCGAGGCCTGGTCGACTGAGCCGGTCGGCTCTGGGTCACTACTTACCAATTGAAAGAGATAGATCTTAACAAAACTACTAATTAGAGTGAAATCACAACACAGAATAAAGTAAGAAGATCAAACAACCAGAAGAGACACAAGGATTTTTATAGTGGTTCCCCAAATCTGGGTAGTCCACTCTTCTACCATCCTGGTAGGAATCCACTCAGGTTTTTGATCAGGTGCCTGACACCAATGGGTTTTGATCAGGTCCCCAAAAACCAAACCCTCAAGTCTTTTGGAAGGAGACTTGCAACCAGGAATCACTTTTGAAGGGAGATGACAACCCATTGTACAGGTGGGGGTGAGAGAGTGATTTTGTCTTCTTTGTCAACAATCAGAGAGAAGACTCAAGTGGAATGATGTTAGCAAACAGCTCCCCCTGAGATATTGAAAGGTTCAGGGAAATAGCAGGAGCTTTGCTACAGGGTGATAGACCTTCAATCTTCAGGCCTGGACCAGAGTATCCTTCAGGAACTTCTAACAGATGGATTATTTATTATCCTTGAAGTTGTCTTGCAGTGATGATGAAGAAGAAGACTCTAGATAAGAATGGATGTTCTTCTTCTTCTTGTTATTGTTGTCTCCTCTGGTCTAGGGATTTTAGTTACTGTAGAGATATTGTCCTTTCTGTATATGTTTTTCTATCTGCCTTGCTGTGTATCCGTTATTTTCTATTCTCTTCTTCTCTATTGTTCTGTATCCTTTTTCTATATTTGAAATCCTTAACCTTGATGGCGGAAGAAACATTCCCGAGAGTGAAGATGCTTTGGAAATTGATCCTCACTTAATTCCTCTGTAACTATCCGTTTGAATGGCTATTTTCACTGAGAATGTTGACTGAAATTAATCCCCAATTAATTCTGCCAACTGTTACTGATTGCTCAGAAATCGTCGACCTGAACTTTTGTCGAGTTCATCAATCGTCGACCTGAGTTCGACATTCGTCGAACTCAGCTAGATTCGTCGAGCTGAATATCTTGCCTGTGTTCGTCGACCGGAGCTTGTAGTTCGTCGAGCTCAGTTTCTGTGTTCGTCGAGCTGAGAAAACTGATGAGTGTCGACACAGTAGTTGTGATGGTGTCGACACAGGCTTGCTTGAGTCTTGAGACCGTCGACTTGAGTTCAGAGAAGCAACTCAGAATTCGTCGACCTGAGATCGCCGTTCGTCGAACTGCGTTCGACGATCGTCGATCTGATTTTATGTCTTTGTCTTGACTGCATTTCTTGGACTTCTTTTCTGCAATATTGGAGAGTCCTTCTGAATGGCCTGTCCTGGAAATAATCTTATGACCCATGACTATACATGTTGGGTCAATCTAAAAATCCTAATAGTGTTCCTTACCCAAATCCTAACTGGGGTTCCAACAATCTCCCCCTATTTGGGTGAGGACACTATTCACATAACAAGTAAATAAAATACAAGGCAATTAAATACAATCTCCCCCTAAATCTGGATCAAGAACTACTACTAATGATGTTGTTGTTGATCCTTGCCCAAATCTGTAGCATGATAATCTGTTGTTGCTGCTGCTACAATTCCCGCAAACTGCCGCTACTGCTGGAATTTCTGCAGCTTCATTTTGAGGCATCTCCCCCTATTTGCATAACCATTATTCAACCAATCTCCCGCTGTTTACATTTCTTTGCCCAAATCTGACAGCCACTGATATAGCCTGTATATTTGCTTGACTGAATTCTTTTCCTGCAAGAAGATGTTAGGAGCTCTGGACCCAGAAAACCTTGGGTCCTGGTTCTCTTTTAAAATAATCAGAAATGAAAGAATAAAAATTTCTGCTTTGAAATTCTGAGTTCGACGAATTAAAGTACTGTCATCGAGCGGAGTTCGACGAATGATATTGAGTTCGTCGAGCTCTGTTCGACGAATTAAATTTGTTTCGTCGAGCACAGATTCCTAAACAGTTCAAAGCAGAATCTTTGTTCAGAGATCGTCGATCTGAGTTCGACGAATAGAATTGATTTCGTCGATCTCCGTTCGACAAATTATTTTGAACTAAGATTTTCTGAAGATGTATACTTGATGAACGATCAAGGGTAGAGATTACCTGATCTTCTTCTTCCGGTTCACATTCTGGTTCTTCTGATTCTTCAGCATAGCTGCTGCGAGAAGCATCTATTGCCATTAGGCAAAATTTTATTGCTCTTGCTTCTTCTTCAGCCAATGCTGTGAGGGAGTCCTACATCTCTTCTGCATATGAACATTCAGCAAGTTCTTCAAAAATGTCATCAGACATTGATTTTGCTAGAATGTTCATAGCTTGTGCATCAGCAATCTTCATCTTTTGCTGAGCATGTGTCCACTGGGATGATGGAACAGCATCTGGACTTGTTGTTTGCTGAGATTGAGCTGGACCTGACAAAACAGATTTGAAGATGTTTTCATCAATGGAGACCATATAAAATCTAATCCTTGTCATCCATATTGCAAACTTATTTAGATTGCACATGGGCAGTCTGGTGCTTGAAAAATCTACAATTTATGTCATGATAACTCTAAAGATTCTTAAGATCTATCAAAGGATCTTTGTGGTTCAGGTGTTAGCATGTACAACCAATTAAGGTGTGGTGTTTTAACCAACCTCCCTCTGATACCAATTGAAAGAGATAGATCTTGCCTGAAAGCTCTTCTTCTTCATCACAAAAGTGCACAGAAATGGCTGCCTGAAAGCTCTAGATATGAAATGGCTTCTAGGAACTTCTGACAGATAGAGATTTATTGTCCTTGAAGTTGTCCTGCAGTGATGATGAAGAAGAAGACTCTAGATAAGAATGGATGTTCTTCTTCTTCTTGTTATTGTTGTCTCCTCTGGTCTAGGGCTTCTAGTTACTGTATAGATATTGCCCTTTCTGTATATGTTTTTCTGTCTGCCTTGCTGTGTATCTGTTCTGTTCTATTCTCTTCTTCTATAGTGTTCTGTATCCTTCTTCTATATTTGAAATCCTTAACCTTGATGGCGGAAGAAACATTCTCGAGAGTGAAGATGCTTTGGAAATTGATCCTCACTTAATTCCTCTGTAACTATCCGTTTGAACGGCTATTTTCACTGAGAATGTTGACTGAAATTAATCCCCAATTAATTCTGCCAACTGTTACTGATCGCTCAGAAATCGTCGACCTGAACTTTCGTCGAGTTCATCAATCGTCGACCTGAGTTCGACATTCGTCGAACTCAGCTAGATTTGTCGAGCTGAATATCTTGCCTGCGTTCGTCGACCGGAGCTTGCAGTTCGTCGAGCTCAGTTTCTGTGTTCGTCGAGCTGAGAAAACTGATGAGTGTCGACACAGTTGTTGTGATGGTGTCGACACAGCCTTGCTTGAGTCTTGAGACCGTCGACCTGAGTTCAGAGAAGCAACTCAGAATTCGTCGACCTGAGATCGCCGTTCGTCGAACTGCGTTCGACGATCGTCGATCTGATTTTATGCCTTTGCTTGATTGCATTTCTCGGACTTCTTTTCTGCAATATTGGAGAGTCCTTCTGAATGACCTGTCCTAGAAATAATCTTATGACCCATGACTATACATGTTGGGTCAATTTAAAAATCCTAATAGTGTTCCTTACCCAAATCCTAACTGGGGTTCCAACAGCAAAGATGAGATTTTTGAATATTGATCTAGAGAACTCCGATTCGAGTTCTGTCAGTTCGTATGGCCTCATATGTTCAATACGAGTACGTCGGAACTCGTTCCGTTGAATTCTGAGGTCATATTGTGGATGTGGACGTTCCTCGTAGAACGTCGCGAAAATGTGATTTTTGAATATTGACCTAGAGAACTCTGATTCGAGTTCTGTCAGTTCCTGTGGCCTCATATGTTCAATACGAGTGCGTCGGAACTCGTTCCGTTGAATTCCGAGGTCATATGGTGGATGTGGCCGTTCCTCGTAGAACGTCACGAAAATGAGATTTTTTAATATTGACATAGAGAACTCTGATTCGAGTTCTGTCAGTTCCTATGACTTCATATGGTCAATACAAATGCATCGGAACTCGTTGCGTTGTGATTCGAAGCCTAACAATGATTATGAGCGTTTTGGACGTTTTAGCGCGCCGCGACGGGCAGATTTTGAATACCTAGCAAACGAACTCTGATTCGACCCCGGTCAGTGGCATTGGATTCGTATGGTCAATACAAAGTCAACGGAATTGGTCCAGATCAGTTTCGATGACGTGTGGTCAAATCATGGTCTAATCAAGCATAATTATGCACTGAAAAGCGTGCGCACATCAGTTGTGTCATGACACCCCAACTTTGACCCGCCTGTGGTTGACTTTTGGTCAAACCCTCCTGAAAAAACTCATTTATCTCTCCATCCCTCTCTCCTTAACAAACTCACTATGGGCACATTGTTTTTGCCATAAATGGGTCATGATGGCTGACTTGTTGGCCAATAAGAGCATCAAAGTCCAAAGCCTTCTCCCTCCCTCCATAGACTTGTCCAATCCTAAGCCACTCATCTTTCCCCCAAGAAACACAATCCATGTGATGGCCTTTGATTGTCTAGCAAGTACACCCCTCCATTAGATGACTGTCAGCTGCTAACCATGGTTGATGCAACCTAATCATGGTTCTCCTTGTCTTGGCCAAGAGGGAAGAAGAAGGGGCTCACCCCCTCCCTCTATATATTCATCCCCTCATACCAGAGGATTGGATCCTCTCCCCAGCCTCAAAACGACCACAGCCTACATCTTGTCGTAGCTCTGCCTCGCCGGAAACCGCCCACCCTAGCTCCACCACCCTCCACCGCCATTAATGGCGGAACTCGCCGGAGGCCCCAAACAAGGTGGAAAACTTCTCCTCTCCTTCCTCCCTATCATTCCAACGAGTTGCCTGCAAGCTCCGGTGGTCGGAGCGCCGCCGCCGTCACTCCCCTCTCCTTCGTTCAAAAAAAAATAGCTCCGACGATGGCCTACGGCTGCAGGCCACCGGACCACCGCCGAAGGGAGCGCCCAGCCCCGCATTCGGCCGGGGGAGGAGAAGCCCCATGAGGGCGGGTGTTCTGTACAGAGTGGGGAGAAGAAGATAATAAATATAAACTATATATATATATAATATTTATTATAATATTTATATATACTATCATATTATAATTAATAATGACTTTTGATTTTTCTGAGAGTAAACTAGAGCACTGATGAAACAGTTCTGAACATAAAAATTGTTACCCTTGATGAGGGCAGTCTATAAACATTTTTTGAGAATTTTTGGAATTAATTTAATATTTTTAAAAGCCTAAATAAGAATTATTTGACCAATTTAGAGACGCAAATTTGCTCGAAAATTTTTGGAAAATTTACTAGGCTCTTTTTAGGCCTTCTTAAAGGTTGTATTAAAATTTGGAAACCTTGGGATAAAAAATGAAGATTTTCCAATTTTTGGAGCCTTGGATCGCACTCAAATTCTTTGAAAATGAAAAATCGAAGTGCGCGACCACTTTATATTGAATATTAAATTCAATTTATTAAGAGACAAGAGTTATCGAGGCAAGATTTTCAGCTCTGATTATTTCGAGATTTTTGTCAAAATCACTGAGCATCTCGTTCTTAAAACAACTCTCTGTCATTTTGGATAGACTCGGGAGATGAAAGTATGAGCTTCGAGAAATATATTCTTCAATCTCGTTTCAGGTAAAGAATTTTCCTCATGTGTTGGGAACGATTTTCGAGGTTGAAATTCGAGGAAAAATGTGCTCTCTGACGAGTTTCTCGGATTCGATCTGACGCAAGAAATCGAATTGACATTTATTCTCAGATGAATAATAAAAATATAATTCATGATAAGCTTCCCCTGATCCGATTAAGTCGTGATTAAAAGAGCGCAACTGAATTGTTATCGGATCTTAATAATGGGTGTAACCCAAGGAAATCTTGAAAATTAAAAAAAGGACTGAATAAACCTCCTGAGAATAGAGAAGGAACTGAAAATATCTCCTGAGAATAGAGATGGAACTGAAGTCTCCTGAATGTAGTGATTGAGCTACTAACCATTTTCTTTATGATTATTCCAGTCTTGCACTGATCTAGTTCTTTTATTTATTTCAGTTTAGTACTTTCAATTTAGTACTACTCCTGTCTCGTACTGGTCAAGTTCATTTCAGTTCAGTACGTTTAATTCAGTACTACTCCATTCTCGTACTGGTCAATTCATTTCAGTTCAGTACCTTTAATTCAGTAATACTTCAGTCTCATACTGGTTAAGTTCAATTCAGTACTTTTAATTCAGTACCACTCCAGTCTCGTACTGGTCAAGTCCATTTCAGTTCAGTACTTTCAATTCAGTACTACTCTAGTCTTATAGTGGTCAAGTTTATTTCAGTTCAGTACTTTCAATTCAGTACTGCTCCAATCTTGTACTGGTCAAGTTCATTACAGTTCAGTACTTCCGTTTCAGTACTACTCCAGTTTCGTACTGACCACTTCTCATTATGCAGCATTTATTATCAGCAGTTTAAATTACTGCATTCTCGTTACTGCAATTTACTATTATAAGCACGGGTCCTGCTTTGACGAGTAGTTGTTTGTTAAGGTTGAGCCTTAGTTGGGGATAACCAGATTTGAGGTGTTGCTCCGGGTTTAGCCTCAAATAAAGTGCTCTCACGCTCCTTGTTGAAAGTTGAGTTGAGCGTTGCTGCTTAAAGGTTAATGTATAGTAGGGCAAGCCGCCGCAGATCCAGTGCGTATTAGCATGATGGTTTGAATGATTGCTTGTGAATTGCTTACGGTGAATTGTGGCGGGTTAGTCCCTTCCGCAGACTGTTCGTACTAGTGCGGGAAGGTCGACGACTCAAGGCGACAAGGGAGATGGGTGCCACGGGTGACCGACTGTTATCTTTCCCCATTAGGTTTTCCTCCACTGGTCGGCTAAAATGTTGAATCGTTGGATGTCGCTCACATCCAAGAGTACACGAGGATGTACGTTAGGGTCTGGACTATGCGGTACGACCACCCCCAGAAGTGACAGTATTGGCCACTGTCACCGATAGCCACATCGGTGAGGCCTGTAAGGCTCGCTACCATGCTAGAACAGAAGCCGTCCATACTATGTCGACATAGGGTGTTATGCGCGGCTATGAATGCCTGTGATGTGTTATGTGCGACTATGAATGCATGCGATGTGTTATGCGCAGCTGTGAATGCATGTGATATGTTATGCGCGGCTGTGAATGTCTGCGATGTGTTATGCGCGGTTGTGAATTCCTGGGATGTGTTATGTGCGACTGTGAATGCCTAGGATGTGTTATGCGCGGCTGTGAATGCCTGTGATGTGTTATGCGCGGCTGTGAATGCATGTGATGTCTTATACGCTGCTGTGAATACCTGCGATGTGTACGCGACTATGAATGTCTGCGATGTTTGCACATGTTGCAAATACCTGCTATGTTGTTGTGCTAGTGGAGCCTAAATTATAACCGGTGTACGTCAATGCTGCTAGTCCAGTTATACCATGCTTCACCTCTTTTTGGTTGCTCCTAACTTAATTATGAATTGTTGTGCTAACCCCCTCTTGCTTCAGCTATCTTATTTTGTTGGGTGTGTGCGCATGGCCCCAGGATATGGATCCGGGGAGGAGATTTGTTTCCACTTTACTCCGTGACTAACAGTTATTTAAATAACCATTCACAGGAGATGATGCACCATAGCGACCAGTTGCTGCAGGACGGTACGCCGGCTGATAGGACTACTCGAGAAGAGGCACCTCCGTTGGCTCTAGAGTTTCGAAATGTGAACACTAGCAAGCAGAGTTGAGTGAGAAAAGAGTTGTTAGTTATAGTATTGTATAGCCTACAAGCTCTATGTATAAATAGTCTCTACGACCTTTTGCTGTTTTGTTAAATATATAATGTTATATATATTTGTTGTGGATTGTTGTTAATGCTTCCACAATACTCTGTGATGTGAATATTGTGATTCAAGCCGAGCAAGACAGCCAACTAGTGCTTAGTAGAGTGATTTGTTACCTCTAAGGAGCACTGGGTGGACGCCTTGGGCAGTAAGATCCCCTTCGGCCCGACCCAGGGCAAAGGTTGGGGGGGGGGGGGTGGGGTCTTACACTTTGAGGCGCGCCGATCCAGGGAGAACAAAGCCATCAACACCTTCTACCCCGACGAGCTTGCCCTCCCCATCTCGCATTACAAGGTGGGGTTGCGCCTATCCCTCTGGCCGGAGGTCCGCCAGATTCTCAAATATTCTGGCGCGGTGCCCGCGGAGCTGAACTCGAACGCCATCGCCATGATGGCCGCGTTCGCGTGCTTCCTTTGCATGGTGCAGATAGAGTCCAACCTGCCTGTCTTCAAGAAACTCTTCACCAATAAGGCGACTCCAGATGGTGTTGCCTACTTCGAGGGCTCCTTCATCAAGGTTCGCAAGATCACAAACAAGCACTGCAACTGGATGACCAAGATCGTCTTCATCAAAGGCGATCGCGGTAACGTACCCTACTCGCCCCTGTAGGAGGGAGAGGAGGTGTACCGTCCCCCCGCCATGTTCGACAATGACGTCGAGCTCCACAATTTTTTCCTCCACAAAGATTTCGAGGTCCCCTTCCTCCAAAGGGGCATCGACTCGCTCCTCCCTGTCCTTCGCGGCGAAGGTATTCCTCTCATTGTTTCCTCTTGCCCAGCTCGCCAAATCAATAGAATTTTATGACTAAGTTTTTTCATGCAGGGGAGCGATTGATTCCAGCGAACCCGCCCTTCGCGGACTCGGGACTTTACACCGACCGACTCGTGCGCGAGTGGGCGGTCACAGCTACTTGCTGAGATGAGCTGACAACATCCAATCCCTCATCTAGCAAGAAGCAACCTGATCCCGCAAGGTCCAGCTCGCCTCTCCGCCAACCGCCTCAAAAGAGGATGACAATGGATGGGGTGGTCCCCAAGGCGAGACAACAATAACAACAATAAGAAAAATCAAAGTACATGAGCTTGCCCGAGACCACCCCCGACGGGTCGCTGGAGAGCTCGCTAAAGTAGACGTCGAAAAAAGGGCAGGGAGGTGGCGAGTCCTCCGCTCCTCCTACTGCTAAGAAGACTGTGGCCCGCGAGCCTAGCCTACCGAAGAGCCACCCCTATTCGGCTTTGGGGAAGGTGGAAGTACTCGGTTGGCGAGCCTATGGTTTAATGAGACGAGCTGGCCCACCAGATCTCCATCTCCACCCTCCAGCCTTCCTGGACAGGCCGCCAACTCTCCACCGGTCATTCCTACGCCCTTGGCTTCGGCCTCTTTGGGCGCGAAGAAGCTGAGGACTACAAGGGCATGACCCTGCGCCAGCTCGTCTATGAGGGCTTACAAGCCCACATGCGGGCCCTAGAGCTGCACCACATGATGGTCCGTCGCGGCTTCAACCTCAGCCACCACCTGCAGAAGGTCGAGCAGAAGCGCGATGTCGCCCAGGACAAGGCTGTCGACTCGACAAAATGACTCGATATCACCGAGGACCTCCTCGCTAAGGCTGCCGACGGGTTGGTGAGTACCAGTTGCATCTATCTTTTCTTACTTAGAATTTCCTGTCGTTTCTACAATAGGTTTACTTACCCTTGTTTCACAGGATGCCAAGGCCGTTGGCGAGATGTGGGCTCGCACCACCGGGCTGGAAGAGGAAAACAGTCAGCTGCATTCTCGTGCCGCCGAGCTGGAGGCTCGTGTTGCTTGGCTGGATGCGGACAACGGGAAGCTGCAGGACCAGATCAAAGGTCTCGACAGCGAGATCATTAGCCAGGAGGACGCCTTCCTTCCCCTGGGTAGTAGTGACCCCTCCCTCCCGTACAAGAGGCCGAGGATCTTCGGCGAGGTTAAGGTTGTCGAGCGGCTGTGGGTTAACTCGATCGAGTCCGCCGAATGCACCCTGCAAATTATGAAGTACACGGGGGGTACTGGTGGAGGGCTGCGAGGAGATTATGACACAGGACCTTATGTCGAGCCTGTTCCTATCCACGCCGCCCAGCGAGAAGGAGGATAACTTCGACTTGCTTTTCAGGAAGGACTATAAGGATGATCTCTCTAGAGGAGCGGGCGAAGACCTCCAGTCTGGGGGGGAGGCGAGAGCTGACCCACACCCCCTTTTTCTTTTTTCTGTGTAATTCTTCCCCTCCTTTTTGTAACCTTGCCTAGATGAGCTACCCTTTTTGTAATCAATATTATATAATTGGAAATTGTTTTGGTATGGATTCTATCTTCCTTTTTGTTAGGATTTGTACCCGTGAATAGACCTTGAGAGCTTTCCAACCCTAGGCAATCCGGAGGTGGATCACTCGCCGCGCTGGGTTCGCCACCTCCCAGCTTGCTCGCGCGCTGCCTCCTTTCTCGCCAATGTCAAACTAATATTGTTAAAAATTTTACAAGTAAAACTAAAGGGGGTGAAGTGCACTGCTGGAGCTCGCCTTCTTCAGCGAATGTCAAGGACTCGGCTCGCCACCCCTCTGCCGAGCTGAGCCCGCGAGTCCCTACTCGCTTGTGAGGATTTTTCTCCCCTATTTTTAGGAAAAAGACCAAACTTCTCAAGTAAGATCTGGAGAGGGTAGGACTCCCCCGAGTGACATCCAGCCCTGTCATCTAGGTGAGAGCCTGACAGCGGGATCTGCTGGGGGTCTGGGTGGACTCTCTCGAGCGACATCCAGCCCCGCCAGCTAGGTGGGAGCCTGATAGCAGGATCTGCTCGAGGTCTTGGTAAACTCTCTCGAGTGACATCCAGCCATGCTAGCTAGGTTATAGCCTGACAACGGGATCTACTCTGGGTCTAGGTTGACTCTCTCGAGTGACATCTAGCCCTGCCAGCTAGGTGAGAGCCTGACAGCAGGATCTGTTGGGGGTCTGGGTAGAATTTCTCGAGTGACATCTAGCCCTGCCAGCTAGGTGTGAGCCTGACATTGGGATCTACTCGGGGTATGGGTAGACTCTCTCGAGTGACATCCAGCTCTGCTAGCTAGGTGAGAGCCTAGCAGCGGGATCTGCTCGGGGTCTGGGTAGACTCTCTTGAGTGATATCCAGCCCTACCAGCTTGGTAACAGCCTGACAGGGGATCTTCTCAGGGGTCTGCTAAGTGAACTCTTCACCCACTCACATGAATCATTACAAGAGAATTGGCACATCAAGAAGCTTTATTAGAAGAAGGACATTACTTACATGGCTTAAGGGTAAAAGCGCTTCAAGTCATCACCGCTCGAGGTGAGACTTAGGGTCTCGCCTTCCACATTCTGGAGTCGATACCCTCCTTATTTCAATGTTTCTTTTATAATGTACGGACCCTCCTAGTTGGGGTTGAGCTTCCCCACAGCGGCTGATCTTCCCGCTGCATCCACCTTTTTCAGGACCAAGTCCCCTTCCGCGAATTATTTGACCGTGACGTGCTTGTCAAAGTACTTAGCCATTCTTCTTTTTACTTCTTCCTGTTGGATGGCGGAGAGATCAACCAACTCCTCCACCATGTCAAGGGAGAGCCGTAGTTCCTCCTCGTCTTTAGCCTGTCATTCTTCCCTGTCTTCCTCCGCCTCGACCAACCGAGGCGTCCGGACCTCGAACTCTACTGGGAGCACTGCCTCGCAGCTATGGGAGAGCTTGAAGGGGGTCTCCCCCGTGGCCGTGTTGGGGGGGGGGGGGGGGTGGTCCTTAGAGCCCAGAGGACTAAGGGAAGCTGCTACACCCAGCTACCCTTCATGTTTTCGACTTTTTTCTTCAGAAGATTCACTATGATCTTGAATGTCACCTCCAGCTGCTCGTTGCTCCTGGGGTGGTGGACTGAGGCAAACCTGAGGTCAATCCTGAGTTGCCCACAGAAACTGATGAATTCCGTACTAGCAAACTAAGGCTCATTGTCCGTGACGATGGCCTGCGGCAATCCATGTCGGCAGATGATCTCTCCCCAAACAAAGTTCATGATGACCTGGGAAGTCACCTTGGCCAATGCCTTCACCTCTAACCACTTAGAGAAATAGTCGATCATTACTAACAGGAACCTCATCTGCCTGTTGGCCTGGGGGAAGGGTTCTACCAAATCGATTCCCCAGATGGCGAAGGGCCAAGGAGGCGTGATACTTCTGAGGCGCTGGGTTGGTTGTAGTTAGAGGGGGGAAAATAACTGGCATTTATGACACTTCTTCAAGAACTCTGCAACATCGTGACCTAGAGTAGGCCAGAAGTACCCCTGCCTGACAATTCTTTCTTTCAGGGTCTGACTCTCGGAGTGACTCCCACACTCCCCGGAGTGGACCTCTTTCAAGATTTTCTGGACCTCCTTCTCCGCCACGCAGCATGTCAATATCCCCGAGAGGGTCTTTCGATACAATTGCCCGTCACGGGTGAGGTAGTACACTGACTTGTACTTAAACTTCTTTTTGTCCATCCCTTCCTGATACTCCCCTGTGGAAAGGAATGTTGTGAAAGGGTCCATCCACGAGGGGTGTTGATCCAGCTCCATCAATTATCCCTCTTTGATGGAAGGGTGGAATAGGTCAGTGATGGTACCCCCCACCCGAGGACCATGCTTTGTTAGGTGATCAACCTGCTCATTCTCCTCCAGCAGCACATATCAGATGGAGAAGGTCTGGAACATGCCGATGACCCCCTTCACCTTTGTCAAGTATAACTGGAGGGTCGGCTCCCTTGCCTCGAACTCCTCGTTGATCTAGGAAGGCACCACTATGGAGGCAATGAGGACCTCCACATCTTGCATCCCCAGATCTCTGGCCAGGCGCAACCCCACTATCACGGCCTCGTACTCGACCTGGTTTTTAGTGATGGGAAAGTGCACCGCCACCGTTTGTTTGATTCTTGTTCCCTGGGGGATTTCCAAGATCACCCCGCCCCCAGGGAATGCCTCACTGAAGCGCCATCTACCATCACCTTCCAGGGAACTAGGCGAGTGAGTTCTGCCTCCGCCACCTCGACCACATAGTCGGCCAAAAAGTTGATCATCGCTTGGGCCTTAATCGAGAGGTGGGGGACAAAGTAGATATCGAACTCACTCAGTTTCACCGACCACTTGGCCAACCTGCCCGAATGCTCCACCCCCTCGAAGATGTTGCGGAGGGGATGGTCAGTCACCACTCGGATAGAGTGTGCCTAGAAATAGGGTCGGAGCCTCTGAGCTGAGATGACCAGAGCGAAGGACAGCTTCTCTAAGATGGGATAACGAAGCTTTGCCTTCCTCAGGACCCGGCTTACATAGTATATGGGGAGCTGCTTCTTACCTTCTTCCCGAACCAGGATGGAGCTCAAGGCCTCTGCTCCGACCCCGAGATATAAAAACAGGTCAACCCCCTCCTTCGTCCCTTGGAGCAAGGGGCCTGAGTTAACTTCATCTTCAAGGCCTGGAACACCTCCCCGCATTCCCCAATCCACTCGAACTTCTTGCCTCCCCTCAACGCTTTGAAGAAGGGAAAGCACTTCTCCCAAGCCCGGGAAAGGAACCTGCTTAATCCTGCCAAATTTCCCGTCAGCCGCTGCACCTCTTTAGTATTCCGAGGCGACCCCAACTCCATGATCGCCTTGACCTTATCTAGATTTGGCTCCACCCCCACGGGGGTGAGAGGGTGGCCCAAGAACTTGCCCCTGCTGGCCCCGAAGACACACTTCAAGGGATTCAGCCGCATATTGCACTTGCGCAAGGTGGTGAAGGTTTACTCCAGGTCCTAAAGGTGAGAGTCCACGTCTCGACTCTTGATCATAAGATCATCCACATACACCTCCAGGTTCCTTCTCTTTTGTTCTCGGAAGACCATCTCCATCATTTTTTGGTACATCGCCCCTGCATTCTTCAGCACAAAGGGCATCATTTTGTAGCAGTAGCACCCATCCCCCGTGATGAAGGAGATATCTTTGATGTCGGGGAGGGGGTGCATCCTAATTTGGTGGTAACCTGAAAATGCATCTAAAAAACTCATTACAAGAAAATCGACAATTGAGTAAACCAGCGCGTCGATCTGAGACAAGGGATAACAGTCCTTAGGGCATGATTTATTAAGTAAAGAAAAATAAACACACATACGCCACCGTCCGTCTCCTTTTTTAACCATTACTATATTGGAGACCCAGCCATGGTATTGTATTTTAGATACAAAATCAGCCTTCAGGAGATTGGACATCTCCTCCCTGATGGGCTCGGCCAGCTTATCCGCGATGGACCTCTTCTTCTGCTAGACGGGGCGAGCTTCCGGGTCCAGGTTGAGGCGACGGCAGACAACGTCTGCATTGATCCCTGGCATCTCTGTTGCGCTCCAGGCGAAGATGTCCACGTTCTTCTAGATGTATGCCAATATCCTCTCTTGGTCCACCGGGGTCAGCCCCCCGTTGATTCACAACTTCTCCACCCTGTCACCAAGGGTGAGAACCTACATCTCCACTACTTCCTCCGCAGACTCCAAGCGGGACTGCTCCCTCCATTTTCCAACGCCCACTCCACCGGTACAAGAACCACCTCGACTTCCACCGCTTCCTCCACAGCCATCGCCTCGGCCAACTCCCGGGTCTCCTCCGCCACCTCCACCCAGGTGCGTCTCTCCATCCCCATCTCCTCTCCACTGGCCTCCTGCTCCGCCTCCTCCATCCTCCGCTCCATCTCCTCGACTCCCTCCTGCCAAGAGATGGAATTCACGGCGGTGATGTAGCACTCCCTTGCCACCTTGGGGTCTCCCTGGACCCGGACCTGGATCCCCTCAGCGCTGAACTTCAGGCACTTATGGAAGGACGAGGGGACGCAGCAGAAGGCGCTGATGAGAGCCCGTCCAAAGATGATATTGTAGCTACTGGGGGCATCCACGATGACAAACCTGCAGTTTTGGGACTACCCCCCCTAGAGTAATATGGAGCCCTACTCCTCCTTCCACTTCCTTCCTCTCCTCGAAAAATTCGAATAGAGGCCCATCCGAGGTCAGGACCCTTTTGGTCTCCTCCTTCATTGCGTCGAATGCCTTTTTGAAGATGACGTTGACCGAACTCCCATTGTCGATGAGGATTCGGGAGACGGTGAAGTTTTTAATGGCTGTCTAGATGACCAGCACATTGTAAAAGGGATCCTCACGATCCGGCATGTCACTTCTGGAGAAGGTGATCCTCTCCTCCGTTGGTGGGGTCTGGGATGTGGAGCCAACGCTCCTTCAGTACATGGTATGGAGGCTCCCCTTCCGATAAGCCCCAATCTCCACACCTCCCCCATGGATAACTCTGATCCCTCCCCGGGTTCCAACGTCCGTCCGGTCTTCACACCTATCCTCCTCTGCCCGAGGCAGGACCTCCTCAATCCACACTTCCTAGCGGCCTTGTTGTTGTTGTTGCTCCATGTTTGCTCTCATCTCAAGGAACTCCGTCCACATGGCTGTGGCGTGCCCCTCCTTATGATGGAATTCACAGTAGGGTAACTCCACCGTAACTTCCCTTTTCCTTCTCCTTGCAGCTCTATGTCTCTCCCCCAAGGCTATAGTCATAGCCTGATTTTGATCGGGGAGAGGGGGTATTTGGGCTTGCCTCCAACGCACAGGGTGAAACTGACCCTGTCCCCCTGGCGGTTGTCTACCCCATGGAAACCTCTTTGCGGCCCCTGGTCTTGCCACTCTGGCCTCCAACCTAGTCGATGGTTCGGCTCTTGGCGCCCCACTTGGTCTGTTCCTGTTGCTGTTATTCCCTCTGTCGGGGTTCAACTCTCCTCTGTTCCTGACCTCTGCCTCCTCTAGGCTCATTCTCCTCTTTCATGGCCCACCCGGCTAGCTTCCGAAAAAACTCCGGGTTTGACGCCTCCATGTCGACCTCCATTGCTGCCCTCTCCATCAGTTCTTCAAAGGACACTAGAAGCATCCTCTTCAGATTTATTCCAAAGAAACTCAGCTGAAGCCCGAGGGTGAATGCCACCATCATGGTATGCCCTGACATCTCTTGCACCTGGAGAATCTCCTCCTGGAAGCTGTCCAAGTAGCTCCCCAAGGTATCGTTCACACCCTGCTTGATGCGGAACAGGGACTCAGACTCCTTCTTCCTCTTCCTTGAGGTGGTGAACCTCAACATGAATCCCTGAAGCAGGTCCTCAAAATATTAGATGGAGCCGGCCGGGAACTGGTGTAACCACTCTCTCGCCTTCTCCTTGAGGGTGATGATGAAGAGCCTGCACTTGAACCCATCCGATATCTGTCGGATCGAGACCATATCCTCAAACCACTGGATGTGCTGGATCGGGTACCCCTTCCCGGTGTAGTAGGACATTTCCGGCTCTCAAAAGCCCTATGGAACTGGTGCTGATGAAATAAACTCATTAAAGGGGCTGCCCCCTTTGCTAGGCGAGTAGAGGGATCTCGCACCCCCTTCTCGGCGGACCGTCCCTCGGATGTCGAGCCGGGGAAGAGCATGCGCCCCCTACAGCTCGCGCTCGCCTCCACTTGATACCTCCTTCCCGGCTCGCTTGTCGGCCGCATCCTCGCCCAGGGCTAGGGCGACGACTACTGGAACTGCTGGTGTCGAGCACTCGACGCGAATGACGAGTGTGAACATGATGAGACTTCGCATCTCCTTTCTGAACTCGTCCAACATGCCGACAGTGGCAAGAGGAGGAGGTGGGGTGGCTAGTTGGCCCCACCCAAACCTTGCCCTTCTCATCCGGTCATCGAGCTAGCTGAAGATTTTCGATGCTGACCACGCTCCACGCTCACCACACCAAAAATGTTGAAACCAAAAATTCGGTCTCTGTGGATTTTAGCCTTGGGGAAGGGGTGATCACATACTTACTTCTCCCCTACGAGCCAAATGACTAAGAAAAAAGAACAGGGAACTGACCCAAGGGCTCGGCATGGAGGTCTCACTACACACCCGAAATATCTTAGAGCTTTGCCCCTCCCTAGCCAAATGCCGAGTTAAGGATACTTAAGAAAGTGCAAGAAGACCGGGGCACAAGTGAGCATGCCTTCTGAAGTACCCCTTGGGTTTATTTATAGATTTCTGAAAATGGACTGCAAATAGCCAACCTCCGATGTTCTGAACAACTATGTGCAGCCCAACTATGTCCGCCAACAGCGTAACACTGTTGTTCTGGAAGGCTATGGGCAGGCCAACATGGGAAAATGGTAAAAACATCATATATTGCTGGGCGAGTAGCCCCCTGAAGCCTCAGCTCGCCTGGGGTGGCGAGTGGCCCCCTGAAGCCTCAGCTCGCCTGGGGCGGCGAGTGCTCGATGGAGCTGGCACTCCCCGCCTCTCCCTGGACCTTGGCGAGAATGGGCCCGGCTGACCCTACTCGCCTACCGCTTGCCAAGCTCCCCTGGGGCTAGTGCGAGTCCTCCAGCTCTACTCTCCCCCCAATGATTCCACCTCGCTTGTTTGAGTCAGGGGCTTGGACTACCCGATTCGGCCGGTCTAGCTCCTGTCTAGCCCACTCGCCGGATACGGGGTTGTACACTACAGATCTCAAACCCCTTTCTCAAAAGAGATTTTTGGGGTGTTACAATTCTACCCCCTTAAAATTATTTTATCAAAAAAATTATCAAAATAAAAGCATACCTGACATGAAGAGCTTTGGTAACTCTTCACCCATCGTTTATTCTCACTCCCAAGAGAATTAGTCTTGCCCGTAATTATTTCAATGACCTTTCACGAGTTTGACTTCTTTATTCCAGAATCTTCAGATCTTTGAATCCTGTATGCAGCCCAGACAAACTATCTTTCTCAAATCTTTCGCTACTATCATCACACCAAACTCAACCACCTCACTAGGCACAACTAGAGCTTTTCTCAATACTGAGAAGTGGAATACATCATGCAATCTACTTAACTCTAATGATAACACAAATCGATAAACTGCTTAATCGCCGAATTCTCAAAATAAACTTGAATGGATTAATCTTCAAATAAACATATCGCCCAATGCAAACTCTACATTTCTATGGAACGAATTAAAATACTTTGCCTGCTGATCCTGAGAAATCTTCATACACTCTCGGATCTTCCTCACAAACTCACAAGCATCATCCACTGCCTCCTTTCCCAAAATCTGGTTGTCTTTTGCTTATATCCAAGACATCGGCATTTGGCACCGCCTCTCATGTAATGCTTCATGTGGTGTCATCTTGATACTCGCTTGGAAGTTAATGTTATATGCAAACTCCACCAAGAAGATATGACCTTCCCATTTCTTTCCAAAGTCAATATCACACATTCCAAGCATGTCCTTCATCATACAATTTGTTCTCTCTATTTGACTTTCGGTGCGCATGAGAAATGTCGTATTGAACTTAAGTTTTGTTCCCAAACTCTTCTGTACTGGTGGACCCTGCATAATGATCTAATCTAGTGAATTCAAATAGGTATTCATTCACTACATGATTTTTCTGCATCAGATGCAAGAAATGGTCCTACAATGTGATATGCTGGCGGAGGGTATGTATAATTATAGGAATGACTCTTAGAAGTTTCCCTGCGAGAATTGAATAAGTTATTGTCCACTATATTTGTGCAGCACTTCTTCATCCAGGCAAATCCTTGCTTCCCCGATAAATAGGAAAGTGGCCAAGGTGACATTCTTAACTATTTGATCTTACATCTCCCTTAGAGAGGGGGATGAATAAGAGATTTAAAATATTTTAGATTTTAAAAGAAGAAATAAACAACAAATGTAGTTCTTGTTGCTATCGCCAGCGGTACTAACTACCACTCTGCATTAAAAGTAGAAAATACTTTTTGCTTTTAAACACAAATAGAAAATTAATTGGCCATTAATAAACAAAAAGATGATTTTATTTCTGAAATAATGATTACAAAACTTTGACTCCAATAATACTTGGGATCGAGGCGAAAGTAAAAAACATTTTGGGTTCTATACCGACCCTTCTCCCAAAGATCGGTTAGCTCTACACTCTCTATCCCCAAATGAGGCCTTGAGCCACCCCCTAAATCTAGCCTTAGACCTAGTCACCACCACCTGCGATGAATTTCATCCTAAGTCTCACAAGACTTAGTCGTCCCTACCTGCGATAAATTTACAATTACTAGAAATATAAATGAGTACAACAATATTAAAACTCCCTCAATATGATGAACTCAAAGATGACGAAGGTGCACAAGGATTATCGCAGTAGATGTGCATGACCTTCATGTAGAGTATGGGTGATTGATCCTTCTTTGAGTTCGTAGCCTTCACGAGCGTTGACGGAAGGAGGAGGCTCTCATGAAAGTATAAGAGTTTTGGCTTCAAGTCGGGCACTCTAGAAGGAGGAGGTCCACTCTTTTATAGGCACAAAAACTAATGTCAGTATTAGTACTATCGTCGGGTGGTAGCTACTTTAGAAAACTTCTGGCGCAGGAACAATGATACTTTTGGTAACTCCTTTTTCCAAATTTGGACCTTCCAAAATATAACGCCCTACATTAGAGATAACGCATGATGGTAGGAATATTAGGAAGGTTGTCTGATCTCCTGTAACGCCCCGAAACTCAAAAGAGCGACGGGGGACGTTTTGGGTCAGATTTGGAATCTGGCAGGAGGCACACGGCCTGGGACACGGGCGTGTCAAGCTAGAATCGACGATTTGGTCGAGAGGTCGACGATTTTGGAGTCGACGATCGTCGAGCAGAGAACACGGCCTGAGACACGGGCGTGTCTCAGGGCGTGTCGAACCCGTCTCGACGATCGGCCTGGGGAGTCGACGAATTTCGCTCGACGAAGTGTCGAGACAAGGCACACGGCCTAGGACACGGGCGTGTCCAAAGCCGTGTCAGCAAGTCGACGAACTTTGCTCGACGAAGTGTCGAGACCGTGAACACGGCCTGGAGCCCAGGCGTGTTCGAGTAGACACTGGTTGGGACACAGGCGTGTCCAATACCCGTGTGAGTCTCGGGTTGTTTTTGGGCTGTGTCGATGGAGGCACACAGCCGACAACACGGCCGTGTCAGTTGGAACACGGGCGTGTCAGGTCAAACACGTGCGTGTTGGATGCCCGTGTGTTGTTCCAGGCACGTCGATTTTGATGGCGAATGAGGGACACGGCCCTGGACACGGGCGTGTGCCAGGCCGTGTTCGGCCCAGGTTTTACTTTTCAGCTACGAATCGTAGCCATTCGTTTCCTTATTTTGGGATCCAACGGCTGGGTGTTATTCCTGATGGGATATACCTGGGATTGGACCTTTGAAACCCTCATTCTTGCTTGAGTGGTTCTCTTTCTAAGTCAAGAGAGAGGTGAGAGCTAAGGAAGAAGAAGAAGCTAGATCCGGCCATTGGAGGAGCATCGAAGCTCCAAATCGCGCGCCGACTTCGGATCTACGGAGGCAAAGAGAGTGCGGTGCTTTTCATCCGCTTACTTTCCCATGGCGCCAAAGAGGAATGCTAGGGTAATGATTCTCTTCTTGAGCATGTGAAGCTCTCCTTCTTTGCATAGGAAACCCGCTCTCGCGAGTTTGTGGTGAGTTGGAGGCGTTCCTTCGGGTAGATATGTAAAGTCCCCGTTGTGTAGAGTCCGTAAGCGAGAACGGACATAGGCATGATGTGTGAAGCCTACCCGGACATGTTGGTCTGGATCGGTGATGTTGCGTTGCATAAATGCCGGAGAAGACTCTGTACGATTGGTTGTTTTTTGGGTTTTCTACAATGTATATTGCAACAGGGAGCCTTGGGGATTAACCCAAAGGTGCACCCGGAAAACTGGGCGGATGTGTGATCTTGCCAACTTGGTGGCCTGAGAGCCAACTTGAACATAACCGGGTTATGTGATATTGCGACGGAAACGGGACTCGGGAGAAGTTCGACCCGCACAAATGGCTTAAATTGTCGTTGCGATGTGAGCACAGGTTAGATGGAACCGTACCCGTTCTATGTCATTCGATTAAAGAGACCTAAGGGTACGTGACACTTATCGTTGGCATAGATGAGGGTCTTCGGCGGTCTATGACTTAAATTGACGTGACCTATGCCAAGAAGACAAAATGCTCATAGTGCGGCCGTCAAAGTGGCGGTGGTGAGTCCGGAATGTCTATGGCTTCAATTGACGTGACATTGGCTGGTTCACTGAGAATGTGCCCTGAGTGCACGGGGTGTGTGGCCGTGTGAGCCTACGCCTGTGATGTTGTGACAATACTATATTGCTCGTTTATGCTAACGAAATGCAGGGAAGGAGCATCGCCGCCCCGAGTTGGGGGTGGGATCGTTATAATTTGGTTAGCATTGCTGACCGTTGCTTTTGTTTGCCACCGTGCGGTGGTTTTGTTGCTTGCAGGTGCTGCTGGACCAAGCGGTCAATAGCGGGCTAAAGCCCAAATTGCGAAGCCGGCCCTCGAAGGCCTAATTGAAGTGTTTACTGCTTTTACTCATGTATGACCGGCCTGCGTGCCATGGTTTGTAAAACATGTAATATTGAAGTAAACCATTTTGTAAGGCCTTAAGGCTTGTACTCGTGTATGTACGACATTCCTATTTGGTGTATTAGTGGACATTCGTGCTCTTTGTGCTGGGTTCTTAATTGCAACTTTTATAAACTGCTTCCGCTAGAATGCTCTGTGTAGGACGTTGGATTGGTTGGATGGTTTCCATGAGTAACCACCCGGTCTGTTTGTGGTATATGACGTCGGGCCCCGGCCGGACCTACTGCTATATGCTATGCGACGGATAGGGGGTGTTACAATTTGGTATCAGACTTCTGGTTTTGGTCGGGCTTAAGATGAATTCGTGGGCGAATTCTTTTTAAGGGGTGGTGAGCACATGTGTGTGTGTCATCGTTATAACAGTAAAAGAACCCATGAATGTCCACTTAGGAATGAAAATACACGTGTTTGAGGAACCTGCGTGTTCCTATAATTGCCGTTTGCAATTTTATTTGGTCGCTTAACGGTGTTTTGTACCACTATAGGTGACCAGAAGTGGTGCTGGGCCGTCGAAACGTCGAGTTTCTGAGGCTAGCAGTGCACCTAATGAAGCTCCTGCAACACCTCTATTGGCTGAGACCATACGATTGGTGGCCGAAGCAGTGTTGGCCATGATTAATGCGCAGCCTGCAAGGCAAACGCAGTAGTCCGCTCTTGCGATGGAGCAGGTACCGCTGCAAGCGGCTGATCAGCGAAGAGTGGAGCAGGTGGTAGAGGAACCGGTGGTGCCAAGTAGGGCAACCGAGAGACAACTTAAGCATGTAATGAGCTTTAATCCTCCGGTATTCTCGAGGTTGGGAACCCCATCTCAAGCTGAACACTGGCTCTCCAGGGTGAAGAGAGTCATGACAGCAACGGAGACGGAGGAGTGGCAAATGACCACCATTGCTACGTTCCTTTTGGACGGTGAAGCAAGATTGTGGTGGGAAGGATTGGAGCTGCATCATTTGAGAGGTAGGCAACTTGTTGATGTCTCGATGGAGGAGTTCTCTGGACTGTTCTTGGCAAGGTACCTCCCTTCTACTCAGAAGATTTCGATGGAGAACGAGTTCCTGAAGTTGGTACAAGGGTACAGTAGCGTGGATGAATATCTCCACGAGTTTACTCGTTTGAGTCGATATGCCAGCTCCACCATTGCGGATGAGGAGCGCATGACGAATCGCTTCTACGAAGGGTTGAGAGATGAGTTGAGGTTACTACTCTCGGGCCCGATGACGTAGGGTTTCTTGACCTTGGTCAACATGGCCCGGTCCTTGAAGAAGGACATGAAAAATGTTCAGGCAAAGAAGAGCATTGGTGATAAGAAATCTGAGTTCAAAGTGCCGACTACTTCAAAGTCCGGCTATCGAAGGTTCTTCAAGAAGCATGGGACTTCGGGTCCAGCTCCTTCTGGTGCTTCTGGGGTGACTACGAGTCGGACCCCGGGCGCATGTTTCACTTGTGGAAAGTCGGGGCACTTTGCCCGAGATTGTTGGAGCGGACGTCCCAAGTCCGAAAGGAGGCCGGGAGCGACTTATGAAGAGAAGGGCAAGGCGGTGGAGTCAACCGCATCCCACTATGCTCCGGCCCAACCAAGGGTGTATAATCTTGGCCAATAGGAGGCCATCAAACAGGCGGATGTGGTGACAGGTACGGTTTAATTATAGCAAGTTGATTTCTTGAAACACTTGTTATGCACATATTACCTTACCACTGCTTGTTTAGGATTTGTTTTGATTTGTGAAAATCCGGCAAGAGCACTCTTCGATACGGGAGCTTCACACTCCTTCTTGTCCGAAGGATTTACATCACGCATCGGAGTCCCTTCTTCGGTGGTGAAGGATAAGTTGGATGTGTTGTTGCCCAACGGGTGTTCGATGCGCGCGGATAGGATCTGCGATGTTAAGATTCGTATTGAGAATCAGGAGTTCGATCTACAAGCGTCGTTACTTCCATTGGTGGAGTTCGACGTTATATTTGGCATGGACTGGCTCTCGGAGCAGCAAACCTATATTGATTGCGGTCGCAAGGAAGTCAAGCTGGGAGCACGTCGTGAGACGACTTTTACGGGCTTAAAGGGGTCGAGCAAGACGTTGATGTCTGCTCTTCAGGTGGTGAAGACGGTTCGTGCTGGCGCAGAACTGTTCTTTACACTAGTGGAGGTTGCAAAGCCGAAGCCCTCGTTGGATAGTATTTCAGTGGTATCAGAATACCCTGATGTGTTCCCTAGAGATCTTCCTGGAGCCCCGCCTCAACGGGAGATAGATTTCACGATTGAGCTAGTGCCAGGTGCAAAGCCTGTGTCACGATCTCCATATCGATTAGCGCCTAAGGAAATGGCGGAGTTGAAGGTTCAACTATAAGAGTTGTTGGAGCAAGGGTATGTGCGTCCAAGTTTCTCGCCTTGGAGCGCGCCGGTCCTCTTTGTTAAGAAGAAGGACAGAAGCTTAAGGCTATGTATTGATTATCGGGAGCTGAACAAGTTGACGGAAAAGAACAAGTACCCGATCCCCCTGATCGGTGATCTTTTTGATCAGTTGGTCGGGTCGACGGTGTACTCAAAGTTGGATCTCAAGTACGGGTACTATCAGCTGCAAATAAGGGAGAGTGATATCCCGAAGACAGCGTTAAGTACGAGATACATGGATTACAAGTTTACGGTCATGCCGTTTGGGCTGACTAATGCACTGTCAGTGTTCATGTATTTGATGAACAGGACCTTTAGGGAGTACTTTGACCATTTTGTGATCGTCTTCATCGACGATATTTTGGTGTACTCGCAGTGTGAGGAAGATCACTTCAAGCATCTTCATTTGGTTTTGGAGACGCTAAGGAGGAATCAACTTTATGCCAAGTTATCAAAGTGCGAGTTTTGGTTATCCTCAGTGGCGTTCCTCGGTCATATAATGAGTGGAGAGGGTATTGCAGTGGATCCGACGAAGATTGTTGCGATACGGGAGTGGCCTGAGCTTTCTACGGTAGCAGAAGTCCGGAGCTTTCTGGGGCTTGCCGGCTATTATAGGCGCTTCGTAGAGAACTTCTCGCGGATAGCGTTACCTCTCACCACTTTGACGAGGAAGGAGCAGAAGTTAGTTTGGACGCCGAAGTGCGCGCGAGCTTTTGAGGAGTTGAAATGTCGGTTGACCACGACGCCTGTGCTGAATTTGCCATGTGGGACCGAAGGCTATGAGATTTGTAGCGATGCTTCAGGCAGCGGTTTGGGTTGCGTGCTACTGCAACACGGAAGTGTAATAGCTTATGGCTCGAGACAGCTGAAAGTGCACGAGAGGAATTATCCGGTCCATGACTTGGAGTTAGCGGCCATGATTTTTGCCTTGAAGCTGTGGAGACACTATTTGTACGGTGTGAAGATTGATATCTACACCGATCATAAGAGCCTGAAGTATCTGATTGATCAGAAAGATCTGAATATGCGACAGCGTAGATGGATGGAGTTCCTGGGGGACTATACATTCAAGATCCACTACGTGCCTGGTAAGGGCAATGCGGTTGCGGACGCGTTGAGTCATCGGGCCCCAGCTCAAGCCAATTGGCTGTCGATCCATGACGAGCGGTTTGTTCGGGAGTTGGAGGCGTTGGAGATTGTTTGTGTGGATAAGCAATCAAGTGCTGAAGCAGTACTGAATTGGACTGAAGTCCAATATGACCTGGCTGATCGGATTTGGCAGGCTTTGGATATGGATGTCCATATGAAGCAGTTCATGGTAGAGGCTCTGGATGGATCAAATTCCCAATTTGTTGTGTAGGACAGATTGCTTTGGAAAGACGGTCGTCTGTGCGTCCCAAGTGTGGGCAATTTGCGGGTGGAATTGTTGTACGAGGCACACCATACCAAGTATTCGATTCACCCGGGGTGCACAAAGATGTACCGTGATGTTAAGAAACTGTTTTGGTGGCCGGGTTTGAAGAAGGATGTGGCACTCTATGTGGCGAAGTGCCAAACTTGCGCCTTGGTGAAGGCGGAGTGCCAAAAGCCGGGAGGATTTCTGAAGTCCTTGCCTATTCCGGAGTGGAAATTCGACGACATCTCTATGGACTTCGTGCACGGTTTGCCAAGGTCGCAAAAGGGGAACGACGCCATTTGGGTGGTCGTAGATCGGCTAACGAAGGTGTCGCATTTCATTCTGCATAGGAAGGATGATCCGGTGGAGAAGTTGGCAAAACTGTATGTGGATAACATTGTACGGCCTCACGGTGTGCCCCGCAGCATCGTGAGTGACCGAGATGGGCGGTTCACGTCCAATGATTGGAGGCTTGTGCAGCAAATGTTGGGAACAAAGCTAAAATTCAGCACAGCCTTCCATCCGCAAACAGATGGGCAGACCGAGAGGGTCAATAGAACTATGGAAGACATGCTTCGCATGTGTGTCTTGGATTTTGGAAAGCAATGGGAAGACCATCTTTATTTGGTGGAGTTCGCGTACAACAATAGCTACCAAGCGAGTATTCAAATGGCGCCCTTCGAGGCCCTATATGGTAGAAAATGTCGCACGCTGTTGTCTTGGCTAGAAACGGGTGAGTCAAAGTTGTATAAGCGATTAGAAGTGGAGTATGCTACTTCGTTGGTGCGTACCATTCGAGAGAGGTTGCTTATCGCTCAGGACCGGCAAGCGAAGTACTATAATGTCAAGCACAGGAACGTGGAGTTCGCTGTGGGCGACTATGTGTACTTAAAGATCAAGCCGTTCAAGGGTGTCTCGCGGGTGCGGCGATTGAAAAAGCTAAGCCCGAGATACCTTGGGCCGTTTGAGGTTTTGGAGAGGGTTGGTGAAGCAACCTATCGGTTGAAGCTCTCAGTGGAGCTTAGTGGTTTACATGATGTATTCCTGTTAGAAAGTAGAGACAAGAAGCGAAAAGTAGAGAACAAGCGAACAAACTTTTGAATAATTGAAATTTTATTATCCAAAAAAAAAGGTATCTATTACAAAGGTATGCCCTCCTTTATATAGAATGGAGGAGAGATGAGAGAATACAAATAAGAGATGTGGGACTAAAATTTACAGGACAAGCGGACTGTACAAAACAAACCGCACAAGCCGCGCGGTTAGACAGCAGGGCTAACCGCACGGCTACCACCAGAGAGGAAGAGAGACTGTCAGGGTAGACCGCCAGATCGCCCGGTCTCCAAGCCGACTGAGACAAACCGCCAGACCGCGCGGTCTGGAACCCGCCAAGACAAACCGCCAGACCGCCCGGTCACCAACTTCAACACTCCCCCTCAAGCTGGAGCATATATATCGATCATGCCCAGCTTGTCACAGATGTGGAAAAAGGAAGCGGACACTGGCTTGGTGAAGACGTCTGCCAACTCGTTGTCGGATGTGACAAATGGAGTGCAAATCTGTTTCTTCAATATTTCTTCTCGAATAAAATGACAGTCGACTTCTATGTGTTTTGTTCTCTCATGAAAGACCGGATTTTTGGAAATGTGTATCGCGGCCTTATTGTCACAGAACATAGGAAGAGGATAGTTGTAAACCTCTCCTAAGTCAAGCATGAGAGCCCGCAACCACTTCAACTCACATGTAGTCGATGCCATGCTACGATATTCAGCCTCTGCACTAGACCTGGAAACGACGGACTGTTTCTTGCTCTTCCAACTCACAAGATTGCCTCCAATAAATGTGCAGAAACCTGAAGTCGATTTGCGGTCCCCTTTGTCATCCGCATAGCTTGAATCAGAGTAAGCTTCAACCCTTAGGTGACCATTCTTCTGAAATAGGAGTCCTTTCCCTGGAGCAGCTTTAATATACTCTAATATCCTCAGAGCAGATTGTAGATGACACTCCCTCGGAGCTTGCATGAACTGGCTCACCTTGCCAACAGCATAGGAGATGTCGGGTCTGGTTACCGTGAGATATATGAGCTTGCCCACCAGACGCCGGTATCTCGTAAGATCAGAGAGAAGAGGTGAGTCATCTGTCCAAGTTTTGTCTTCTCCAGCAGCCATAGGACAACGTGCAGGTTTAGCACCAGTGAGTCCTGCATCCTTTAAAAGATCAAGAGCATACTTCCGTTGTGAAAGGACCATGGAGTTGGGCTTTCTAGAGATTTCAATCCCCAGAAAGTATTTCGGGAGCCCATATCCTTTGTAACCAGATGTTGACGAAGGTGTTTCTTGGTCATCAGTATCCCATCCTGGTCATCGCCAGTAAGAAGAATGTCATCAACATAAACCGCAAGAACAACAAGACCAGAGGCGGTTTTCCGAACAAACAAGGAGTGATCTGCTGAGCTTCGTGTAAAACCAATGGCCGCAACAATGCCACTGAACTTGTCAAACCAGGCACGAGGACTCTGCTTGAGGCCATAGATAGCCTTCTTTAGCCGGCATACCCGTGTCTCCCCCGGAGCAACATACCCAGGAGGTTGCTCCATGTAAACAGCTTCCTGCAGATCACCATAGAGGAAGGCATTCTTAACATCTAGCTGCGAGATGGGCCAATCCCTGTTGACAGCTACAGAGAGAAGAACCCGAATAGTGCTGAGGCGAGCGACGGGCGAGAAAGTGTCAAAGTAATCAACCCCATAAGTTTGGGTAAAACCCTTGGCAACCAGGCGAGCCTTATAACGATCCACACTACCATCCGGGAGAAACTTCACCACGAAGACCCAGCGACAACCAACAACATCGGTGCCGAAAGGAGGCGGAACAAGGGTCCAGGTACCCCGTTCAGTGAGAGTAGCAATCTCCTCATCCATGGCAACTTTCCAGTGAGGAATAGTAAGGGCCTCCTGGTAGGAACGGGGGGTGGTAGTGGCCGAGATAGCCAGGGCAAAGGCTCGGCGAGCAGGGGTAAGGCGATCGTAGGAAACAACCGCAGCAAGAGGATGGTGGGTACAAGCCCGAACCCCTTTGCGAAGAGCAATCGGGAGATCCAGGTCAGCAGGAGCCTCAGTTTCCGGAGTATCCGTGGTGGAGAGAGCTGGCCCGGGATTAGAGAGAGATGGCAGCGGAGTGGAGGGAGAAAGCGGAGTAGAGGGTGGAGATGAGGAGGATGGGGAAGGCGGTGGAGTGGGTGGAGAGGGCGGAACCTCAGTGGGAGCAGAGGGAAGGGATGAGTTGGTATGAGAAGGAGGAGCAGGAGGAGGAGAAGAGGAAGCGGGAGAGAAGTAAGATGCATTGAGAAAGAAGGTGACATCCGCAGAGACAAATTGCTTGCGGGTAACAGGGTCAAAGCAACAATAGCCTTTCTGAGTGGGAGAGTAGCCCAGAAAGACACATTTGGTGGCACGGGGTGAGAGTTTATCACGAGTGGCAGCGGGAGAGTGCACAAAAGCGGTGCACCCAAAGATGTGTAGAGGAAGAGGAAAGGGATCCTTGTCTGGATAAAGAATGGAGAAGGGGGTAGCACCGTGGAGAACGGTGGAGGGAAGGCGATTGATGAGATAACAGGAGAGAAGGACAGCATAGCCCCAATAGGAGCGAGGAACATGCATTTGATTCATCATAGTGCGAGCGACATCAAGGAGGTGACGGTTTTTGCGTTCCGCCACCCCATTTTGTTGGGAAGTGTAGACACAGCTGGTTTGACGAATAACACCATGGTGAGTGCAAAAGGAGGAGAAGTCGTGGCTAAGATACTCCTTACCATTGTCAGAACGAAGGATTTTAATAGACGTAGCAAACTGAGTTTTAACCATCGAATAAAAGGAGGTCCAGACAGAGAACAACTCAGAGCGATCTTTAAGAAGATAGACCCACGCAGCCCGAGAGAAATCATCAATGAAGGTGACAAAATAGGAACTGCCCCGACCGATGGTGAGGGTAGGAGCGGGACCCCATATGTCAGAGTGAATGAGGTCGAACGGTTGGGAAGAGCCCCGACTTTGCGTTGGTGGGAAGGAGGAGCGGTGATGTTTGCCAAGTTGACATACATCACAGTTTAGAGGAGGATGATGAGGAGGGAGGTGCGGCAGGAGCTGACGTAGAATGCGGGGAGGAGCATGTCCAAGGCGAAGATGCCATTGGAGAAGATCTGTAGAGGAGGAGGAGAAGACGGATAGAGCAGAAACGTTGTCGAGGAAGTAGAGGCCACCACTCTCAGTCCCGGTAGCAATCGTCCGTTGGGAGTCCGGATCCTGAAAAACACAAGAGGTAGGGGTGAAGGTGACAGAACACCGTAGTTGCTTGCATAAAGAAGTAACCGATAATAAATTGCACGGAAACTTGGGCACATAGAGGGTATCAGCCAAGCAGAGAGATGGAGTGACTTGAACCATGCCCGTCCCATGGACCGGGGAGGGAGATCCATCAGCGACAATGACCGGGGGCAACTGAGCCTGTGTGTCAAGTAGAGAGAAACATTGAGAGTTGCCGGTCATATGACTTGTTGCACCAGAGTCGATGAGCCATCCTCCGCGAGTCACAACATGAGCACTAACAGAAGAGGTGACCACGGAGGCGGACAGGCTGGAGGAGAAAGCCATGGAAGCAAGAGAGTAGCAAACCGCGACGAGAAGAACAAGGCGCGAGAAGAGAATAGAGCACCAAGCCGGGCGACCAGAAAATAGGTGGGGCGGCTAGAAAGGCCGCTTCCAAGAAGTCGAGCAAAGCAGAGGGGAAGAAGTCGCACGACCAGAAAAAGTCGGGCGAACAGAGGAGAACAAGTCGCACGGCCAAAGATGAGGCCGAGGCGACTAGCAAGCAGGAATGGGTAAGAGGCCGCGCGGACTGAGAAGACCGAGCGAACAGAAGAGAAGAGAAGAGCAGGTGACCGCGACCAAGATGCGGGTGAAAAAGGAACAACCCGCACGGTCAGGCAGATCACAGCAGCAAACCGCGAGTATAGAGACAAGACACGCGGACAGAGACAGACCGCAACGACTAGGAAGTCGGAGAGGCAAGAAAGAACAAGGAGCGCGGCGACAACGAAACAGGTCGCGGCGACAAAGAGTAGTAGGAGAAGAGAATCAAGAGGAAGCAAGCCGCGCGAACTGGGCGGCGGACAGAAACAAGCCGCGCGGATAGAAACAAGCCGCGCGGATAGAAGAGAGGGCAAGCCGCGAACCAAGTCGCAGAATCCGAAAAACAGGTCGCGAACAACAGAGGGCGCACAGAATCAGGAGGAAATGACCGTGTGCTCTGATACCATGTTAGAAAGTAGAGACAAGAAGCGAAAAGTAGAGAACAAGCGAACAAACTTTTGAATAATTGAAATTTTATTATCCAAAAAAAAGGTATCTATTACAAAGGTATGCCCTCCTTTATATAGAATGGAGGAGAGATGAGAGAATACAAATAAGAGATGTGGGACTAAAATTTACAGGACAAGCGGACTGTACAAAACAAACCGCACAAGCCGCGCGGTTAGACAGCAGGGCTAACCGCACGGCTACCACCAGAGAGGAAGAGAGACTGTCAGGGTAGACCGCCAGACCGCCCGGTCTCCAAGCCGACTGAGACAAACCGCCAGACCGCGCGGTCTGGAACCCGCCAAGACAAACCGCCAGACCGCCCGGTCACCAACTTCAACATATTCCATATTTCGGTGCTTTGGAAGGCGGTGCAAAAGCCTTCGCAAGTGATCGCGATTGATAAAGTGCTGGTGGATAGTGGGTTGACGACAAGAGTCAAGCCCGTGCGGATTGAGGACTCGGAGGTCAAGCGGCTATGCAATAAAGAGATCAGGATGGTTAAGGTCCGATGGGACAATTGCGGCCGTGAGGAGCTCTCTTGGGAACGAGAGCAGACTATGTTTGATGAGTATCCGGAGTTATTCCGCTCAGGTACAATTTAATTTTGTACATGTCTTTCCTTTATATAATTTCGTGAACGAAATTCTTTTAAGAGTGGGAGAGTTGTAATGCCCCGAAACTCAAAAGAGCGACGGGGGACATTTTGGGCCAGATTTGGAATCTGGCAGGAGGCACATGGCCTAGGACACGGGCGTGTCCCAGGGCGTGTCAAGCTGGAATCGATGATTTGGTCGAGAGGTCGACGATTTTGGAGCCGACGATCGTCGAGCAGAGAACACGGCCTGAGACACGGGCGTGTTGAACCCGTGTCAACGATCGGCTCGGGGAGTCGATGAAATTCGCTCGACGAAGTGTCGAGACAAGGCACAGGGCCTAGGACATGGGCGTGTCCAAAGCCGTGTCAGCAAGTCGACGAACTTCGCTCGACGAAGTGTCGAGACCGTGAACACGGCCTGGAGCCCAGGCTTGTTCGAGTAGACACGGGTTGGGACACGGGCGTGTCCAATACCCGTGTGAGTCTCGGGTTATTTTTGTGCTGTGTCGATGGAGGCACACGGCCGACCAAACGGCCGTGTCAGTTGGAACACGGGCGTGTCAGGTCGAACACGGGCGTGTTGGATGCCCGTATGTTATTCCAGGCGCATTGATTTTGACGGCGAATGAGGGACACGGCCCTGGACACGGGCGTGTGCCAGGTCGTGTTCGGCCCAGGTTTTACTTTTCAGTTACGAATCGTAGCCATTCGTTTCCTTATTTTGGGATCCAACGGCTGGGGGTTTTCATGATGGGATATACTCGGGATTGGACCTTTGAAACCCTCATTATTGCTTGAGTGGTTCTCTTTCTAAGTCAAGAGAGAGGTGAGAGCTAAGGAAGAAGAAGAAGCTAGATCCGGCCATTGGAGGAGCTTCGAAGCTCCAAATCGCGAGCCGACTTCAGATCTATAGAGGCAAAGAGAGTGCGGTGCTTTTCATCTGCTTACTTTCCCATGGCGCCAAAGAGGAATGCTAGGGTAACGATTCTCTTCTTGAGCATGTGAAGCTCTCCTTCTTTGCATAGGAAGCCCGCTCTCGCGAGTTTGCGGTGAGTTGGAGGCGTTCCTTCGGGTAGATATGTAAAGTCCCCATTGTGTAGAGTCCATAAGCGAGAACGGACATAGGCATGATGTGTGAAGCCTACCCGGACATGTTGGTCTGGATCGGTGATGTTGCATTGCATAAATGCCGGAGAAGACTCCGTGCGATTGGTTATTTTTCGGGTTTTCAACAAGGTAGATTGCAACAGGGAGCCTTGGGGATTAACCCAAAGGTGCACCCGGAAAAATGGGCGGATGCGGGATCTTACCAACTTGGTGGCCTGAGAGCCAACTTTAACATAACCGGGTTATGTGATATTGTGACGGAAACGGGACTCGGGAGAAGTTCGACCCGCGCAAATGGCTTAAATTGTCGTTGCGATGTGAGCACAGGTTATATGGAACCGTACCCGTTCTATATCGTTCGGTTAAAGAGACCTAAGGGTACGTGGCACTTGTCATTGGCATAGATGAGGGTCTTCGGCGGTCTATAGCTTAAATTGACGTGACCTATGCCAAGAAGACAAAATGCTCATAGTGTGGCCGTCAAAGTGGCAGTGGTGAGTCCGGAATGTCTATGGCTTCAATTGACGTGACATTGGCCGGTTCACTGAGAATGTGCCCTGAGTGCACGGGGTGTGTGGTTGTGCGAGCCTACGCCTGTGATGTTGTGACAATACTATATTGCTCGCTTATGCTAACGAAATGCAGGGAAGGAGCATCGCCGCCCCGAGTTGGGGGCGGGATCATTATAATTTGGTCAGCATTATTGACCGTTGCTTTTGTTTGCCACCGTGCGGTGGTTTTGTTGCTTGCAGGTGCTGCTGTACCAAGCGGTCAATAGCGGTCTAAAGCCCAAATTGCGAAGCCGGCCCTCGAAGGCCTAATTGGAGTGTTTACTGCTTTTACTCATGTATGACCGGCCTGCGTGCCGTGGTTTATAAAACATGTAATATTGAAGTACACCATTTTGTAAGGTCTTAAGTCTTGTACTCGTGTATGTACGACATTCCTATTTGGTGTATTAGTGGACATTCGTGCTCTTTGTGCTGGGTTCTTAATTGCAACTTTTATAAACTGCTTCCGCTAGAATGCTCTGTGTAGGACGTTGGATTGGTTGGATGGTTTCCACGAATAACCACCCGGTCTGTCTGTGGTATATGGCGTCGGGCCCCGGCCGGACCTACTGCTATATGCTATGCGACGGATAGGAGGTGTTACATCTCCTTCCTTTTTTACTCCTCAATCAGTGGTGAAATGGTGGTCTTTCCAAAAGATAGCGCTTGACATTAACGATTACGCCCGACGGTAGTAGTTTCCTTTTTCAATACTGACCTTCCTTTTTCGCAATCTTTCCTTAACAATGTTGCCTTTTTATCACAAGTACTAACACGAGAGTCAGTATTGATACCTGGTAGTAGCAGCCGCTTTAGTGATATACTCCCAGTTCAAGATTGTTGGTGCTAGCGCCAACGACATCGATATCACCCGACGGTAGCAACCTATGGAGCACCTTCTTCATCATTTTGACTTGTCTTCAAAGGTGTATTTAACTTATAGTTCCTGCACACTATAAACACACACTAAGCAAGATCGGATGCAAACTGAGATTTGTTATTCTCAAACCATGAAATGTAGAATGCATGTTCCAACAATCTCCCTCTTTTGATAATAACAAATCATTTATGAAGAAATAAAACATATAAAGTAATTATGGTGTTTATAGTAAGCGTGATGTGCATACTTCTCCTAAATAGATGCTCCCTCTACACAGATGCTTTTTATTATGTGCTCCCCCTAGACGATATATTTCTTCTAATTAATTCTTTTCATTTTGGTATTATCAAAAGAGGGTGAGGTGGAAAGGTTTAGCAAGTAGATTTCTTTCTATATAAAGAAAAAGTGTTATAATACTACATGTTGATAGATATATGTTACTACTTCTGAAGTGAATAGTATGACATAATTGAGCTTTAGGTGGTATTTCAGCCGAAAGAATTATACAACATTTTGAAATTAAACATCGAAATGTAATTTGAAGCATGTAAAATATTAGAGATGTAGTTTTATAAAGATGATGTTTTTTGAATTAAAAAACAAGAGATGCTATAAAAACCAATATTTACAAGCATGTTCCAATTTATCAAAGCAAGATAAAAACTATAATGTTAGACAACTTCCAAGTTAAGTATACTTGAAAACATTGTAGAGATCATGCAGTGCTATCTAATGCATTTACTAAAGATATTAGAGAATTTGCGTTAGAGCCCAATTCTCACGAGTAGAAGTGTTATGCAAGATATGATGTTTGCAAAATAGTGTTTTGATAAAATGTACACTAGAGGTAATTTAAAACACATGACATATATAATGAAACACACATAACATTAAATTTCAAAAATAAATTTACGTTTACACATTTTCAAGGCACATAAATATTAAGTACAACTACCAAGGTACTCTGCACACATAATGCTCATTAAGACTTATCAAGGTGTAAAGTAGTGCTTGAGGGATGACCTTTATTTTTATGATGTTTATGTTACTCTGTGATCTGGTGTACAAATAAAAAAGAGAAATAGTTTATTTGCTACAAGATATTTTATAATTATTATCTAAGATGCTCAACTTCACAATATTTATTAAGACTTATCAGAAGGGTGAGTAGTATTTGGTGGCGTTTTTCACTTGTATTGCAAACAATATTATTATTTTTAAACTATTTTTTAACATAGAGAGGTGCATGAAAAATAAAAAATTGCAAGAAACAATTTTATTGGTGTGTAAGTAATCTATTTATGTATTTTAAAATATGTTGATATTACACTACAATCATACAAGTTTAAAATTATAAACACATGTAGGTTATCAAAAGGTGTGAGTGAAATAGTTATTATCAAATATAAATTAGTTCTCATACTTAGAGGCATGTTAATTATTCCTACATTTGTGCAGTATAATCAATTTCATTGCATGTTGGAAGATAGTTCTCAAGATATGAAAATAATAAAATAATGTTTCAATGAATTTGAAAGGAAAATTGAACATTGTATTTAATCTTGAAAAGATAAATGTAATCATCCTGGAAAAAACATTGCAATTATAGTGAAACAATATTTTTGGTAGTTTTGAAATACTATACATGCAAAGCAAGAAAAAAGAAATCATATATTTGTATTTTCATGTTTATAAAATTTTGTAATTGATTTTGAAAATTTATAAAGGATAACATATTTTTGAGTTTTGAAGTGTTTCTTTTTATGTCTAGTCATAATTAGAGACAATAACATTTAAAAAGGCCGAAACAATATTTAAAAAAGGAAATAAGAAAATCAAAATTCTATACTAGCGTCAGCATTAGAAACTAACGTCGGGTGCTAGTAATAGAGATTTGGTTTTTCAGTAAAAACTCGTGTTTTTTAAGTTTTTTGTTTATGCTTTTTCATGATTATGATTTTGCAATATAAGGCATACCTAGTGCAGCAATGAAATCCAGACAAACACATAAAAATTGCGGATTTTAAGTTAAAATGTCCAAAACCCCTAATTCAAGCATAAACATTATGAATCATGCATTGTGAACAGGTTTGGTGAAAATACCGCTAGTTGGGAATCAATCCCTATGAAGTTTACATGAACTTATTCCTTTTTAATGTGATCCCTAATGAAGTGTTGACATACATCTTTATATTTGGATCTAAAGTGATGTGTTGGGTTGTTCGTTAGGTCTATAATGCTTTTGTTGTCACATTTGAGTTCTACATTGGTGGGATTGACCCCAAAGTCTTCTAGTGTTTGGGTCATCCACAAGGCTTATACACGATAACTTTCTAGTGTGATATATTCAGCTTCAATGGTGTAGAAGGCATTAGAATTTTATTTTCTACTCGACCAATGCCACAAGTGAAGGGCATAAGGAATGATACATACTACTAATACTTTTCCTATCTAACGAACAATCGGTATAGTCCGAATACCGTATAGAATAAATGAACCATTACATGGATACCCTAGTCCTTATCTAGATGTTCCAATTAAATACCTAAAAATTTGTTTCAATGCTTTTAAATGAGATTCTTTTGGATTAGCTTAAAATCTAGAGCATAAGCATACGACGAACGTAATGTCGGGTCTACATGTAGTAAGGTACAATAAAGATCAAATCATTTCTCTATACAATGTTTGATCTATTGAAATTTCGGCTTTATCCCTTCCTAATTTAAGTGATGCACTCATTGGTATACTAGCTTGTTTTAAGTTTTCAAATCCAAAATATTTTAGCATATCATGGACATATTTAGTTTGATTTATAAAGATTCCATCATTTCATTGTGTGATTTGAAAGCCTAAAAGTATAATAATTCTCCAACTAAGCTCATCTCAAATTCATTTTGCATCACTAGTGTTTCTGACTAACTCGACATCCCGGGCGGGCTGGAATTCTTGGACCTTCTTAGCTCTCGTGACGGTCGAGCGCGCACACAGTCAAAAGAGTACGTTGATTATACAGAAGTAGTTTTAACCTGGAAAACCCCCTCAACCGGGTAAAAAACTACTTGATTGAAAGGCAAAACTGAATTATTATCGGATTTTAATAATAGTTGAAACTCAAAGAAGCCTCCTAAAAACTGAAATAGACTTAAACATGCCTCATGAGAACGGAGATGGAACTGAACATGCCTCCTGAGGACGGAGATGGAACTGAACATGCCTCCTGAGAAAGGAGATGGAACTGAGCATGTCTCCTAAGAGCGGAGATAGAACTGAACTTGCCTCCTGAGAATGGAGATGGAACTGAACTTGCATCCTAAGAATGAAAATGGAGTTGAAGCCTCCTAAACGAAGTGATTGGACAACTAACCATTTCTTTATGATTTATTCCAGTCTCGTATTGGTCTAGTTCCTTTATTTATTTCAGTTCAGTATTTTTTTTTTCACTACTCCAGTCTCGTACTGGTCCTGCTTATTTACTTTCAGTTCAGTTCATTTTTTAAGCACTCCTTCCAGTCTCGCACTGGTCCTGCTTATTTACTTTCGGTTCAGTTCATTTCTTTTAAGTACTATTTCAGTATCCTACGGGTGCAGTTTCTTTCAGTACTTACTTTCATTTCTTTCAGACCAGTACTACTCCAGTATCCTACTGGTCATATTTCATTACAACATTTCAATTATGTAGTTTATATTCTCAGCAGCTTTTATTACCGCACTTTTATTCCTGGAATTTACCATTTTAAGTACAGGTCCTCCAAGTTTAGCCTCAAATAAAGAGCTCGCATGCTCCTTGTTGAAAGTCGAGACAAGTACCGCTTGCCCGAATTACTTAAAGCATAGTAGGACAGACCGTCGCAGACCCGGTGCGTGTCAGTAAAAATTGATAAATTTGATTGCTTGTAAATTGCTTGCGATAAATCGTGATGGGTTAGTCACTTCCTCAGACCGTTCGTACCGGTGTAGGGAGTTCGATGAATCAAGGCGACAAGGAGATGAGTACCACGGGTGACCGACCGTTATATTTTTTTCTTTTGGGCTTCCTCCCCTAGTCGGGAAAAATATTGAATAGTCGAATGTCGCTCACATCCAAGAGTACATGGGGTTGTACGTTGAGGCCTGGGTTGTGCGGTACAAACCACCCACAAAAGTGATAGGACTAGCCACTATCACCGACGATCACATCGGTGTGGCCCGCGGAGCTCGCTGCCCTGCTTGAATAGAAGCGGTCCATACTATGTCGACATAGGGTATATGCACGGCTGTGAATGCATGTGGTGTGTGCACAGATTTAAATGCATGCAGTGTGAATATATGTTATGAATATCTAATGTGTTGATGGCTAGTGGAGCTTTTATTATAACTGATGTATATTGCTACTATTATTCTAGTTATATTATGTTGCACCTTCTCTTATGGTTATTCCTAGCATATAGATGAAATATTGTACTAACTCTTTCATGTTTAGGCTATCTACTTTTGTTGGGTGCATAAGCTCATCCCCAAGATATGGATCCGGGGAGGAGATTTATTTCCACTTAGCTCTGTGACTAACAGTTATTTTAATAACCATTCACATGAGATGGAGCATCGTAGTGACCAGCTGCCGCGGGACGATACACCAGCTGATATGATTACCCGAGCAGAGGCAACTCTGACATCTCCAGAGTTTCGAGATGTGAGTACTAGCGAGCAAGATTGAGAGTGCGAGGAGTTTAAAGTAGACATACTTTTATAGTCTTCGGGCTTCATATATAAACAGTGGATATGACTTTTACATTCTTCTTAATATATATATATATATATATATATATATATATATATATATATATATATATATATATATATATATATATATATATATATATATATATATATATATATATATATATATAGCTTCCTGTTATTGCTTCTGCAATACTCTGGGATGTGATGTTAATGTTGTGATTCAAGCCGAGCAAGATGACCAACTAGTGCTTAGTAGTGTGGGTCGTTACCCTTTAAGGAGCACTGAGTGGATGTCTTGGGCAAGTAAGATCCCCTCCGACCCGATCCGGGCAAAGGTTGGGGGTCTCACATGGCGGGACCTCCTCGCTACAGATCGGGGTCTGTCTCTTAGTTCCAAGCAATTGGTTAGGTGCTCTCGCTTGAGAGAAGTGGGTGCAAGCTACACCCCATGGGTCCGAACTCCACAGGAAGTCAAGTTTTGGTTTCAACATGGTGTACTTCAGCTAGGCCTCATTGAGTGTACGACTAGAGTAATAATGTTGGGTACATTGGTCAAATGTACCTGATTTGAAGAAGCCTCACCTAACTCAATGATATACATCATAATGTATTTGATGTTTGTTTGAGTTACTTGTGCAGGTTAGGTATTCACTGGACTGAAGCTAAAAGTTTCTAAGTCCATGTGTCGACACCCAGAGGGAAAGTGTCGACACTTGAGAAAGCTTGTGTCGACAACCAGACAAGCAGTGTCGACACTTGGAGTAATTGTGTCGACACCTGAGAAGAAGAGTCGACACCAGACAGAAAGTGTCGACACTTGGAGCTGTGTCGACACTCAGTGAAGAAGAATGCAGAAAAGCTGTGTCGACACTTAGCAGAAGTGTCGACACCTAGAAGAGCTGAGTCTACATCAGAAAGTGTCAACACTTGGAGTTGTGTCGACACTCAGCAAAATTCTGCAGAGACTAAGGACAAGTGTCGACACTCAACACAATGTGTCGACACTCAATCAGCAGAGTCAACATATGAAGAATGTGTCGACACTCAGCACAATGTGTCGACACACACTCAAAGGAGTCAACACTTGAAGTATGTGTCGACACTCAGCACAATGTGTCGACACACAACCAGAAGAGTCAACACTTGAAGAAAGTGTCGACACCCAGCACAATGTGTCGACACTTAGTTGAAGACTCTACACTTGAAGAAAGTGTCGACACAAGGAGCTGTGTCGACACTTAGCAAAGAACAGAAAAGTTTACAAAATATTCCAAGTACAAGTGTCGACACTAAGGGAATGTGTCGACACTCAGCTGAAGAAACAAATTGAAGACTTGTGTCGACACCAAGAAGCAGTGTCGACACTTGACAGTTTCAACACATGAAGATGTGTCGACACAAAGGAGATGTGTCGACACTTAGAAGAATTCAACAAGTTATAGAAGATCAAGTACTTGTGTCGACATTTAATTTCAGTGTCGACACTTGAAGAAGAATCTGTGTCGAGACATACAAGGAGTTGTGTCGACACCTTGTAGACTTGTGTCGACACTTACACAACATGTGTCGACACTTGGTCTATAAGTGTCGACACTTAAGAACAGAAAGTCTCGACACTATCTGACAGTTAGAGAATTTCAAGAATTGACTGGATGACATGACAACTGCCGTTCCAGCCGGTTTACAGCACTTGTCAGAGATGTCAGAAGTCAGTTATGAACCGGACCAGCCGGTTACCATGAAGAAGGCCTATAAATAGGCACAGACTGTTTACAGAAAAAAAGTTGATAAGGTGTTAATAAGAAGTTGTTGAAGCTATTTGAAGTATTAGATCAGATTATTCAAGTAATCAGAAAAGTGGTACACAGAGTATCAACACAAGAAGATCTTGCTGTCCATCAGCAGATCTAAGAAGTTGGAGAGAGAGAGAGCTCCAATCAAGAAATCAGTCTTTGGAACTAAGGCTGAGAAGAAGGATTCAGAATCATCTGGATCTCAAGAAGCAGAGGTCAAGGATCAACTACAGAGGATTCAGACTAATTCAGTTCTACTCAAGAAGTTTTGAAGGAAGCTAAGTCAGTTTGGATCTAGCTGAGTTCTTCCAAGAACTCTTCAAGAAACTCTCAACTCCTCTCTTATTTTCTGAGTTGTAGAGTTAGTTATTGTAATTCAATTTTAACTTGTAGGATCCATTGGATCTGAGTGAATTGTAAGCCTATATTATAAAGGCTGAGGGTAGGGCTTGGTTGCCTGAGTGTAGGAGTTGAAGAACTCTGAGTGTAGGCCTTAATTGGCTGAGTGTAGGCCTGGGTGGCTGAGTGTAGGCCTTGGTGGCTGAGTGTAAGGCTTTGGGCCTGAGGTGTAGGAACCTAGTTGGGTTCTGAGATAGTGGAGAAGTTTGGCTGAATCTAGTACACTACTAGATAGGCGAAGGGGGAAAGTGGATGTACCCAAAGATTGGGGAACCACTATAAATTTGTGTGTCTGCTGTGCTGTGCTGTGCTGTGGATTAGCAGTTTATATTTTGTTATTGCTGTTAGCTGTAGAAATCTGTGAGATAACTGTTTTGCTGCCAACAAAGTTTCAAAAAGGTTTAGGTCACCTATTCACCCCCCCCCCCTCTAGGTGTTTAGGTACCATATCTTTCAAGTGGTATCAAAGCGAGGTTCCTCAAAAAAAAAGACTAACTGTCTGAGGAGATCCAGTTTGGCAGATTCAGTGTAAGTCAGAACACAGTTTCAAGAAAATCAAGAAACATGGGTTCTTCAGAGAATCACAAGGAATTGGGTTCAATGAAACTGCCCATATGCAGAAAAGAGATCTTTGGGATCTGGAAAGAAAGGGTTAGGCTATTTATGGAGGCCTCTGACCCTAGAATCTACATCACAGTCAAAGAGGGGCCATATGTGCCCATGAAGGTTTCAGTTTTGGATGCTACACAGAGAACTCCAAAGGATTTCTCTGAGATGACTAAGGATGAAATTGTCCTAGCCACTATGGACAAGAGGGCACAAAACATTATAGTAAGTGTCATTGATGATGCCACTTTTCAGAACTTAATTCACTGTAAAACAGCAAAAGAGATGTGGGATACTCTCATTATCTATATGGAAGGTTCTGAAGAAGTTAGGCAAGATAGGAAGTCCTTGCTTAATCAAGAGTATGAGAGCTTTAGGCAAGGAAGAGGAGATAGCATCACTGAATGCTACAAGAAGTTCTATAGAATTGTTAATGAACTCATGTCCTATGGAAGAGAGTTCACTAACTATGAATTGAATGATAAGTTCTTAAGGTCCCTAACCAAAGATTGGGACACCAAGATCTGTGCCATCAGAGAAATGGCAAAGTTGGGAGAAATTCCTCCTCCCACACTGTTTGGCAAGTTATTGTCTTATGAGATGCAGCTGTCAGTGAGAAAAGAGGAGGAAAAATCAACAAGGACTGAGCACAGGGAAAGGACTGTTGCCTTCAAGTCAGAAGTACCTAGAAAGGGCAGGACTAAGTCATCAACTCCTCCTCCAGAGGTAGTTGAATCAGAATCTGATGAGTCTGTTAGCACAAAGTCTACAAGCAGTGAAAGTGATGAAGACTTTGCTGCATTCACCAGACATTTTCAGAAATTCCTGAAGAAGAAACAGTGGAGGTCCAGACCTTCATTTTCCAAAGGGAAAGAAGTCCAGTATCAGGAGAAGAAGCCTTCAAAGAAGGACAAGAAAAAGACAAAGACTAGCAAGGCAACTGGGTCTAAGATAGTGTGTTACTGCTGCAATAGACAGGGTCATGTTATTGCAGATTGTCCTGAGAGAAGAAAAGAATCCAGTGACAAAAAGAAGACTCACTTCAAAGGAAAGAAGGAGAAGTCCTTTGTTGCAAAGAATGAGAAGACTCTTTCAGACATTTCTTCTTCAGACACTGAGACAGATGCTGAAGCCTACATAGGGCTATTTGCTGAAGAAGAAGAAGAGTTTATGCAGATCATGGAATCAATCTATGAACAAGAAGAGTGTCGGTGCCAAGGACTGATTGCATTGACTGAAAGTACCAAAATACTGGAGCAGCCAGGACCTAGTCAGGTACAAAGTCCAACTCAAAGTTCAGATTCCAGTTCTAGTTCAGAGTCAGATTCATCTTCATCAAGTGATGGAAGTGCTTCTGAATCTGAGGAAGATATTCATCAGCTCTTAGATGAATATAAAGTACTGTTGCAAGCCTATAAGAAAAGCAAGACCCTAGCCAAAAGTCAGGCAAAGAAGATTGCTGATCTCAAGGCAGCTGCAACAGATTTTGAGAAGAAATTTGATCAAAAGCTCAATGAGGTAGCCAGGCTGAAACACATTACTGTGATTCAGATGGGAACTATCACCTATAAAAATGATCAAATTAAGAGACTGGAGATCAATCTTCAGAAGGAAAGAGAGCTAGTTGCTAGGTTTTCAAAACCTAAATCAGTGCTACCCTTGATTGATGAATTTGTTCATCATAAAGGAATGGCTGGATTGGGTTTTATTAAACCAGCTAGGACTGTTCAGGATCAGTCCAAGTCCAAGGGCAAAGCCCCAACATTCAATAAGCCTGCTGTAGTCAAGACAGCCAAGTCTGTACCTAAGCAAAGGTACAACAAGTTTGAATGCTGGTGCTGTGGCAAAGTTGGCCACTTTGCCTTGGACTGTTGGCACAATGCAAGTGCCAATGGGAGTAGCAAGCTACCTGGTGGAAAGCCAGTAGGTAGCTATGTCATGTTGCAAACTAACAATCACCAAGGACCCAAGTTTACTTTGGGTTCTAAGGTTCATTAATTTGTTTTGCAGGTGAATCCAAGTGGCCATACCCCAACATGGTACTTGGATAGTGGATGTTCCAGACATATGACTGGAACAAGGGGACTACTGAAGGACTACATTCCAATCAAAAATGGTCCTAAAGTGACCTTTGGTGGTTCTGAAAAAGGAATCATCAAAGGGTTTGGTAACATTTCTTCAAACCTTGTTACCATTACTCAAGTGGCTTATGTTAAAGGGTTGAAACACAACCTTATAAGTATAAGTCAGTTAAGTGATGTAGGGTATGACATCTCATTTGTTAAAGATGGTTGTCATATCAAGAGGTCAAGTGATCAGGAGATCATTTTGACAGGTTATAGGAAGAGAAATGTCTACTGTCTAGACATCATGATTGAGAACAATGGTTCTCCTGTTTGTCTTGTAGCTGATGAGACAATCTCTCAATGTGTCAAATGGCACAAGAGGCTTGCCCATCTTAATTACAAGACTATTAGCAAACTCTTTAGCAAAGAGTTAGTGAGGAATGATCCTCAAGTTAAGTGTGTTAAAGATGGCATTTGCTCAGCTTGTCAAAAGGGCAAGCAGACCAAATCCACCTTTAAAAGCATTGAGAACAAAGATGCTGTGAGGTGCTTATACCTCTTGCATATGGATCTCTTTGGTCCAATGTCAGTTCACAGCTTAGGTAGGAAGGTCTATACCTTTGTAGTTGTTGATGACTACTCAAGGTTTTCCTGGGTGTTCTTCTTAAGGCAGAAATCTGAAACACCTAGTGTCTTCTACAGCTTTGTCAAGCAAATTCAGAATGAACTAAATAGTACTGTGGTCAAAATTAGAAGTGACCATGGTACTGAGTTTCAATCTGAAAGCATGACAAAACTATGTGAAGACTTTGGGATATTTCAAGAATTCTCTTCACCTAGAACACCTCAGCAAAATGGCATTGCAGAGAGGAAGAATAGGACATTGATAGAGGCTGGTAGGACCCTATTAAGTGATTCATCACTGCCAGAGTATTTCTGGGCTGAAGCAGTTAATACTGCATGCCATGTGATAAATAGGGCTACCATCACTAAAAGGTTAAATAAGACCCCCTATGAAGTTGTGAAAGGCAGGAAACCAAACCTATCCTATTTCAGGATTTTTGGTTGCAAATGCTTCATACTTAACAATGGGAAGTCTTACTTAACTAAGTTTGCTGCCAAGTCCCAAGAGGGAGTGTTTGTTGGGTACAGCAATAATAGTAAGGCTTATAGAGTCTACAACTTGACTACACAAGTTGTAGAGGAGTCTGTGCATATAGTTTTTGATGAGACAAAACTTATTAACAATGAGTTGTCTAGTAGTGTGTGCAGCCCCACAGGTCTTACTAAGAAGATGGACAAGCTAACCATAGAAGATGTACCTGCTGCAAGACAGCAAGTAGAAGAAGATGGCTTATGTCCAGGGGGAGAACTACATGTACCAGGAGCTGAAGAAGTACAAGGAACTCAGTATGATGAAGATGCTGTTGAAGTACAACCAGAAGTAAGGATGCCTCCAGCCAACAGGCATCTAAGAGATCATCCAGTAGAGCTGATTATTGGAGATCCAAGACAAGGTGTTCAGACAAGGAGCAGAAATCAGAATGCTGTAGTATATTCAAGTTTTCTGTCTCAAATAGAACCAAAGAAATTTGAAGAAGCTATACAAGATCCACAGTGGACTGAAGCAATGCAGGAAGAGCTTAATCAGTTCAAAAGGTGCAAGGTTTGGGACCTGGTTCCTAAACCAAAAGACCACAATGTTATAGGAACTAAGTGGATCTACAGAAATAAGTTAGATGAACAAGGGGTCATCATTAAGAATAAAGCAAGACTGGTTGCAAAAGGATATAGGCAAGAAGAAGGTATTGATTTTGATTAAACCTTTGCCCCAGTAGCCAGACTGGAGGCCATAAGGATGTTCTTGGCCTATGCAACCTATCAAGGATTCAAGGTATACCAAATGGATGTCAAGTCAGCATTCCTAAATGGTAATTTGAAAGAAGAAGTCTATGTGGAGCAGCCATCAGGTTTTGTTGATCCAACTCAACCTCATTATGTCTATAGACTTAGGAAAGCATTGTATGGGTTAAAGCAAGCTCCTAGAGCTTGGTATGAAACCCTATCTAGTTTCCTCATTGAGAACAAGTTCACAAGGGGAAAATAGATAAGACTCTATTCCTTAGGGAATCTAGAGGCAAAGTCATACTAGTCCAAATATATGTAGATGACATTATATTTGGGTCTACTGAAAGCAGCCTTTGCAAAAAGTTTGCAAAACTTATGCAAGGTCAATTTGAGATGAGTAGTATGGGAGAACTGAAGTTTTTCTTGGGTCTCCAAGTTAAACAGACTGAAAGTGGTCTATCCATATGTCAGTCCAAGTTCACCCTAGAACTCATAAGGAAGTATGGTATGGATTCATCCAGTACCATGAAGACTCCTATGGGGTCAAGTATGTCTCTTAGCAAGGATGATGCAGGGAAACCTGTAGATGAAACCTTGTATAGAGGGATAGTTGGCTCCCTTTTATACTTGACTGCTAGTAGACCTGACATCATGTATGCTACATGTGTTTGTGCTAGGTATCAAGCCTGCCCTAAAGAGTCTCATTTGACTGCAGTCAAAAGGATTTTGAGATATCTAAAGGGCACACCTTATCTAGGCCTCTGGTACCCTAGGAATGGAGATTTTGATCTAACAGGATATTCAGATGCAGACTTTGCAGGATGCAAAGAAGATAAAAAGAGCACTATTGGATCCTGTCAATTCCTAGGTGGAAGACTCATTTCATGGAGTAGTAAGAAGCAAACCAGTGTGGCTATCTCCACAGCTGAGTCAGAATATGTAGCTGCAGGAAGTTGCTGTGCTCAACTTCTGTGGATTCAACATCAGCTAGAAGACTATGGATTTCAGGTAAGTAGAACTCCACTTTTCTGTGATTCTACAAGTGCTATTTCAATAGCTAATAATCCTGTATCACATAGTAGAACTAAACATATTGAGATTAAATATCACTTTCTTAGGGAGCATGTAGAAAGAAATGATATTGCACTTGAATATGTTAAAACTGATAATCAGATAGCTGATATGTTTACTAAGCCCTTAGAAGAAGCTAAGTTCAATAGGTTCAAAATTGAACTAGGTATGATAAACTTAGACTAAGTTTACAGAACTAAAAATTGGCTAAGTAAAAAGGTGTCGACACATAGACAAGTCTATGTCGACACAGAATAGTAAGTGTCGACACTTCAGGAAAATGGTGTCGACACATCTAGGAAGTTGTTGTCGACACTTCAGAATGTTAGTGTCGACACATGTCGAGTTGGTGTCGACACATCCAATGAGGAGTCGACACTTAAGTTTTACTCAGAATTTTCTAAGTAACGTCTCGACTACATGTCGAGTAGTGTGGTGTCGACACATAACCAAGTGTCGACACATAAAATCTGTTGACTAAACTTATGTCGACACATGAGTGTCGAGACATTATAAGTCAGTGTCGACACATCTTTAGTAATCCATCCCGCCTGTTCGTCTTCAAACCAGAAAGGTATAAATAGGATTTTGTCTTTGTTTGTCGACACGCTTTCAGAGTTTCGAGACCAAACTACTGTGTCGACATTTCTCTTTCCTAAAGACTAATTCTACAAACCCTAATGGCTCCCAAGCTCGAGGAGAACGTCAATGAAGGCTATGAACTGGTTCGTGGCGCGTTCGACGATGGCGATTAAGAAATTAAATCGGTGGTAACCCTAGTCACCGATTCTGGATTGGAGTACTTGGTTTCAGAACCAACCAAAATATGGAAGAAGGAAGTTCTTGAATTCCTTACTGAAGCTTCTGTAGATGACTCAGGTTACAGAATCAAATCAATAGTGCATGGAACCAAGGTCAAGATTTCACCCAAAACTCTGAGAAAGGTACTTTAGCTACCTAAAATTCAAGCAGAAGAGGAAGTGACTACATCTAAGACCAGGGAAGCACTTACCTGGTGTGGTCTAGATCCTAAGATGAGGATAGGATCTGTATTCAACAGGAAAGGAATGAATAACCAAGGAAAATTCCTGTCTGAAATTGTGGGGAAAGTTATACTCAGCAAGACTGGAGGGCATGACAGGGTGTCAGCCTCCATGTTCAGTGTTATGACCAGAATTATCTTCAACCTAAAAACAGACTGGTCAATGGTTGTGTATGAGAAAATTAAGGAGAGTCTGAAGAAGCCCAATCTGGGCAGAATACTAAGTCTCTACCTGCCTGGTACAATACCAGAGGTAATGAGCAATGCTGCTGGTACTAAAATCAATCACATGAGAAGGATGGATCAAAGGATATTTTCCAGGTGAGAAAGAGTACTATCTAAAGAAATACCTACCCCAGAGAAGCAAGTTTCTAAGAAAGATTCACCTCCAAAGAAGAAGAGGAAGATAGCTCCTGTGACACAGGAGTCCTCCAGCAGTTCAGGTAGTGAAGAACAAGTTGTTTTCACTCCTGATAGTCAAGAGGAAGTGGCTGCAGAGAAGTCTCCTGCTCCTCAAGAGACAGCTGAAATCCAGGGGGAGCTGCCTCCAGTGACACAACCCGCATTTCCTCAACGAGTACCTCGTATCAGAGCAAGAGGAACTACGGGTTATGATGCCACGTCGTGCAGGGGATAACTGCACACGTTCAGGCAACCCTTGACGCTTACTTTATGAATTGCAATTCAACAGTTATATGTAAGAAAATTAGTTTATTTGCTGGCCGTATCCCTCGGCCTTAGGTATCAAAACACATTGTTACGCGGCGGAAATCCTTGGTTTATTCATCCCGAACTCCTATATGCAGCCTAGAGTGATATTTTTATACGAAATCCTCTTTGTTTACGTTATTTGAAAATAAGTCTTAATTTAGCAAGTCATGTATGCATGAGATACAATAATAGTTTTGGTTTAGCTTCAAAATACCTAATGCAACCTACCAGAAAACTATCCCAAAAGCAAGTACATTCCATCCAAAGGAGTTACAATAGCAGTCTAGTTCATATTTACATAAAAGAAAATCCACCAAATGGGCGCCAACAAGCTGACACGAACCCATTGGGGCACATGTATGTCTGTACAACAAAAGGAGAACTACCTCGCTTTGAATGCTCGGTTAGCTCCCAAGAAACGCCTCCAACCAACCTAGCTGCTCAACCGGCTACAACCTGCACCTGAGGCATTCAAGCAAGAATACCTCAGCAATCAACCAAACTATACAAAAGAGAGTACAAATTTCATAATGAATCAAGAAGGGGCTTACCGACCCCATAGCAATGCTTACGTCAAAAGAGTGCACAAAACAAGTGCGTACATGTAGAAAAACAATGTCATTCCAAAGGGTCAACCGCACCAAGTGCGTACTAGTTCTTCAAGTCCTGCTCAAACCGCAGGAACAAAAGGCAAAACACATGACTATTCCATCATTCATAGAACAAGAATCTACTAGACAAGTGAAGCATAAGCAGTGGTTAAGTTCAATTTCACAAGGGTCTTATCGGTGGCGGCCCTAAAGTGGAACGCACCAAACAAAACCAGCCCAAATCGGGGCCAAAGTGGTCTCTCTAACCACAAAACAAAACCCGGTGGCCACAGGCTGAAACCACACCACCCCTTGCAAAAGTCTCACACAAACGCTCCCGCCATGCTTCACGAATTCGCCTCGCAAAACACCCCATAACCCAAGGTAACACGTTTCCTTTCATCGCCCTCACACATGCTAACAAGTTGCTAGAAGATGGATTACGCTATAATCATGAGGAACACGAATAAAGTACGTGATGAGAAACAAGAACAATCTTCATGATTATACATGAGGAGAAACAAATGACATGAAGTAATCATAAAGCTAGAGAATTTAAGCATGGAGATCATGTTAGTAAAGTATTGAGAAATTCAAAGGTATCATGAAGAACAAGCTATGGAATTTGAAAGAGGATTAGCATCAAAACTATAGCATCAAAATTCAAGAAAGGAGATTGGCAAGGGTGAAGAACACCACTTGCCTGAACCGAGACGATGCCGCGACGGCTGCTTTTCTTTTCTTGCCTTGCTTGAGCCTTGCTCTCTTTGCTTTCTCTTTGAGGAGAAGGAAGAAGAAGAAGGGAAGATGAAAAGAAGAAGAAAAATGAGAAATCACTTCTCTGTTTCGGCCTAAATTTGACCAGAACAGAGCTGAACCGTTCGATGCAGGATCAAGGAAATGAATGGCACAAAAAAACTGGAAAAAGTCGATTTTCGGGCCGGTCACGCCCTGTGTCACGCCCGTGACACAGGGCGTGTACCATAAGCGGCGCCGAAAGGCGGCAATTCCATGTTTATCCAGACGGTACACGGCCGGGGTACACGCCCGTGACGGGTCGGTCACGCTCGTGACCTAGGGCGTGTAACCCGTGTCTCGACACCTCGTCGACAGAAAGTGTCGACACTCGACCCAGCCTGACACGCCCTGTGACACGCCTGTGTCACAGGCCGTGTCCCCTCTCTCGACGACTCGACACTCGATACTCGACGCTCGATACTCGCCGATCGACACTCGACACTCGACGAAGCGGGACACGGCCCGTGACACGCCCGTGTCAGGGGGCGTGTACCCCATTCGTCGAGCTCAACTCGACGCAAGAAAAATTCGTCGAGTCCAGGAGGTCACGCCCAGGTCACGGCCTGGGTCACGCCCGTGACAGGGGGCGTGTAGCACAAAAATGACCATTTTCCCCTTTTGTGAAAAATGTTCCTGGGACGTCCTAGACCACTTTTGCCTTAAGCACTTTTTACCCTTTTTGTTTCCTGAACCAGCAACTTATTTTGAGCAACATTCCCCGGGCGCGAAAACATGCAGGCATTCCCTAAGAGGCCTCACCGAGTCCCTTATTTGGACTACGGTTTGCTGGGGAATCGTGCAACTCAGCAACCAAAAAGAACCACTCGCAAGCCCGCGGGAAAAACCATGCTCAAAGTACAATCAAAGCCCACGTAACGCCCATCATGCGTACGTCATAAAAATCCGGGGCGTTACATCCAGCTAGCCCTAAGTATAAGGATCCAAGCCAGGGGGAGCTTCCAGCAGTAGAAGAACCCTCTACTCTGGACAGTGAGCAAGCCACAATCATTATCCAAAAGGTACTTACTGACCTCAATACTTTAGATTTTTCTGTAATAGATTCTGATTTGTCTGATGTCCATCAACAAACTCAGCAAGTAAATCAAGAACCAGATGTTGTTCTCCAAGACACATCAGTTATCCTAGAAGTGGTTCCTGATAAAGTAGTTGATGAACCCAGTACTTCTCCTGCACAGTCACAAGTAGAATTTACCATGGAAGATCTATTTCTAAATCTAGATCAAGAGGACTTTGACATGGATAAAGTTGCTGCTGCTGAAGAGAAGGGTGCTGCTGCTGAGGGGGAGCAACTGCAAGTTCAGGAAGAGCCTGGAAGGCAAGCAAGTGAGAAAGCACTAGATGTGCAAGCTGACAAACCATCAAGCCCTAAGGACAGGGTTGATATCGCCAGTACTTCAGAGTCTGAGGAAGATGAGGCTGAACAAGCTAAAAAGAAGAAACTCTATGTCTTCAAGAGGAGAAGTCAGAGTTACAAGAAAGCCCTCCAATCCATTGCCCCACAGCCCATAGTTCAGCAAGCTCCAACTGCTGACTATAGTGCTTTACTGATTGCACTACAGCTCAAGCTGGATGAGCAAAGGAAGGCTATAGAGACTTATGTTGATGAAGGGCACAAGACCCTACAATTTGATCTGGCACAGGAAATCAAGTCAATAAGGTTTGAAATGAACCTTAATAAAAAGGAGATGACTGACTGCTTCCACAAGGGTGGGAATGCAGTAGTCTATTTGGCTACTCACCAGGAGAAGATCAAGACTCAAGTAGATGATATAGCATTGAAACAAGGCTATGTGCTGGAAAATCAATTAAGGATGAATGATAATTTGACTGCATCCCACAATGCTATAGTCACTGAACTGAAGAATAAGACTGCTGAATCTTCAACATCTGCTGCTGCAAAGGCTGAATTTGATAAAGCTTTTCAAGATGAAATTGCTGCTGTCAAGACTGCAATCAAAGATTCACAGAAGGTCATTTCTGAACAGCTTACAAAGCTTAGACCTTATTTTAAGGATGGAATCAGGTACTTGGACAGCCAAATCAGGTTCTAGAAAGATGATGTAAGAGATCATGTTGCACAAGAAGTCATAAAGGGGGAGAGGGTGTTAGTCAAAGCAAGCTCAGACCATGCTAAGTGGATATCAAATTCCATCAGGGCTACCCTTGGATATCCTCCCCTGTGTGATGATGATAATGTTGCTGAATCAGGGATTCAAAGTGCATATCTTGGAGGTGAGCCACAAGAAGTAGCTCAAGTCATTTATCCACCTCCAGATTTTGAAATGATTCATGCAGAAGTGAGCACTATGTATAGCCCATCTGGGGGCAAAGACAATGTTCATTTAGAAAAAGTTGTTCAACCTGTTACAGCAGCTATGCAAGAGGCTTTAGACAAAGAAGAAGAGACAAGGCTGTCAAAGAAGAGGTTTAGGGAACTAGCAGAACAAAAGCCAGATTTTGAACAGTGGAGCCCTACCTCTAGAAATATCATTCTTACTGCCTGGAAAGCTGCTAAAGACAACACTACTGATAGGAACAAATGGTTCTCAGAAGCAGAATGGAGGAAGCATGAGATTAGGCAGGAAGCCATTGTCTAGTATAGAAGGAAGGCTAAGTTAGGAAAGCTACCTCCTACAGCTGTGGAGCCTAGCAAGTACTTTCCTAAGCCCTATCATTACTTTGAGAGGCAAAAGATCAAGGCTGATAAGAAAGATCTCAAAGGCAAGAAGCCTGCTGATGCTGAGCCTGCTGCTGCTGCTGTAAAGGCTAAAGTCCAACCTGGAAAAGAAATTGTTATAAAAGAACCTGATCAGAACTAGACTGAGATTAGACTAAGAAACATTGTTGTAATCTTTTACATATGAAATATTTTTGTAAAACAATGGAAATGTATTAAAACAATGTTAGAACAATTTTTGATAAATATATCTCATGATTGTTCAAAAGCATGTGTCTATTTCTTGTTTGTTCTGCAATGTTTAATGAGTATACATGTGTGCTTTATTACATGTTTAAGTTTACCCTGTTGACATATACCTGCTTTACATCATTTTCTAATTTTTAATTATGAGTGGTGTATATCATTGACTAAGGGTTATGACTTCTCCAAATAGGGGGAGATTGTTGGGTACATTGGTCAAATGTACCTGATTTGAAGAAGCCTCACCTAACTCAATGATATACATCATAATGTATTTGATGTTTGTTTGAGTTACTTGTGCAGGTTAGGTATTCACTGGACTGAAGCTAAAAGTTTCTAAGTCCATGTGTCGACACCCAGAGGGAAAGTGTCGACACTTGAGAAAGCTTGTGTCGACACCCAGACAAGCAGTGTCGACACTTGGAGTAATTGTGTTGACACCTGAGAAGAAGAGTCGACACCAGACAGAAAGTGTCGACACTTGGAGCTGTGTCGACACTCAGTGAAGAAGAATGCAGAAAAGCTGTGTCGACACTTAGCAGAAGTGTCGACACCTAGAAGAGCTGAGTCTACATCAGAAAGTGTCAACACTTGGAGTTGTGTCGACACTCAGCAAAATTCTGCAGAGACTAAGGGCAAGTGTCGACACTCAACATAATGTGTCGACACTCAATCAGCAGAGTCAACATATGAAGAATGCGTCGACACTCAGCACAATGTGTCGACACATACTCAAAGGAGTCAACACTTGAAGTATGTGTCGACACTCAGCACAATGTGTCGACACACAACCAGAAGAGTCAACACTTGAAGAAAGTGTCGACACCCAGCACAATGTGTCGACACTTAGTTGAAGACTCTACACTTGAAGAAAGTGTCGACACAAGGAGCTGTGTCGACACTTTGCAAAGAACAGAAAAGTTTACAAAATATTCCAAGTACAAGTGTCGACACTAAGGGAATGTGTCGACACTCAGCTGAAGAAACAAAATTGAAGACTTGTGTCGACACCAAGAAGCAGTGTCGACACTTGACAGTTTCAACACATGAAGATGTGTCGACACAAAGGAGATGTGTCGACACTTAGAAGAATTCAACAAGTTACAGAAGATCAAGTACTTGTGTCGACATTTAATTTCAGTGTCGACACTTGAAGAAGAATCTGTGTCGAGACATACAAGGAGTTGTGTCGACACCTTGTAGACTTGTGTCGACACTTACACAACATGTGTCGACACTTGGTCTATAAGTGTCGACACTTAAGAACAGAAAGTCTCGACACTATCTGACAGTTAGAGAATTTCAAGAATTGACTGGATGACATGACAGCTGTCGTTCCAGCCGGTTTACAGCACTTGTCAGAGATGTCAGAAGTCAGTTATGAACCGGACCAGCCGGTTACCATGAAGAAGGCCTATAAATAGGCACAGACTGTTTACAGAAAAAAGTTGATAAGGTGTTAATAAGAAGTTGTTGAAGCTATTTGAAGTATTAGATCAGATTATTCAAGTAATCAGAAAAGTGGTACACAGAGTATCAACACAAGAAGATCTTGCTGTCCATCAGCAGATCTAAGAAGTTGGAGAAAGAGAGCTCCAATCAAGAAATCAGTCTTTGGAACTAAGGCTGAGAAGAAGGATTCAGAATCATCTGGATCTCAAGAAGCAGAGGTCAAGGATCAACTACAGAGGATTCAGACTAATTCAGTTCTACTCAAGAAGCTTTGAAGGAAGCTAAGTCAGTTTGGATCTAGCTGAGTTCTTCCAAGAACTCTTCAAGAAACTCTCAACTCCTCTCTTATTTTCTGAGTTGTAGAGTTAGTTATTGTAATTCAATTTTAACTTGTAGGATCCATTGGATCTGAGTGAATTGTAAGCCTATATTATAAAGGCTGAGGGTAGGGCTTGGTTGCCTGAGTGTAGGAGTTGAAGAACTCTGAGTGTAGGCCTTAATTGGCTTAGTGTAGGCCTGGGTGGCTGAGTGTAGGCCTTGGTGGCTGAGTATAAGGCTTTGGGCCTGAGGTGTAGGAACCTAGTTGGGTTCTGAGATAGTGGAGAAGTTTGGCCGAATCTAGTACACTGCTAGATAGGCGAAGGGGGAAAGTGGATGTACCCAAAGATTGGGGAACCACTATAAATTTGTGTGTCTGCTGTGCTGTGCTGTGCTGTGGATTAGCAGTTTATATTTTGTTATTGCTGTTAGCTGTAGAAATCTGTGAGATAACTGTTTTGCTGCCAACAAAGTTTCAAAAGGTTTAGGTCACCTATTCACCCCCCCTCTAGGTGTTTAGGTACCATATCTTTCAAATAATTTGTGTGGAAGATTTTATTCTTCCTTTGCCCAAGTACATCCCCTGCAGCAAAATCACTAGTATCGTACATGAGTTCAAATGGAAGAGACCAATTAGGTGATAATAAAATTAGAGCGGTGATTAGGCGGTCCTTTAGAATATTAAAAGCATGCATACAATCACCATTAAAATCGAATTTCACATCTTTACCCAACAAATTAGAAAGTAGTTTTGCAATGGAGGAGAAGTCCTTCATGAAACGTTGATAAAAACTTGTGTGTCCCAAGAAATTTCAAATCCCTTTTGCAGATGTTAGAGGTGGGAGATTTTTAATTGTATCCACTTTTGCCTGATAAGCTTGTATATCTTCCCGAGATATTTAATGCCCAAGAAATATTTCTTCCCGAACTATGAAATGATATTTTTCCTAGTTCATGACTAAATTTATATCTTCACGGTGTTGAAGCACTTATGAAAAATTTTGCAAACATGTCTCGAAGTTATCACCAAAAAGGAAAAAAAATCATCCATAAATACTTCTAGGAAATTGCCCACCATATCATGAAAAATGGCATGCATAAAACACTAAGATGTTGTAGGGGCATTACATATCCCAAAAGGCTTTCGTTTGAAAGCACAAAAGTGCATGAAGGTAAGTAAATATTGTTTTCTCTTGCTTATCAGGATCAATCCAAATCTGATTGTACCCTGAATAACCATCGAGGATACAGTAATAATCATGTCCCGTCAATTTTGTGAGCATCTGATTAATAAAAGGCAGTAGAAAATGATCCTTACGAGTTGCTTCCTTTAACTATATTCAATGCACACCCTCCATCCAATGATGATCCAAGTTGGTCATAGTTTGTTGTGCTCATTAGGAATCACTGTGATGCTTTTTTTATTAGGGACCAGCTTGTTGGATCTTACGACGCCCTTAGAGGAGGGGGTGAATAAGAGTTAATTACAAGATGTCACTATAGAGCTAAACAAAGTTTATTTAGTGAATAAAACAAAACTAGCAGAAATTATGAAATGGTGACTACTTTTTCCATAAGCAAACTTAAAAATCTTGAAATATAGAAAAGCTAAAATGTGACAATTTATGTCAAAATTACTAAAGAGAATACAAGATGTCTCTATAGAGCTAGAGACCAAGGCTTATGAAAAAAATACAATATTCTTTTGTTTTCGCCGGTCCTTCTACCAAGAACCGGCAGTCTAAAGCGTTTCTCTTCCTAGATCTTGCTACTAGCCTCCTTTAGATCTACCTTGACCTAGACGCTGCACACACGACAACGATTTCTCCCTAAGCCACACAAGGACTTGGACGCCACGCACAAGGAGGCGATTTTCCCTAAGCCACACAAGGACTTGGACGCCACGCACGAGGCGGCGATTTCCCCTAAGCCACGCAAGGACTTAAACGCCATGCACAAGACAGTGATTTCTCCTCTCGATTATAATAGGTTTACAATAGGAATAAAAACAAGACAAATTCAAAACTTTTGAATAAAAACTTCCGTCAAACAAAGTGCAGATGATGACGACGAATCCTAGTCAGGGTTGCTTTAAATGTTGCGTACGTGCCGTCAATCTTTTGCGCTTCGGCCTTCTTGAGAATATGGAGTAAATCTGGAATCTGGAGCTCTCAAGTTTGTCTAAACAGGAAGGTGCACTTCAGGTAAAATTCGTGATCTCCTCAGAAAATTGAATGGCTTTTATACATTGGCGATATTGTATGGCGACACTGGGTATCGCCACCTGGCGATATCGGTAACTGCTGCCACGTGTCCCACGAACTCCTCATTTTCACATCGCAGATTCATTGATCGTCGAACGTGGACTGTCGCCTGGCGACACTGGGTATCGCCAAATGGCGATAGAGATAACTGCTGCCACGTGTCCCACGAACTCCTGATTTTCACATTGCTGATTCGTCGAGCGTCGTTCGTCGATTGTGTCGATTGTCGAGCACAGAATCGTCGATCGTTGTTGTCGCCTGTGGGCGATGCTTAATAGCGCCTGGCGATATCTTCTAAGTTCGAATGCAAATTTTCGTCGAACGGCGATCGTCGATCGTATCGTCGGGCGAAGATTCGTCGAACGACGATCATCGAGCGTCGGGCGTCACTGTCGCCATTGGGTGATACCCAATATCGCCTGGCGATATCTTCAATGCTCATCTGTTCTGACCCGAAACATCACCCAAAATCCAATAGAGCTAGACCTGTGATATCTGCATATCATAAACACCCAAAGATCAAATACAAACGAGATTTGTTATTAGCAAACCAAAGAAGCGTGGAACGCATGCTCCAACACAGCTGAACATGACTCACCCACTTACTATTGTTGATGGGATAAATGATGTCGACATTAAGGAGCTTTTTAAATTCTTCCTTTAGTATCTCCTGCATTTTTGGGTTCAGGCGGCGTTGTGGTTGGGTTGCTAGCCTTACTTTATCTTCAAGTCAAATCTCATGCATACAGACGATCAGACTAATCCATTTTATGTCCATGATGCCCCAGCTGAAAGCAACTTTATGTTTCCTCAGGAGATAAGTTAAATGAAGCTCGTGCTGTCTAGAAAGTGATAGATATAATTGCAGGGAAAGTTTTGTTTTTTTCCAAAAAAAAACATACTTCAAGTTGGAAGGTAAGGGTTTGTTAGTAGGAGTCGGTGGTGATGAAAAATAGGATGTAATAGTGCATTCTAGATTGGGAATAGAAGAGTGATTTACATCTAATTGGTCTCAATCATTCTCACCACTTAGATATGAGATGACTTCAATATCACTCCAATTATAAAATTAGGGTCACTAGAAATAAAGCCCAAGTCCATGGTTAGAGGAACCTCAAATTCATTGCTATAAGTTGCTTTTAATGCTTTATACATATCAAATGTGGTTCTTTCATCTCCAAGTCATGGAGTCATCATTCCTTTCTCGACAACAATAAGTGTACGAGTTGTGGCTAGGAAAGGATGCCCCAGAATAATAGGGACATTTGTATCGACTTTCATATCTAAAATGACAAAATCAACCGAAAAGATCAAATCATTAACGGCGATTGCAAGATCTTCCACCACTCTGAGAGATTTCTTAATAGATTCGTCAACCGACTGTAATGTGATACTTGTAAGTTGGAGAATTCCTGAGCCAACCTCATGAAAAATAGGGAGTGGCATCAGATTTATTGATGCCCCCGAATCACAAAACACCCTACAATAGTTGCGGCTGCCGATAGTACATGGGATGTGGAACTACTTGGGTCATTTAACTTCTTTGGTCATTGATTCAAAACAATAGTGGAGCATTCCTCAGCTACATCAACTACTCCAAAGTCTTTCTTTTAGTTACCATCTTCTTCAGAAATTTTGTGTAACTTAGAATCTAAGAGTATCAATTAGAGAAAAGCTCACTTGGAAACACATAAATCACGTTACTTTATCAAATCATTCGTTGAAAAAAATGTACGTAGATATTTTGTTATGTTCCATTACCTTTTCTAAGGTCAATGCGGAACTTTTCTTTGAATCAACACAAAAAAAATCTTTAATAAATCCTTTTACAACAATAAAAAGGATCAAAAAAAAGGTAGAATTGATGAAATAAATAAAAATAAAATGAATTTGACTATAAATTTTTTTTTCTAAATATTTATAATACTGAAAAAGGGAATCAAAATTTTAATAGTTATTGGAACTTATCTTTCCTGTATTTTACAAATTATCACAAACCCAATTTCTTAACCAATTATTTAATAAGTATCACTTGAGACCTATACTTCAATATCAAGGGAACTCTCCCCTTTTTAAGGATAAATTCAAAGACTTTTGTATGATATCCAAAAATTTATGATATTGCTTTTCCTTTTTTATGCAAACGGGGAGGAAAGGGTGGCTTAGGCTTCATTTGTTTCTGCTTTTTCCCTCCTTTTTGGTTTTTCCAAAACGCCATTTCTTTAATTTTAGGTGTTTGTTTGAGATTTTTTGCCTTCCTTCGTTTCTAAAATAAGCCGCTCCTAGGTATTGTATTGCACAAACCGCAGCTGAGACCTCCTTTTCGTTCGGTCCAGACGATCGGCGTTTGCGGTATACGGAAGGCTTTTTGTGGGGAGCTTAGGCTCCTTTCGGGGGGACTTATTTTCACCAGTCAAGCGGAGGTCCGGTTCATGCGGTTGTAACTACTTGACCGGTGAAAATAAATCCCCCTAAATAGAGCCTTAGATGAAGATTGCACCTGCACTAGAATAATTGGAGGTAAAATAGAACTAGGAGGATTTGGAGGTTCTTCTAATCTTGCCAGTTCCTCACAATCAACAGATGGCTATCTAGTTCACCAATTGTCCTTTTGCTTCTCAAACGCAAGGCATTCAAAGCTTCATTTGAATGTCCCATCAAAGAAAACATTGCATTTTTGAGTGTATCAAAAAATGCCTGTGATCTTTAGAAAGCCTCAAACTGGGAGAGTAATATCTCACTGACCCAAGGACAGTGGTTTGAGAGACTGATTCACTTGTACTGTTAATCAAATTGGCCTCAGAAATACAAGAAGGTGATGGTGAGCAGCTCCACATTCTACTTGTTTGAGCAACATTGTCAACAATCTGCCAGGCTTCCTCACCTAGTTTAGTAAACAGTGCACCGCCCACTGTGATAACGAATAGTGGTCGATACTGTTCAGAAATACAACAACAGCAACACCCAAGCCTTTATCCCACTATAGTGGGGTCGGCTCTATGGATCCTTTTCGATACTGTTCAGAAATACCAAAGAAAAAAAAAATTGGAGCAAGGTGAAATCAGAATTATCATGCAAGAGAATACTTTTGCCACAAATGAAATCTTTCCCAGGACTTTGCTAGGGATTCACAGTAGGAGTACTTGGTCCAGATTTGAATATTGAGCCCTGCATAGAAACTCAAAGAAAAAAGAAAGAAACATAACTAAGACCTTTATAACTATTCTTCCTAACAAACAATAACACAATAGTGGACGCACACACTGACAACGGATTCAAAAAACTTGATCCAACTTGACAAGCGCACCAATCATAATATAATAGGAGTTCTCAAGTATCGATCTCTTGAGGAATGCAGCATGTGATATGTTTTGTTAATTAAGGCTTCATTTGTTTCGGCAGTGGCGGGTCGATCCGGCAGGTGGAAACGGAGTGTTCGAAACGGAGGGGGAGGTGGCAGCTCTAAAAGGAGCTTTTTGGGGCGTTTCTCAAGACGTGCGGGTGAAAACGGAGCAAACGCCGTCAGAGATTCATTTGTTTACCCGCCTTCTGGCGGCATTTGCCCAAAACGGAGCACCGAAACGTCCAAACAAATAGAGCCTAAGAAAAAAAAAATTGTGAGGTTTAAAAATAATGGATTTGATTTGTTAACACTTCCATGCAAAGCGAACAATAGTTCATGGCCACCGCGTTTGCAACTACCACCACCGCACCAAACGAAGCCCAGTCATGTTGAACCCATGCATGTACAAATGCATTCACATTTAGATGCGAACTAATACACTCGCATCCAAAATAAATTTAAACTGTTGTTATTCGCAAATCATAAACGTCTATTCACAAACAAAATGGTGGAATTCGCGTCAATTGGTGAAATTCACATCAAAATGAAGAAAAAAATTCGCGTCAAAATGGTAAAATTCATGTCAAATTATTGAAAGATGTCGTCATCATATGCTCAAAAGGTTGTCGAAGAAATTCCTTCATTGTCATGCCTTGCTGAGGAGAAGAAGACATCAATTGCTAAAATTTAAAGTTGATTTGCGGATAGTAATTTATAAACATGAAAATTTTGACCTACAGATAGACGAACGTTTATGATTTGCAAATAACAACTATCTAAGACAATATTTGCTTCGACGATAACGGGTGCATTCGGTGGGTGGAAACGTCACTTTGAAACCGAAGGGGAAGAGGTAAGGGTCGAAACGGAGCAGATCGGGACTGTTTCCTCCTTGCTGCGGGTGCAAACGGAGCAAACGCCGGCAGCGGCCATTTATTTACGTGCCATTCGGCGGCGTTTGCTCCCCACGCAGGCGGCGAAACGCCGAACCAAACGTAGCCCAAGACTCCATTTGGGGGGACTTATTTTCACCGGTGAAAACAAGTCGGTGAAAACAAGTCCCCCCAAACGGAGCCCAAGTTTAAATGACTTCAAATATCTTAATAGGCGAATATAAACATACATGGTAAATTCACAAATCTTATACATATACAGTAATGATTAATAGAGTTACCAGCAAGGATGAAATGAATATCAACATTCAGCAACCCACATAGACATTTTCCTGGGATGGAAACTGAGGCAACAACAAAGAGTTCAAAAATAAATATTAAGCACCACTTGTCCCATGGAGCGAAAGTATATCAATAGAGTAGCAAAGAACAAGAGCATAACTTCTTCTCAAAATTAAAAAGTACAAGCATACAACAATTAAAGCATAGATAATACTTTGGCCACTGTGTTTAACACAACATTCTCTTCCGAGCTAATAAAATTAACATAGAGAGTAAGAATACTATCATTCACATTCTCACTGGTCGCCCGGAATGCTCTTGATAATGTCGGAGTCACCTGGAGAGATTAAAAAAAATGTAGTGTAAAAATCAAACTCCCGAAATATTATAACTCTGTATATATAGGGCCATTTACAGGGATCTTCCCTCTAATTTTGTTAAATTATTGACAGCATCCCTCTTATTTTCAAAATTACAAAAACTTCCCTTAAAGTTTCATTTCATTACAAAAATCTCCCCTAATGTTTTAATTTCATAGCACAAAAACACCCCCCATCAGTGTACAGTGACCTCCCCTCTAATTTTGCTAAATTATTGACAGCACCCCTCTTATTTTCAAAATTACTAAAAATTTCCTTAAATTTTTCATTTCATTACAAAAACCTCCTCTAATGTTTTAATTTCATAGCATCCATGTAATGAAATGAAAAGTGCGGGAAAATTTTTTGTAATGAAATAAAAATTTAAGAGGAGTTTTACGTAATTTCAAAAATAAGAGCAATGCTCTCACTAATTATGATAATTTACAGGAGAGGTTTGGGTAATTATTTCTATATAATTACGAGAAATCACGTCTAATTTCAAATAATTTGCAAAGACCAATTACCTCCCCTCTGTTTTTCAGAATGGAAGGGTTTTTTATACATGTAGATTAACAATATAAACTTAGAGGGGAGATCTTTGCAATCATGCAAAGTTAAAACAGAGGTCCTAATAAATAAGCAAGTGTTGCAAACCTGGATCGCTAATGCTGAGGCAGCACACCCGGAAATATTTACCGCAAGCAGTTCCCAGGTCAACATTATCTGTTTTTTTCAGAAATCTGACGTTAGATGTTTGAAGGAACAGAAATTGTCTTACCATTTATTCCTATGAGTGTTTTGTGAGTAGCTGTTAAGTTTATACTTCTTAAATATATTTTGTTTAGCAGTATTTTCCCCCATCAAAATGATCTTCAAAACACAAGAATTTTGTGTAAGGGGGCCCGGACTCAAGTGGACCAATCATTGGCAGCCATGTGAAACACACTTTGCGCATGGGGGCAGGTAAGGGGCGGTGAGGTGCGGGTGATGTACTTTACTGTAAAGTGCGGGCATCCAAAGGTCCGTGTGGATGCCCACACACATCTCAAAGCGCTTTGAGATGTGTGTGGGCATTCACACGGACCGTTGGATGCCTGCACTTTACCATTAAGTGCACCCCGCACTTTACTCCCACCTTGTCTCATGGGGCTAGGCTTGATACATGACCGCTCCTATTGGTCCAACCCTGTGTGACATCCCGTAACTAAAAAATTTCCTTAAAACCCCGGCCACCCGTCATACAAAATGGGACATGTCTGACAAAAATTCATATCATTCTTTTTCAACTTCCTCCATAAACATAGCATATTTCAATAAGAGAAATGAATTACTCACTCCCATTGAAATGGTGCACTCCAACTTTAGCCAACATAGCATAGTACTCGATCTCAGATTTACGTAGGGGAGGACAGTTGTTTGCTATGATAACCAACTTCCCTATAAAAAATTAAAACTTGCAAATGAGATTTGATCAATATGTTGAAATTTTTTTAAAAAATACACTGTAATGTAGATTTTATATTCTATAGATTTATCTATAGAATATAAAATCTACATTATTGAAAAATAAATAAAACCAAATCATGCATATAAAATAACAACTCACTATTTACTTGGTTTATTACCAGCAGGAAATATATCTACTGTGTGCTTAACCTTCAGGTTCATCAGAGTAAAGCAACGCAATGAAATGCTATGGTTATAGACATTTTCAAGTTTGAATAAAAACAAATCTACCTGATTGTGAACTTTTACTCTACACACACGATTTCTAATATGACTGAACTGGTCCAAATAAAGTTGAAGTAGACTCAACATGAATATGCCTATATATTACATATAACGAATTACATTTAATACATATGGCTCGGTCAGATTCATGCTTCTATTTCATCATTTTTTGCTGTTTATAAAAAAAATCAACTAGTTCCGCCAATTTTTGTAATCTTTTACCTCGTTCAAAAGTGCAAGACATCCTTCATCTTCAGCATTGTTGGGGTATTTGCTCATGTCAATTATTCTAATTGTATATGTTCTTTCCAATTGCATAGTGCTGAATAGCTCATAATATATTAGGCAAATATATATTGTAAAGCTGTCGACATTTTATTAATCATATTCATATATAGTCATATAGACTTGCAACTATGTAAACACAATAAAAAGTGACACTATTTATATTTATATTTAAATATTGAATTTCTTTTAATCAACTCTGAATTTAAACTCGAGGATCAGCTATAAATCACTCCACGCTTGTAGGAATGATGAAAACTTAGTCAGGTATAAAGTTGCCAAAAAAGAAGCTAAACAAACAGTACGTAAAGCAAGAAATCAAACTTATGAAGAATTTTATAAAAGACTAGATACCAAAGATGCAGAGAGTGACATATATAAAATTGCTCGAGCTAGATAAAGAAAGACGGAATTTAAGTAAAATGCATAAAGAATGAGATAGATACAGTTTTGACGGTTGATGTGAATATTAAAGAACGATGAAAAAGATACTTTTATCAATTCTATAAAAAAATAAAGGACAATGAATTGAACTTGAAAAAGTTAAATAAATCAGAAAAGTATAAGAACATAATGTTTTATCATAAAATTCAAGTATCAGAGGTAAAAGATGCTCTAAATAAGATGAAAAATGAAAAGACGATTGGGTCATGCGATATACTCATCGAAGTATAGAAATGTCTAGGAAATGAAATAATTGTGTCTTACATATTTTTTCAATAAGATACTAAAGTCAAAAAGATGTCAGACCAATGGAGAGAGAGCATTTTGATACCTTTGTATAAGAATAAAAATAATATACAAAATTGTGTTAATTATAGAGGAATTAAGTTGATGAGTCATAACATGAAACTATGAGAACGAGTAATAGAAAGAAGATTAAGACGGAAGACTAATATCTCGGAGAATCAATTTGGATTCATGCCAGGGAGGTCGACCATGGAAGCTATACATCTCTTGAGGAGACTCATTATAACTATCGAGAAAGAAAACAAGATTTGCATATGTTGTTTATTGATCTTTGGAAGGCTTATGATAGAGTTTCAAGAGAGATCTTACGGAGTCTTAGAAAAGAAAGGTGTAAATATATCATACATTGACACAATCAAAGATATGTATACAAATTCAGTGACAAGGGTGAGGACATCTGGAGGATTAACACATGAATTCTCTATCACTGTTGGCTTACATCAAGGTTTAGCTTTAGCCCTTATCTCTTTACCCCTGTCTTAGATGAGCTCACCAGACATATCCAACAAGCAATACCTCGATGTTTATTGTTTGCGGATGATATCATTTTGGTTGATGAGACGCGCGAGGGTGCAAACGCAAAACTTGAATCTTGCCGAGATATTTTAGAAAAGAAGGGTTTTAGGTTGAGCAGGGCAAAGCCGGAGTATATGAAGCTTAAATTTAGCAGTACAAGAAAGACAAATGACTTCGTTATTAAGTTCGGTGTACAAGATATTTCCCGTAGTGAGTGTTTTAAATATCTTGGATCGATAGTTCAAAAAGACGGAGGTATTGATAAAGATGTGACACAGAATCCAAGCGGGTTGGTTGAAGTGGAGAGGCGCATCATGGATCTTATGTGATCGCAAAGTACCACTAAACCTTAAGGGCAAGTTTTATCGTATTGCAATTAGACCTGCGATGCTCTATGGTTCTGAGTGTTGGGCAGTGGACGTGTGGCACACGAGATTGGATAAAATTCGGAATGAAAGTATCAGGGATAAGACAGGAGTAGCACCAATTTCAGAGAAGATTCAAGAAGCTCGTCTAATATGGTTTGGACACGTACAAAGGAGACCATTAGAAGCACTTGTTAGACGTTGTGGGAGTCTAGTCACTGGGTATGTTAAACGAGGGAGGGGTAGACCAATAAAGACTTGGAATGAAACTATAAGGAAAGACATGATGTTCTTAGGCATTAGTGAGATTATGACAAAAGATAGGGCACAATGGCGACAAAGGATCCATATAGCCGACCCCACTATAGTGGGATAAAGGTTTGAGTGTTGTTGTTGTTGTAATGCGGCGACTTGGCAAGAACCGTTGCATCTCCAAGAGTACTAGAGTGCAGTGTTAAATAGGCAAAAAATCCTCACATATTAGATGTCCTTACATATTAGACGTCCTAGAAAAGTATGTCGTAGGAATTGTGACCGACTTAGATTTGGAAGTTGAAATATAGGTACGTTAACAGGGAAAACGATGAAAGTAGTGGATACAATGAATAAGAAAGTATAAATATTTTATGTCTGTAAGAGACTACATGAGTGTGTGAGAATGCAAATTTTTTAGATAATTTAAGTTTTAAACTATGGTACACAGAAAAAATAAAACAAGCAGTGGAGTAAGTATTATTGTGGATACTACTTGAAGGGATGAAGTTGTGATAACTGATAAGTAGAAAAAGTGATAAAATCTTAGCTCTTAAATTAATCATATGAAAGGAAGCTATTAACGTGATCAATACTTACACGCCATAAGTAGGATTAAGTGAAACTATTAAAGTGCAATTTTTGGAGTACTTAGATGATTTAGTAAGAGAAATCTCACAAAAGAAGAAGATTTTCATAGGAGGAGACTTAAATGAACTATATATGGAAGGAAAATGTATATTATGCAGCAATTCATGGAAGATTTGGATATGGAGAAAGAAATGAATAAAGAACATTTTAGACTTTGTCGTAGCACATGAGCTAATTGTGACAAATATATTTTATACAAAAAAGAAAAAAAAATAATTATGTTTAAAAGCAAACCAAATAAATCACAAATTGATTATTTTATGACTCGCAAAATGGATAAAATTATTTGTAAGGATTACAAAATCATATTAGAAGAAAGTTTGACAACACGACAAAGGTTAGTGGTGTTAGACGTAAAAATTAAATATAATAAATTTAAGGCGAATAAAAATATAGCCAAAAAATTGGTGGTGGAACTTGAAGATGTAAAAGTAGGTTGTTTTCAAGACAGCAATTATGGAACAACTAATTGATGACCCTTATGTTGATCCTAATGTCTCATGTGAAGTTATGACTTCATATTTTTGAAGTATCAAAAGGTTGTGCTCCCCAAATAAAGAACCTTGGAGGTGGAAAGAGAAAGTGCAACACAAAAAAGGCAAAAAAGGTCAGCTAAAAAACCTCTACACTTGTAAGAATGATGAAAACTTAGTCAGGTATAAAGTCGCAAAAAGAGAAGCTAAACATGCAGTAAGTAAAGCAAGAAGTCAAACTTATGAAGAATTTTATAAGCGACTAGATACCAAAGATGGTGATTGTGACATATAAAAATTGATCGAGCTAGAGAAAGAAAAACAAGAGATTTAAGCTAAGTAAAATGCATAAAAGATGAAACAAATAAAGTTTTGACGCATGATGTGGAATATTAAAGAGCGATGAAAAAAATATTTTTATCAACTCTATAATGAAACTAAAGACAATGAATTAAAATTGGAAGAGTTAAGTAAATTGGAGTAAATATAAAAACATAACATTTTATCATAAAATTAAAGAATCAGAGGTAAATGATGTCAAACTTATGAAGAATTTTATAAGCGACTAGATACCAAAGATGGTGAGCGTGACATATAAAAATTGATTGAGCTAAAAAAGAAAAACAAGATATTTAAGCTAAGTAAAATGCATAAAGGATGAAACAAATAAAGTTTTGACGCATGATGTGGAATATTAAAGAGCGATGAAAAAAAATACTTTTATCAACTCTATAATGAAACTAAAGACAATGAATTAAAATTGGAAGAGTTAAGTAAATTGGAGTAAATATAAATACATAACATTTTATCATAAAATTAAAGAATCAGAGGTAAATGATGTTTTAAAGATGAGTAAAAATGGAAAGACAGTTTGGTTAAACGATATACCCATGGAAGTATAAAAATGTCTTGGGACTGAAGGAATTTTGTGACTTATATTTTTTCAATAAGATACTAAAGTCAAAAAAAATGTCAGACCAATGAAAAGAAAGTATCTTAATACTTTTGTATAAAAACAAAGAAGATATACAAAATTGTGCTAATTATAAAAGAACTAAATTGATGAGTCATACCATGAAACTATGCGAACGAGTAATAAGAAAAAAGTAAGACGGGAGACCAACATCTAGGAGAATCAATTTGGATTCATGTAAGGAGAGTCGACCATAAAAGCTATGCTTCCCTTGAGGTGACTCATTGACAACTACCAAGAAAGAAAACAAGATTTGCATATATTATTTATGGATCTTGAGAAGGCTTACGATAGAGTTCCAAGAGAGATCTTATGGAGAGTCTTAGAAAAGAAAGGTGTAAATGTATCATACATTGACATAATCAAAGATATGTATACAAATTCAGACCAGGGTGAGGACATCTGGAGGATTAACACAGGAATTCCGTATCACTTTTGGTTTATATCAATAAAGGTACAACTTGAAATCCTTATCTTTTTACCCTTATCTTAGATGAGCTCACTAGACATATCCAACAAGCAATACTTTGGTGTTTATTGTTTGCACTTTGCATATGATATCATTTTGGTCGATGAGACACGCGAGTGTGTAAACACAAAACTTGAATCTTGGCGAGACACTTTAGAAAAGAAGGGTTTTAGATTGTGCAGGGCAAAGACGGAGTATGTGGAGCTTAAATTTAGCAGTGCAAGAAGGACGGATGACTTCGTTATTAAGTTGGGTGATCAAGATATTTCTCATAGTTAGTGTTTTAAATATCTGGGATCGATAGTTCAAAAATACTGAGGTATTGATAAAGATGTGATACATAGAATCCAAGCGGGTTGGTTGAAGTGGAGAGGCACGTCAGGGATCTTATGTGATTGTAAAGTACCATTAAAACTTAAGGGCAAGTTTTACCGTACTGCAATTAGAACAGTGATGCACTATGGTTTGGAGTGTTGGGCAATGAACAGTGTACATTAGAAAAAATTGGGAGTTGCAAAGATGAGAATGCTTAGGTGGATGTGTGGACACATGAGACTGGAAAAAATTAGAAATGAATGTATTAGGGATAGGACAGGAGTAGCACCAATTGCAGAGAAGATGAGAGAAGCTCGACTAAGATGGTTTGGACACGTACAAAGGACACCATTAGAGGCACATGTTAGGCGTTGCGAGAGTCTAGTCACTAGGCATGTTAAACGAGGGAGGGGTAGACCAATAAAGACTTGGAATGAAACTATACAAAAATACATGATGTACTTAGTCATTAGTGAGATTATGACAAAAGATAGGGCACAATGGTAACAAAGAATCCATATAATTGACCCCACTATAATGAGATAAAGGATCGAGTGTTGTTGTTGTTAGCTCTGAATTTAAACTTAAATTTTGGCAATGCTAAATATTTTAAAGTTTTCAATTGAATTTTTCTAAATATCAAATTTAAAATTTTGCAATTAGCAAATCTTGTCTTTTAAGTTAAATATTCTGTACAGCATGAATCTGAAGTCACTGATAAATAAGCATTGACGTTGCACTTGCCTTTTTTTTGCCAGGAAGTCAGTGTCTAAGGGTCTGTTTGGCGCAGCTCTGGCGGATGGAAAATCTCTATTCCAGCCGCCAGAGCTGCTTTATATGTGTTTGGGACAGCTCCCTGTGAAGAGCTTTTCAAAAATCTGAATCTGTTTTGCAGCTTTTCAGAAATCTCCCTCCCCCCAGCTTCTGCTCTTGCAAAATAGCTTTCTCTCTCACAGGTTTTGGAAATCTAATAATTTTTTCAGTTGGAACATGCGAGGTCGGAAGACCTTCCTCCGGCGATTCCGAGCCCCTAACGGCATTCCTCCGGCGATTCCGAGCCCCCGACGTCCTTCCTCGGGCGATTCCGAGCGCACTTCTGCACAGAATACTCAAACACTCTGCAGCTTTTCAAAACTGCTCCCCAGAAATCTATTTTAAAACAGCTCTATCCGGACAGCAGCTTTTCAATCCGCCAGAGCTGTTCCAAACAGAGCCTAAGAAAGGTAATGACAGTCACTTCAAGTAAAATTATACCTTGACCTTAGTTATTAAAGGCACAAGGCGCACCAATGAGCAAAGGGATTTTGGTGTCTAGGCGCAAAGCTCAGGGCGTAGGCACGCACCTGAAGGAGGCAAGGCGCAACCACATTCATTTTAAATAATCAACATCAAACATCAATTTATCTTCTTAAACAGATTCCTCATATATTCTACGCTTTAATCATTCATTACTATCATTTATATCTCTTAAAAAATAAAATCAATATGATCGCTTGAATCATATCTAAGTCTCAACGACCGATTATATTTCAAAAACACTAAATCATATAAAAATTATTGAGTTTTTATATTATTTTTTTCATTATTTTGAACAAAAAAATTTTGCAACAAAAATCACACACAGGCAAGCCTTTAATGTCCGAAGGCGCAAACCTTTGAGTCTGGTGAGCCTGGAGCCTTAGGCGTGCCTGAGGTGCGCCTTTAACAACATAGACCTTGACGTTCTAAATGGAGCCCTCCATGTTCCTAAGCATACCCTTGTGACTGCGAAAAATTACAACTAGAAAATAATTTGAAAATTCAAAGACAAAAAGTATAAATAATTCTTCTTGTTAAACTACTCCAAACAATTAACCCTCTCAACAACTCCAGGCACCATGTAATGTATTATTTATTATAGATAGAAAAAGAAAGATCCTGTCATAAAATAGCCAATCTCAGGACTCTATTCTAACCTCTCAATTCTCACATAAGAATCGATTTGTGGGCATCCCACCTTAAAAGTGGTAGTCCTCTATTTAAATATGGAGGTCAACTGTGATATATCGAAAGATGAGGCCTATCGTCCCACCAAAAAAATGCATAGCAAGGAGGACTTAAATAATACCTTCTTGAACCAACTGCAATATAAAGAAAAATACATTTGGTTTCCCAAGATATTTATGCGTTTTAATGACCTTCCGCTGACATGTCATAACGAGTCTTTCGCGGCGACGTTATACCCTCCATACTGGTGGACGTCCCTCTCCCTCCTCTGTGTAATGTTGCCCTCTGAAAAATATATCTTGTCCTCAAGGCAGAAGTCCAGAAACAGACCGGTCAACCCATCTAGAAAATATGTCTTGGAATAAAAGCAGAAAACAGGCCGGTCAACCCATCTAGCCTCTGATGGAGGCCAATCAAGCCAATGCACTAGGACTTGGTCGACCGAGGAATCCTCTCGACTGATAGTACGTATATCTATGACGATCTAAGGGAGATAAACTGACGAAGTGAGCTTGAGAGCCGACGGGGGTAGAGTCGCGCGGACCTGATGATCTCCAATTACTCGTTTTAATTAAGAGAAGTGAAGCACCGAGTGGATGCGACAGTTTGGGCGAGGGTGGAGGTGGTGCGTTGTGGTGCCAACATGTTCAACAATCTCAAACGGGTCGTAGACTTGGCTGCGGGCTTGGAATGGGTTTGTGGGCGGTGCGGAGTCACCGAAATATGGTGTCGCGGCCGAAGCTTAACGAATACGACATCTCCTTCCGTGAATTGGACATCTCGTTAGTGGCAGTGGCAGGGGCAATGGGCAAAGGCAACCAACCAGTCCTATGAACACTGAAGGTGATTGCGCGAGTGGAGAAGTATGGAGTCACGATCACGGAGCATACCAAACAGAGATGCCACACAGATTCATAGGGGAGAGAGCGTGTGAGGGTAGATAGGGGGTCTACCACAGACTTCCTTGAACGGACTTTTGTCGGAGCTAGTGTGGAAAGAGGTGTTGACAATGTTGTAAGAGTACTCGACCAAGGAAAGCCAATCTGCCCATGCCCGCATGTGTTCGCACACAAAACATAGTTGATATGTTTTCAAGCAATGATTCATCACCTTAAACTGCTTGTTCATCTAAGTGTGGTAAATTGTACTCATACGAAGTTGGGTGTCCTGGATCTTGAACAACGACTGCCAAAAGGAGCTTGGGAATAAAAGGTTGCAATCGCTCACAATGAAACAAGAAAACACATACAAACGGACCACCACATCAATGAAAGTTGTGGCAACCACTGGTGCAGTAAACAGGTGTCTGATGGGAAGACAATGTATTTGGATAGACGATCCACGACCACTAATATGCAATCCAACGTCTTGGAGTGAGAGAGCTTCAAAATAAAATACATGGAGATATCCTCCCAGATTCAGACCAGGATAAGAAGTGGTTGAAGGAGACTTCTGTGAAAAGTGGCATCGTAATTGGCACGCTGACCCGGCAAGCAGGCTGTCACAAATGCTTGGACTCATTAGAACATGAAGGGCCAATACAGAGACGTCGTGAGGCAGCGATATGTCTGAAAGGCATTTGTGTGGCCCCCCTATAGGGTCGAGTGAAACTCTGCGAGCAGACGTGGGATGAGCTAAGATAAAATTGAGAGCAGCAAATGGCTGCGGAGGTGGAGGCGATCCTAGCGAGATTATATGATGGTAGGGTGATGACACCCACCTGAAAGGCAACAATAATTGGTCAAAGGAATGAGCCAGTGGCATCCTCGAGCGGGAGAAGAAAGGCAACCTTCAAAAAAATTCGCGAAATAGATGATAAGCAAGCAATCTGCGGCTGCCGGCCTGCCGAGAAAGAGAGATGGTCGCGCGATTGGAGGAGACCGCGCAAAATTCAATAGCAAAATCATAGCCCAATGGTTTCGCAACCCATACTTGTGTCAGCGTGGCAATTTTTTGATTCAAAAGGTACCAAAGGCTATGATGATCTGTCTAAACCGTGAAGCGCGGGCCAAGTAGGTAGGGACAATAATGTTGCGCAGTAAGTACCAACACCATAATCTCAGACTCCTAAGAGTGGGGGGAAATAGTGGTCGCAAACATACAACTGATGGAAGCAATGGGTTGTTGCGCTTGCACCAAAACACTGTGATGCCATTATATAATGTGTCACACTTCACAAAGAGCTGGGAGAAATTCGGGAAAGTCAAGGCTAGGGCGGTACAAAGGGCTCGATGGAGGGATTGGAAGGTTGTGGCCGACTTTGGTGTCCACTGAAATGTGCCAGTATCGAATTTCTTAAACATATTGGAGTGAGGTATGACAATTTTGCAATAATCCCTGATGAATCATCGGTAGTACCCAGTGAGACCGAGAAAGCCTCGAACATCGCGGAAGGAGCGAGGATGGGCCACTAAAGGGCGACCCACACCTTGTCCTAGTCCATAGCGACTCCCTGCGCGAAAATCATGTGCCTCAAGTAGCTAATTCCGGTCAAACCAGAAATGCACTTCTTCTGATGTGTAGTGTGGGTGGACGAACATGGAGTGTAGGTCGTTGATGTGAGATGTCAATGGAGGAGATGTTGTCGGTGGATGGGGAAAACTACCGACAACAGTGGCGGCAAAGCCAGATGAGGTGGAACGGGGCGCTAGAAGAGGGGTCGCTCATTAGGCAGATGAAATTGAGAAATACAATTTCTTTGTTTCGTGTTTTTGTGCTATTTTTGACAAGATGGGGCGGTTATTTAAAGGAAGGATTTAGAGTTTTTAGATGAATAAAAATAAAGGAGTCCTTAATTGAAATAAAAGAGGAAGAATTCAAAGAGCACTCTTCCATTGGTATTTTCCACACAAACATAATTCCTTGAATGGAAAATTAAAGGGAAAAAATACTTCATCCTTATTTTTATATAAACAAAAAAAATTTATTTGAATTATATTTTAAAGGCTTGCTTTAATTATTGCTACACCAAATTTGATGGATCACTTCTTTCAGGGTCATATTGACTAGTCGCACTAATAAGTAGTACGAGCACGAGAGAGACATGTGCATGTCAAAATACACTAGTGGGTACATGAATATAAAATATGACATGCGTGAATAAAAAAGTATGAAAATAAACTAGCACAAGCATATGCGCAATCCAATTTGAGAAAAAAATGTGAGAAATAAAAATACAAAGCATGGCAATGCAATAGATGTTGCATTGACCAGGATGGTTTCTTACTGTAGATAACTTGGACAAAGTTTCCATGGTCGTCACCAAGATGTTTTATCATAGTAAACAAGTTGTTGATTTTTGCTTGTTTGGGCGGCATCTTTTTAGATGCGTCACAACTTTTTTTTTTCTGTCCAAACAGTTTGCAGTGAGTGTGGTATAAACTTCTTGCATTCGTGACTATGTTGATAACTTCTAGGATGCAACCCCATAATTTTTCTAAGGTGGCTTTTGAACCTTAAATGCCCAATGTTGCTCGAACTTTATTTTCCCCAAAGCTTGGTTGTTGTCCTCTTTTCAATTGACAACGAGGTCTAGTGCCCTCTTCTCTTCTAGAGTAGAGTCGCCTTAATTTTAAACCTAGAAGTCACGCTTCTGCTTTTGAGAAAATTCACTATAGCAAACTTAAACGGCAGTATAGGAGATTTGACTTCTCGACTACCTGGGCTACCTCTAAATTATGCTCTTGTTCTCTAGGATGTCAGGTGGCGGTGGTGCTTTCTTCTCTTCTTTGGTGATAAAGAGGAAGTTTTGGATGGTGTCAATTCAGGAATTGATATAATACTGCTCTCGTCAATCATCGACGCTTAGTTATTAAAGGCGCAAGGCGCACCATGGCGCAAGGCGCACCACGGCGCAAAGCGGTCTTGGAGCCTAGACGTAAGGCTCAAGGCGCAGGCACGCGCCCGAAGAAGGCAAGGCACAACCAAATTCATTTTAAATAATCGGCATTAAACATCAATTCATCTTCTTGAACAAAATCTTCATATATTTAAATTCATTACCGTCATTTATGTCTCTTAAAAAATAAAATCAATATGAGTGTTTGCATCATATCTAATTCTCAAGACTCTCAACGATCGATTATGTATCAAAAACACTAAATTATACAAAAAAAAAATAGAGTTTTTGCATTATTTTTTCATTATTTTGAAAAAAAAAAGTTTACAACAAAAATCACACTCAAGCGCGCCGTAAATGTGGCCAAATCTTGTAAATAGAATCCCTAGAATACGCCCTACTAGATTCTTGGCCGAATAAAGTGGTCTTGAGTACATCTACGGGATGAGTCTACTTGAACTAGACCAGCTCGATAGAAATGACCTATTCTAGCATCTTGCTGTTTGAGCTTAAGATGTTGAGTACTTCAAAAAACACTCCCTTTCTATTGTTATTAACTTCAACTCTTTGTAATTGGATGGTTCATTCATTTTTGGTGACTCGCCATTGGCAGTGGGCAATGATTTTGTGGGTGTCAGTGGTATCATCGGTTATTAAATCCTTAGACTTAATTGGTTTCTTTTTGTTCGCAACTTGGTGGCTTCTTGATTTTGTGACTCGCCACCAAAGAGGATGATTGTTTAATTTATTCATTCATATTTCTATTAATATTTATGTTAAGAGTTTTTACTTTCTGTGCATTTATTTTGCACAAGTTATTTCATGTATTTTATTTCGTTGAAGAGTATAATTAATGTAATTCTTTAAGATGTGACTGCGAGGACATAAATCATTCTTGCTTAAGAAGAGACAATGTTGTTAGACTTGGTTTGGTCCTGCCTATTTTTTCCTTCCTAAGATCACCTTTCGAATCTAGCCATAATTTTGAGTCCATCGTTTTTTTCTTCCTTAAAAATTGGTTTAGCTTGATTGGAAAACATTAAAAAAAAATTGAAGTTTAAAAGGATACCTAGTTAAGTGTTAAATTGCTATTCTATTCAAGGTATATTTCATTATTTATTGTTAACTCGGTCAACTTTTCATGCTGCCTTTATCCATATCTTCATTATTTCCTCTCTCCATTTACGATTGCAAAATTTGTTCATAACCTGCAGCCCACTACATGTCTTATTCCTTTTCGTTTCATCTCCACAAGCCCAATTCTTCAAAGCATCTTCTTTCACCTCTTCAAAAGTATGGAAACAGAGAAAAAGAAGAAAAGAACAAGATAAAAAAAGTAAAAAATTAATGGAACTGACTGGTTCCTACAGTAGAAAAACTTAAGGGTTTTTCTTTCTCCTCCACCTTTTGTAATTTTTTGAAATCATCTAGGACCACTTTTCTTCTTTGAATCTCCACAATTTCCGGCAGAACCACTGGTTGCTTTTGTGGTGTTTGTGAGAGGAGTCTATAGCCTTCCACAAACTTTCCGCCTTTTCCTTTAATCCAAGTGGAATCTTTTCAAGTCTTTGAATTTTTCCTTAGCATAGTTTAGATTGAATCCACCTAGAGTTACCCGAGGGAAATTCCATGTATTCATTTTTAGCTTAGTTTTTTTTTCTTTCAATGCATGTAAGTTTGTTATCATAGTTGATTATTGGTTATTGCAGTTATTCATCAATTAGGATGTGATGTGCCCTACATTAAAAGATCCTTACTAATATTTCATGTGTTAATCCCAAAATTCCTTGTGCAATTTAATGTCACACATTAAATCTATTTAACTTATATTAGACATTAATCGCATTGCTACAAACGAATCATTTCTATATTATTGTCATCCAGATGTTTCCTTACAGGTGCCAGGTTGCCAACATTTTTCTGGTCCAGGTGAATTTTTTTTTACATTTCATAACATGTTAGGCTTGTAAAAACTAGGTTGAGAACTCAAAGAAGACAATGGTTTTGGGCTGCCGAAGCATTACTTTCCTCTTGCTATTCTTTGCAATATACAGAACTTTTTACAGGGAGCCATAATAGGCACATATGCTAAAAAGGAAATAAGAAAACAAATTGAACACGAAGCCTTTAAAACAGCCAGCTCATGACACCTAATATTTTCTAAACATAGCCTAGTCAAACTAGGAAACTACTAAAAGCTAATAAATGGCAATTGTTTAATTCTAACAAGCGACATCCTTGGACCGGCCTCGCCACCTGGTTTCGCACCACGCACGCTTGCGGCCGAAGAGCTGCACGTGGTTAGCGCCGACGAGCCTGCATCATTTGCCGAGGCTGAAAACATTCCCAGCTGACCTCGTCCTCACACCCGCGCACTGCCAGGCATAATGGTGGTGCCATTTTGATACGTAGAAGGTATAGACGGTTTGCCGTCCGCATTACCTTTGCTAGAAGCTGTTCACCAGGCTTGCGGATTATCATTACCCCGGCGTCGAGCTCTACCATGTAACCGTCTTCATCGAGCTGGCCGATGCTGATGATGTTTGTCGTCAGCTGGGGAATGAAGTACACCCCAGAGAATGCGCGGAGCTCACCGTTCTTGCACATGAACGTGACGATGCCCTGACCCTCGATCTGCGCCACCGAGTCGTCCCCGAACCGCACGGTGTCTTGCACCTTCGTGTCCAGCCTTGCGAAGGCGGCCTTGGATCCTGACATGTGGTTTGTGGCGCCGGTGTCTAGGACCCAGGTCTCCGCCTCCCGCGCCTTCTCCTTGCCGAGATGGGCGAACACCTTCTGCTCCTGGATCTCGATCTGGGCCACAGCTCTCATCGGCTCCGGCCCAGATCCACCATTCCTGTGCTCCGGAACGGTTCTTGGCGGCGGTGAGGTGTCTAAGGTTGGGGATGACTTTACCAATAGGAGAGAGGCCTCCTCTTCGTCGTATGTTACGTGGGCCTGCTCCTGCTTAGGCTTTGACCAACAATCACGAGCCCAATGACCCAATTTTCCGCATCGTCTGCACTCATCGCCGGTGGGCTGATTTGAATTGGGCGGCCCGTCGAAATTTCCGCGCCCGCGGTTGCGCCCGCGTCGTCCTCCTCCCCAATATGTGCTGCCGCCAACTCTGGCACCACCGCCGGAGTGGTTCTCCGCCTCGTATTTCTTTTGTCGTGCGTCCCACTCCTCCTCCGTGAGGTATAGCTTTCCTTCATGTTGTAGTGATGTCGGTGCTTCCTCGAATGTCTCCTCCGCCTCCCGGAGCCGCCCAACCAACTCGGCGACCGTCATGGTTGACACATCCATCAGCGTTTTGATTGCGATGGTGATCTGCTTGAAGGTGGGCGGCAAGCTTCGGAGGATTTTGGCGACGATTTCGACCTCCGTTAGATCCTCTCCGAGCGTGGAGAGGTGTGCTGCCATGTTAGTTAGGCGCAGCGCATAGTCCTCAACGGTCTCGCCATCGTTGAAAATGGTGAGGTCGAACTTTCGACGCATCTGCTGTGCTGTCGACTTCTTTACGCGGTCGTCTCCGAGCCTCATGGTCGCGATTGCGGCCCAGGCTTCCTTGGTCGTTTCCTTCTTGGCGATTGTCGGCACCATCTCTGGTGGTACCGCGCTGCACAATGCATCGAGTGCCATCATTTCCTCTTGCGGATCGGCGCCGGCTCCTTCAATGACGTGTCAGAGAGCCCGCGCCCTTAACTGCACCTTCATCAGGAGCGCCCAGTCGGAGTAATTGGTCTTGGTGAGCACGGGGTAGCTATTCCCGCTGCCTACCTCACGAATCACCTTTGGATTATGGCGTCGTTAGTCGAGGTGGACGAGTCGGCCTTCTTCTCCATCGTTTCACAGGTCGGTGGATCGTAGGCCTCTGATACCAAATGTAAAAACTAGGCTGAGAACTCAAAGAAGACAATGGTTTTGGGCTGCCGAAGCATTACTTTCCTCTTGCTATTCTTTGCAATATATAGAACTTTTTACAGGGAGTCATAATAGGCACATGTGCTAAAAAGGAAATAAGAAAACAAATTGAACACGGAGCCTTTAAAACAGTCAGCTCATGACACCTAATATTTTCTAAACATAGTCTAGTCAAACTAGGAAACTACTAAAAGCTAATAAATGGCAATGGTTTAATTCCAACAAGGCTTACGACTGAGAAGAAACGAGTAAGAAAATGTACTCAACCATAAGAAACCTTGCAGGATAAACTATCTCTAAGCGGCATATCTACCTCGATGCATTCACATAAGTTTCAACATTTGATCTAATCAAGATTAAGACTGCGTTTGGCGCAGCTTATCGCAACTTATTTGCTCCGGTGAGGTTGGACAAAAATGTCATTGTTATATCAAAATCTTATGTCTCAGACTAGTTTCTTTATTGTAACATTTGTGATATCAAATATATATTCTATGACAATAACGTTTTTGTCGAACCTCATCGGAGCAAATAAGCTGCGATAAGCCGCTCCAAACGGAGCCAAAGTTAGCTAGACTGCTACAATTTACATAGTTACATATCCATTTCTAAAGAACATATCAACAGTTAAGAGAAACCCAAGCTCCAACCTTCTAAATTTCGAACACATCGTGGAAGAATTTAGAGTCAACTGACCCTTACATTTAAAAGAAACACATGATTAGGCCATATTACATGCAGAAACTATGCTATACTAGTTGACAAGGAAAGACAGCCTTCATTTATGGTTTATCGGAAAGAAGAAACAAATCAAGCTCAAAATGCAGTTCAAAAAATGGCAAAATTGAACGGAAAATTTGATAAAGGACGCGAGAATCAACCTTTATTGCTCCTAAGTGATCGGAGTACGGTCTTGTATCCGAGAGTGTATTTCCCGCTCTTCATCACGAGAGCAAGCCTGTTGTTGATGCTCTCCGTGCTCTTCTTCTGTGAGAACAAGAGAAGAAAATATCAAAAAAATACGATGAACAAGACAACCTAGTGAATCCAGATGAAGAGATCGCGCTACCGTCTTCTTCGCGGGAGCCATTGCTGCGGCGCAAGTAGGGGTGGGACGAGATGAGGAAGAGAGAGATCCCAATGCCGGCGGGTGAAAACCCTAACAAGGTCAAAGTTATTTATCAATGCTGCGAATGAAAAATTAGGATATGACTTCTATGCCCTTGTCTTGTTCGGCTATTAATAAATTTGTTATTATTATTAATAAATTTTTATTATTATTTTGTTTTCACAAATTTGGCCCTGGTTAGGTCTGCTTGAGTCTGAGCTAAGGGTGCAAGCGGTTCGGTTTGGGTCGGTTTGGACCCAAACCGAAACCGAACCGATGTTTATCGGTTCGGTTCGGTTTTTTGGTCGGTTTACTCGGTTCGGTTTTCGGTTTTTAAGTTATACTATTTTAAATAATTGTGTACTTAAATATCTCAAGAAAATTTTAAAAATGGTATGATAAGTAAAAAATAAATATCATCAAGCTTTATTTACATATGATATATTACAGCTAATAGCTCATGTTACATTAAAAAATTTATGATTGAATATTTTTATTGGGAAATCGAGTAATAAATATAAAAAGATATAAATAAAATCACTTAAACAAAATGTTTAATTCTTCTTGATGCATAAAATATGCATTACAAAAATTTATTTTTGTTCAAATGATATAAAAATTATTAAGTTGATATAATTTGTGTACATTATTTAGTTAATAAAAATGATTCAAAGATCATTATTGGTAATATTTTTACATGTATTACTAGTCGGCGCGGTTCGGTTTTTCAGAGAGGAAAACCAAAACCGAACCGAGTCGTTCGGTTCGGTGTAAAATCGGTTCGGTTTGGGCGGTTCGGGGCGGTTTGGTCGGTTTTCGGTTTTTCATGCACACCCCTAGTCTGAGCATGGTTAGGCTCGGACCTCATTAAAGGGGGCGTTTGGCGCAGCTTATTCGCAGCGGTGTGGTGGAAACACACCGCTCTTTTGCAAATAAGCATCGTTTGGTGCGGCTTATGATGGAAACAGCGTTTAATAGAAATCGTTGTTTTCTCTTATAACTCATCCGCGATAAATTCTTCGGTCAGTCGCCGTTTCTTCCTCGCTCCCGATAAACCTAGCGCCCTTTCTCTTCTCCTGATCCAAACGACGAAGAACCTTGTCGCTGGAGCTTCCGCTTCTCCCGATCAAATCGACGTTGGAGCTTCCGTCGTCGTTCGAATCTGAATCGGGATCGAGCAGCGTGCGTGAAGCTTGACGCTGGAGCTTCCGCTTCTCCCGATCCAATCGACGCTGGAGCTGCCGTCGACGTTCGAAGGTGAATCGGGATCGAGCCGCGTGCGTGAAGTTGCTGGAGCTTCCTCTTCTCCCGATCCAATCGACGCTAGAGCTTCCGTCGTCGTTCGAAGTTGAATCGGGATCGAGCAGGGTGTGTGAAGCTTGTCGCTGGAGCTTCCTTCTGGACCTCACCCTAGCCGGCGGTGAAACTTCTGGCGTCGAGCGGTATGTATCTCTTCCGGCAATCAGGCATAGGAAACTGAGGTTTCATTCCCCTAATCTCATCCCTTATTTCATTGAGTCTGGCGTGTAGATATAGATTTTATTGAGTCTGAGCAAAAGGATCCATATTTTGGGATCACCTCTCAAAGGCGGCAAGAAGATTGCTCTGACACTGCGGCTGGTGTAGAAGAGATGATTGCACTGCGTGATATTATAACAAATCAGGTGTTTGAAGCTAGAGCATAGACCTAAAAAATGTCTGGATGAAAAAAAAAGATTTTCTGCGTTGGGTGTTACGCTATGTAGAAAATGTTAATTATTGAAAAATATATGTTATGATTGAAAAAAATGATATGAATGAAATTTTATTTTGTGTTGAATTTGAAAAAAAAATTCAAAACTCCGTTTTGTATCCAAACAACTTTTTGAAAACTCCGTTTCGTAAACTCTGGGTCAGTTTGTTTGAGCGTTTTTTTCTCCTTTACGTTGGCATCAGAACGAGATTTTCTTTTGCCTGTTAGTTTCGGCGTTCCGTCGGCATCGGAGGAGAGAAACACCATTCTCAACGCTCCTTTATGGCAGCTCCTTCGACCTCCTTTCCAACGCCACGTTACCAACGGAAACTTTTGTGAAGGCGGGGCGCGGTGTTGGCGGCGCTCTGGCGAAGGGGAAGTACTCCGGCGGTGATCCGGCGGTGCTCTGACCTAGGGGTGGTGCTCTGACGAAGCTAAATCGATCTCCAGCCATGGATTCCGGTGGAGCTATTTCAATCTTCAGGCATGGATTCCGACCGGAGCTACGCTGCCCCCTCCCGCCAGAGCTCTGTCACCCCCTCCCGCCGGAGATAACCCTCCCCCGGCGAAAAGCTTCCCCCCCCCCCCCCCGACGACGTGATGCACAGCCTTCGCCACGTGATCTCCTCCCAGCGAAAAGCTTCCGCCCGACGAAAAGCTTCCGCCCGACGAAAAGCTTCCCCCTGCAGAGTTATTTCAATAAGATTATTATTATAACATTAATTAAGATTATTATTATTATAATATATTAAGATTATTATTATAATATTAAGATTATTATAATATTATTATAATATATCTCCCCCCGACGAAAAGCTTCCCCCGGACGAAAATCTTCAGGCATTGATTATTCTTATTATTATATTATTATTATAATATTAAGATTATTATTATAATTAGTATAATTATAATTTTTTATAATTAAATGTAACTGAAACGCCACCGCTGTTTTACCAAACTGTTTGTCCATTCTAAACAGCTCTGTCACCGCTATTTTATCAAACTGTTTTTCCATTGTGTACAGCTCCATTCCCACAGCTCTATTCCCACAACTCTATTCCCACAACTCCTTTTGTCACCGCCGTCGCCGAAACAAACTGACCCTCTGTTTCACCCAAACCGTTTTTTAGCAAAACTCCGTTTTCTAGAATCAGCACTTTTTCTATCAGCAACAGTTCATAAGCAGCTTTCCATCAGCAACAGCCCAACCAAACAGTCCCTGAGACTGGGCAAGGTCTAAGGGAGCTCACAAGACCTCATTATTTGGCCATGGTCTGGCTTGGTGCCCGGCCCGACCTAGGCCCGCCCGAGCACTAGGCCCACTTCTTTAAATGCAGGGCAAACCCCGCATTTAAATATAAATGGTGGGTGTGGCTGCCCATCATTGTTGTTATCGACGCAGCAGCCAGCGAGTGCTTTTGGGGTCCCAATTTGGTGTACTTTGGTTATTAAGTTAAATTATAGGGTCCGTTCAAAGCACGGTATTGCCTTTCTAGAATTGGTTTTGGGTTCCAGAAAGCCAATTCTGGCGTTCGGCGGGACAAAATTTGACGGTTATTGGCTTTGGGGGAAAATCAATGGTTTTTTGAGTTATCCTAAAAACTAAAGCCACCAAAACTTATCTCCCCCCTTGGTATTACGCAGTTTTCGCTTTTCACAGCTCCCACTCCCCCCCCCCTCCGACCCCGCTCTCGCTCATGCTCTTGTGCCCCGACCTCGATTTCGCTCTCATGCCCCGACCCGGATCCCGCTCCCCTGCTGCGACCTCGTTCCTACTCGCGTAGCCTGGCCCTGCTCCCGCTCTTGTGCCCTAAATTGTTGCTCGCCGCCGGTAATAGCCCTCTTCTTCTTCTTTTTTTTCTTATTTGTGATTTTCCTCCTCTTTTTCTTCTTCCTCCTCCTCTCCTTCATCTTCTTCCTCCTCCCCCTCCTCTCTTTGTTATCCTACTTTTTTTGCACGTCGTTGGTTGTCCACATCAGGAGTTGCTACAAGTTTGCAGATTAGGTCTTCGTTATCATTAGATGGTAGAGACTTCAGCGTTGCTTCAAGTTTTTTCGATTTTTATGTATTTCTTCTTCGATTCCTATATTTTTGTGATTTTTTATTTCTAATTTAGGCGCTGCTTCAAGTTTTTATTTCTTATTTTGGCTCTATTTTCCTTATAAATCTAATTTTCAGATCCACAGAAACATTTTCAGCTTGTTATTCTCAGTCCATGCTGTTGTCTATCGATTTCAATTCACATGGGCATTGAACCTTTTCCAATCCATAGATCTATTCAGTTCATGCATCATTCTAAAAATTTCAATGCCAGAAAACCAATTTCTTTGCGAAGCCGAATAACATTTAGCTATCAATTCCAATTTTGTTCACTAAATATCATCTTGCAGCCGAACATCGGAATTATTTTGCTGCACAAATTCAAATCCTGCAGATATTGGTTTTCTGACCAAAGCCAATTTCAGAAATTCAATACCTACGCGCCGAACAGACCCATAAAGTTTTTCTCAATAGTCTTGAACATGGTTGTAATCATGTCTAGTCTTGATTAATTGGAATTGGTGATTTCTTCTTATTGATGTTGTTAAGTTCTTATGCTTGATATTGCGTGTTATTGATGCAAAGAGGTGCTTACGAGCCTCAATAAAACAATCGATTGGGAAAAGTGGTGTCAGCAACCCTCACCCCTAGTGCAGATTTACTTTTCATGCACGCGTGGTTTAGAAATATCAAATCCAACTTAATGTCCTTGAAACCACCTTTAGTACCAGATCTTCATAACATTAATCCATTTATCGGTATTTCTTGAGAGATTTGATACTCATGGATTTATTCTCTATTTTCTATTACTTTGACGGGTTCACTGTCGATGCCCTCTCCCGTGAGAGCAGTGACCTCATAGAGTGATTAGCCGACAATTTCAACTCTTCTATGTGTCGACTAGAAATCAATTTACTCAAATTTCTTCTTAGCACATACATTATATTAGGCTTTGCACAAGCTAGGTGTGCAAATTAGGCCTGCAGGGCCCAAGCCCCGCCCCCGGGCCTGGGCTTTTCTGTCGGTCCCCGGCCAGGCCCTGAGTTAACTGAGCTCCGGCAAGGCCCGGGCCTCGTCTAGAAATGGAGGCCTATCAAGGCCCATAAACTGGGCCTTGATCGGGCTTTGAACGAGTTCAGGCTAGATCTTTTCAAAAATCACAAAAAAACTTTACAAAAAATCACATATTAAATAAACATTTAAAAATAATAAAAAAAATTAATTAAAATAAGGCCAAATGGTCATAAAAATATGACTGTTTGGCATAAATTATGATCATTTTTGTAATTATTAGTTACTTTAATTTTTTTAACATAAGAGATACATTACATAAATTATGATCACCACCTGGAATGAATTTAAGGCCCAATTTAGGAAGCACTATGTACCCCATGATTATCTCCAAACTATATATTGTAGATTCCATAACCTACGACAAGAAAAGTCTACGGTAGATGAATACACTCATGAGCTCCTTGTCCTACAGTCAAGGCTAGATCTTCGTGAGGATGATGACATGACTGTATCCAGTTATCTTAACGGGTTACGCTATTCCATACGGGATCAGCTATAGTTGCACGACTACCGCGATTTAGGGGAAGTATTTAGTAGAGCCCGTAGAGTGGAGTCACTACAGGAGCGCACATCCGGAGTCACGTCTACGGATAAGTCTACAACGAGTATCGCCACGACTAGGATCTCAGATTCCCCTCCCCCATGTCACCACTGGGACTCCGACCCCATCCACTATCCCTTCCTAGGGTAAGGAGATTATTGGGGCTAAGCCCAACACTTGAGTATTCCGATGCTTCAAGTGTATGGAGCTAGGGCACAAATCATCTGAGTGCCCAAGACGTCACTTTGTCGTTATCATCGACTTTACTGATGGACGTGAGACTGAGTATGGAGTTTATGTGAATGAGTCTCACCCTGAACCTGAGCACGACCACGAGACTGAGAATGTCATAGAAGTGGAAGGCGAACATGTCGAACACTTATGTACAACCCCGTGTCCGGCGAGCAAGGCCACCAAGGGGCGAGTAGGTCAGGCTAGGAGCAGCAGGCGAGCTCGGCAGGAGCAGGGGCGAGGCTGAGCTCGGCATCCGTCGACCAGAGATCGTCGATCGGCGACCCCGAGCTCGGCATTCGCCGAGCGGGCTGCAACTCGTGCCCTCGCAGTGGAGCTCGGCAGCAGCGGGCGAGCAGAGCATGCCGAGGTGGCCAGAGCTCCCAACTCGCCTGGGTGTCAGAGGCACTTTTTACTGTTTTACCCCTGCTGGTCTGCCCATAGCCCTTCAAAACAGCGGAGTTTGGCTGTTGGCAGACCCAGCCGAGGGTTTTCTGGTAATTTCAGGTCAGTTATTTTGGTTATTGGCAGTCCGGGTTTCAAAAACTATAAATAGGACCCAAGGGGTACCCCAGAAAGCAGGTTTTTTCCCTGTGCTCCTCTCCCCAAATTCTCTAAGTGCTTTCTGAGGGTACCTTAGCTCGGCTTCATGCTAAGGAGGGGAAGCGCTCTGAGATCTTCCGGGTTTGTGGTGGGACCTCCCCGCCGAGCCCTTGGGTCTGTTTCTCCTTGTCTTGTTGTTTTCCTTGCAGGAGCGAAGTAGGTGCGAGACCACCCCTTTCCCCAAGGGCGAGCTCCACAGGAAGCCGGGTTCCGGTTTCAACATTTTGGTGCGGTGAGCGTGGAGCGTGGTCAGCGCAGAAAAGTTTCCGCGAGCTCGACGACGGGACAAGGATCTGACAGGCCGAGCTCGCCGCCCCCCCCCCCCCGCCTCTCGCAACGGTGGGAATGTTCGAAGACTTCAGAAACAAGGTGCTGAATCTGGTCAAGTTCGCACTCGGCACGCGGGCCGAGTGCTCGACTCCGGCAAACCAGATCGCGGCCGCCCCCTCATTGGGCGAGGACGCTCCCGGCAGGCGAGCTGGGAAGGAAGTGGCCGAGGAAGGCCAAGGGTGCGAGCTCCCCGGGCGCGAGCTCTTCCCCGGCTCGGCAGGCCGAGGTCGCTTCGGCGAGCTGGGCTCGCGAGACTCGCCAGCTCGCCCAGTGGGAGGAGGGAGTCCTTTCAGCGAGCTGGTCTCTTCAGCTCCAGTTCCAGATGGGTTCAGGGAGCCCAAGATGTCATATTACACTGGGAAGGGAGACCCGGTACAGCACGTCCAATGGTTCGAGGACGTGGTCTCCATCCGTCAGATGTCGGACGGATTCAAGTGCCGGCTCTTCGCCATCACCCTCCGGGAGAAAGCGAGAGAATGGTTCCACCAGCTACCGGCCAGCTCCATCTATTGCTTCGAGGACTTGCGCCGAGGATTCATGTTGAGATTCACCACTTCGAAGAAGAGGAAGAAGGAGTCCGAGTCCCTGTTTCACATCAAGCAGGGGGTAAACGAGACGTTGGGAAGCTATGTGGACTGATTCCAGGAGGAAGTTACTCAAGTTCAGGAGATGCCAGGCCATAGTCTGATGATGGCCTTCACCCTAGGCCTGCAACAGGGCTTCTTCCGGATGGAGCTGAAGAGAGTTCCCCCCCTTCTCCTATGAGGAGTTGATGGAAAGGGCGGCGAGAGAGGTTGACGGGGAGGCGTCAAACCCGGAGTTTGCAAGGAAGTTGGCCAGGTGGGCCACAGAGGAGGAGAGGGAGTCGAAGGGAGGAAGAGGTCAGGAGGAGAGAAGAGGGGAGCCCAGGCAGAGGGAGCAGAGGCAGCTCCAAGGGCCGCAGCAGCCGGGGTGGGGGCGTCAGGAGCCCGACCGTCGGCTGGGCTGGAGGCCAGAGTGGCAGGGGCAGGGGCCACAGAGGGGGAGCTTCGGGAGGGGTCACTTTCAGGGGAGGCAAGACCAATTCGACCCCCAGGGCTGGAGGCAGGGTCAGAGGCCCCGGCTCCCTGATCAAGAGGAGGCCATGGCCATAGCCTTGGGGGCCAGGAGAGGAGTGTGGAGGAGAAGAAGGAGGGAGGTTAGGGTGGAGCTACCCTATTGCGACTTCCATCAGGAAGAGGGGCACGCAACATCCACGTGCCCGGAATTCTTGGAGATGAGAGGGAACAGAGAGCGGCAGCAGCAGCAGCAGGAGGCGCGATAGGAAGTGAGGATCGAGGAGGTCCTACCTCGGGCGGAGGAAGATCGGTGTGAAGACCGGCTGGATGTGGGGACCCGAGGAGGGATCGGGATGATCCACGGGGGAGCAGGGATCGAGGCCTCCCGCAAGGCTAGTCTCCACACCATGTACCGGCGAAGCGTCGCCTCTACATCCCAAACCCCGCCACCAGAGGAGAGGATCACCTTCTCCAGGAGTGATTTACCAGACCACGAGGATCCGCTCTGTGATGCGCTGGTCATCAAGACGGCCATCGAGAACTTCACCATCTCACAGATCCTCGTGGACAACGGGAGTTCCATCAACGTCGTCTTCAAAAAGGCGTTTGACGCAATGAAGGTGGAGGCGAGAAGGGTGCTGGACTCGGATGGCCCCCTGTTCGGGTTTTCAAGAGAGAGGAAGGAGGTAGAAGGAGGAGTCGGACTCCATGTCACCTTGGGGGGGGCAGTCCCGAAACTGCAAGTTTGTCATTGTGGACGCCCCCAGCAGCTACAGCGCCATCTTTGGAAGGCCCCTGATCAGCGTCTTCCGCTGCGTCCCCTCATCTTTTCATCAGTGCTTGAAGTTCAACGCCGAGGGGGTCCAAGTCAGGGTTAGGGGAGACCCAAAGGTGGCGCGGGAGTGTTATGTCACTGCGGTGAACACCATCTCTTGGCAGGAGGGAGCCGAGGAGATGGGGCGAAGGATGGAGGAGATCGAATAGGAGGTAGAGAGGGAGGAGCCAGGAGAGAAGGGCTGCGCAGAGGAGGCGGCAGGAGGGAGTCTGGAGGAGGTGACCGAGGTGAGGGTCGAGGAGGAGGCGATGGAGGTAGAGGTCCCCGTTCCGGAGGAAAGGGACGCCGAAGGATGGGCAGAGCAATCCAGGCTGGAGGCAGCTGAGGAGGTGGTGGAGCTGGAGGTAATCACCCGGGGAGGGAGAACGGAGAAGGTTCGCGTCAGCGGGGGGCTGACCCCGGAAGACCAGGGCAGGATGCTGGAGTGCATCTAGAAGAACGTGGACATCTTCGCCTGGAACGCCGCGGAGATGCCGGGGGTTGACGCGGATGTGGCCTGCCACCGCCTCAACTTGGACCCGGGGACACGCCCCGTTCAGCAGAAAAAGAGATCCACGGCGGACAAGCTGGCGGAACCCATCAGGGAGGAGGTGGCGAAGCTTCTCAAAGCTGGCTTCGTGTCCGAAATTCAGTACCCCGGCTGGGTCTCAAACGTTGTGATGGTCAAAAAAGGAGACGGCCGCTGGCGGTTGTGTATCGATTTTTCCCTTCTTAATAAAGCTTGTCCTAAGGACTGTTACCCTTTGCCTCGGATCGACGCGCTGGTTGATTCCGCCGTCGGCTTTTCTATAATGAGTTTTTTAGATGCCTTTTCAGGTTACCATCAGATCAGGATGCACCTCTCGGACATCAAGGATGTCTCATTCATCACAGGGGACGGCTGCTACTGCTACAAGATGATGCCGTTCGGGCTGAAGAACGCTGGGGCCACCTACCAAAAAATGATGGATAGGGTCTTCAAGGAATAGAGGGGGAAGAACTTGGAGGTGTACGTGGACGACCCCATGATCAAGAGCCGGGACGTGGATTCCCACCTTCGGGACCTGGAGGAGACGTTCGCCACCCTGCGCAGATATAAAATGCGGCTGAATCCCCTTAAGTGTGTTTTTGGGGCTAGCCGGGGGAAGTTCTTGGGGCATCTCCTCACCCCCGCGGGGGTCGAGCCGAATCCAGACAAGGTCAAGGCCATCCTGGAGCTGGGATCCCCGCGGAATGCAAAGGAGGTCCAACGGTTGACAGGGAAGCTAGCAGGGCTGAGTCGCTTCCTTTCTCGGGCAGGGGAGAAGTGCTCCCCCTTCTTCAAGACGCTAAGGGGGGTCAGAGGTTTGAATGGAGCAGGGAATGTGAAGAGGCCTTCCAGGCCCTCAAGGTGCAGTTGACACAGGCTCCGCTGCTCCAAGGGCCGAAGGAGGGGGAGGACCTGTTCTTGTATCTAGGGGTCGGGGCAGAGGCCTTGAGCTCGGTCCTGGTTCGAGAAGAGGGGAAGAGACAGCTCCCAGTCTATTACGTAAGCCGGGTCTTAAGGAAGGCCGAGCTCCGGTATCCGATCTTGGAGAAGCTTGCGTTCGCCCTAATCATCTCGGCTCGGAGGCTACGACCTTACTTCCAGGCACACTCAATTCGAGTGGTGACCGACCATCCCCTCCGCAACATCTTTGAGGGGGTGGAGCATTCAGGCAGATTGGCTAAGTGGTCGGTGGAGATGAGCGAGTTCGACGTCTCCTTCGTTCCGCGGCTCTCGATCAAAGCCCAGGCGATGTCCGACTTTCTTGCTGACTACGTGGTTGAAGTGGCGGAAGAAGAACTCACTCGCCCGGCTCCTTGGAAGGTGAGAGTGGATGGAGCATCGGGAAGGCATTCCTTAGGGGTAGGGGTGATCCTAGAAAGCCCTCAAGGGACCCGAATCAAGCAGACTGTGGTGGTACACTTTCCCATCACCAACAACCAGGCCGAGTACGAGGCCGTGATAGCAGGGCTTCGCCTGGCCAGGGAGCTTGGAGTGTCAGATGTGGAGGTCCTCACAGACTCCATGGTAGTAGCCTCTCAAATCAACGGGGAGTTCGAGGCAAGGGAGCCCACCCTGCGTTCATACTTGGCCAAAGTAAAGGGGATCATTGGAACTTTCCAAACTTTCGCCATCCGACATGTGCCCAGAGAAGAGAATGAACAGGCCGATCAGTTGGCTAAGCATGGTCCCCAGGTGGGGGGCACCATCGCCGACTTGTTTCGCCCCTCCGTCGAAGAAGGGGAGCTCATGGAAATCGATCAGCAAGCTTCATGGATGGATCCAGTGGTGGTTTTTCTCTCCACAGGGGAGTATCCGGAGGGGGTAGACAAGAAGAAGCTGAGACACAAGTCAGCGTACTACCTCCTCCAGAACGGGCAGCTGTACAGAAAGACCCTCTCAGGGATGCTGGCCCGCTGCGTAACCGAGGGTGAAGCGCGAAGGATCTTGGAGGAGGTCCACTCCGGGGAATGTGGGAGTCACTCCGAGAGTCGGACCCTAGAAGGGAGGATAGTCAGGCAAGGTTATTTCTGGCCCACCCTGGGCCGGGACGCTGCAGAATTCGCAAGGAGATGTCACAAGTGCCAACTGTTTGCCCCTCTCCAGCTGCAGCCGGCCCAACGGCTCCGTAGTATCACGGCCCCATGGCCCTTCGCAATCTGGGGAATGGATCTGGTTGGGCCGTTTCCCCAAGCCAGCGGCCAGAGAAGGTTCCTCCTAGTGATGATTGACTACTTCTCAAAGTGGATGGAGGTGAAAGCGTTGGCTAAGGTGACCTCCCAGGTGATCAGGAACTTTGTATGGGGGGAGATCATCTGTCGCCATGGGCTGCCCCAGGCCATCGTCACAGACAATGGGCCCCAGTTCGCTAGTGCCGAGTTCACCAGCTTTTGCGAACAGCTTGGGATCGATCTCAGGTTCGCCTCGGTCCATCACCCCAGGAGTAACAGGCAAGTGGAGGCCGCAAACAAGATCATCGTCAACCTCCTCAAGAAAAAGGTGGAGAACCTGAAAGGGTGCTGGGTGGAGCAGCTTCCCGCGGTCCTTTGGGCCCTGAGGACCACCCCCAACACAGCTACAGGAGAGACCCCCTTCAAACTCTCCCACGGGTGCGAGGCAGTGCTCCCCATTGAATTCGAAGTCCAAACGCCGCGAGTCATGGCAGCAAAGGAAGACCGTGAGGAATGGCAGGCATGGAATGAGGAGGAACTGAGGCTCTCCCTTGACATGGTAGAAGAAGTAAGAGACCTTTCCGCCATCCGACAGGAGGAGGTAAAAAGGAGAATGGCCAAGTACTTTGACAAGCATGTCAGGGTCAAGCAGTTCGTGGAGGGGGACTTGGTGCTGAAGAAAGTAGATGCAGCGGGGAGGTCAGCATCCGTGGGAAAGCTCAATCCCAGCTGGGAGGGACCGTTCATTGTAAAGGTAGCCTTGGGGTCGGGGGGCTATCGACTCCAGAATGTAGAAGGCGAGACCCTGAGTCTCACCTGGAGTGGTGACGACCTCAAACACTTTTTTCCCTGAAACATGTAAGCAACACTTTGATTATAATAAATTCCTTCAAGCTCTCTGATATCGTTGTAATTGGCCTGCATGGTGGAATGTGATGTATTTTGGACCCCGAGAAGATCCCGCTGTCAGGCTCTCACCTAGCTGGCAGGGCTGGAAGTCACTCGGTGTCATCCTTGGCCTCGAGCAGATCCCGCTGTCAGGCTCTCACCTAGCTGACAGGGCTGGAAGTCACTCGATGGTAGTAGTAATGGACCCCGAGCAGATCCCGCTGTCAGGCTCTCACCTAGCTGGCAGGGCTGGAAGTCACTCAGTGTCATCCTTGGCCTCGAGCAGATCCCGCTGTCAGGCTCTCACCTATCTGACAGGGCTGGAAGTCACTCGATGGTAGTAGTAATGGACCCCGAGCAGATCCCGCTGTCAGGCTCTCACCTAGCTGACAGGGCTGGAAGTCACTCGGTGTCATCCTTGGCCTCGAGCAGATCCCGCTGTCAGGCTCTCACCTAGCTGACAGGGCTGGAAGTCACTCGATGTTAGTAGTAATGGACCCCGAGCAGATCCCGTTGTCAGGCTCTCACCTAGCTGGCAGGGCTGGAAGTCACTCGGTGTCATCCTTGGCCTCGAGCAGATCCCGCTATCAGGCTCTCACCTAGCTGACAGGGCTGGAAGTCACTCGATGGTAGTAGTAATGGACCCCGAGCAGATCCCGCTGTCAGGCTCTCACCTAGCTGACAGGGCTGGAAGTCACTCGGTGTCATCCTTGGCCTCGAGCAGATCCCGTTGTCAGGCTCTCACCTAGCTGACAGGGCTGGAAGTCACTCGATGGTAGTAGTAATGGACCCCGAGCAGATCCCGCTGTCAGGCTCTCACCTAGCTGACAGGGCTGGAAGTCACTCGGTGTCATCCTTGGCCTCGAGCAGATCCCGCTGTCAGGCTCTCACCTAGCTGACAGGGCTGGAAGTCACTCGATGGTAGTAGTAATGGACCCCGAGCAGATCCCGATGTTAGGCTCTCACCTAGCTGACAGGGCTGGAAGTCACTCGGTGTCATCCTTGGCCTCGAGCAGATCCCGCTGTCAGGCTCTCACCTAGCTGACAGGGCTGGAAGTCACTCGATGGTAGTATTAGTGGACCCCAAGCAGATCCCGCTGTCAGGCTCTCACCTAGCTGGCAGGGCTGGAAGTCACTCGGTGTCACCCTTGGCCTCGAATAGATCCCGCTGTCAGGCTCCCCTAGCTGGCAGAGCCGGAGGTCACTCGATGGTGCCGGCCTTGAAGCCGTTGGGTACAGGCCAAGGTCTGTGGCAGGGAGCAAGGGGAAAGGGTCCTGTCAGGGCGAGCTCGGGCTCGGCAAACTCAGCTCGGCGTAATCGAGAAGGCAGGCCGGACTGGAGGGCTCGGCATAGGCGAGTTCGGGCTCATCATTTCCGGCTCGGCATGAGAAAGCAGGCCGCGAGCCCGGGCCTCGCCAAAGACAAGCCAGACCGGGGCGCCTCGCACCCCAGGCCCATCACACTTCGAAAAATTTCTTCTTCTTCGATGGGCACAACCTGGGTGGCTCGCGTGCGAGTAAAGGTAGGCGGATAGAAGGCAGAAGGCCGCGCGCGAGTAGTAATGGCATAATAAGGGCGGAGAGTAACTCGCCGCGAAATCATTTGGGGCTCGGCGAACACTCCAAACACGCTTCGCTTGCGTGCGCGCTCTCATGATCACTCTACTCGCGGAACCCGTCTCTGCGAGGTCGCGGGAGGAAGCACTCACATACATTCATAACACAACGAGCATAGTAAAGAAGAACACCGATATGATCAAAAAACTTTCATTGATTATTCATAAATATACAGGGAGCTCGCCACAGCGAGTAGTCAAAAAAGAAAAAAGAAGAAAAATACAGGGCTGTCAGCTGGCCTCGCCGCCTCCGCCGGACTGGTCCTCGCCGTCGCCCGAGTGGTCCTGGAAGCTCTTCCCGAACATTGCGTCCAGACTATCTTCCTTCTCGCTGGGCTGCGTCGCCGGAAACAGACTCGGCATCAGGTCCCGAGCGGAGATCTCCCTGCATCCTTCCACCAGCACCCCGGAGTCCTTCATCATCGCGAGGGTGCACTCGGCGGTCTGGATGGAGTTGATCCGCAGTCTCTCGACGAGGTCCGCCTCGCCGAAGATGCGCGGGCTCTTGTAGGGGAGTGTGGGATCGATGTCGTGCCCCGGGAAGAAGATCTCCGCCTGGCGACGCACCTCGCCGAGAAGGTGCTGGTTCTCCCCCTTCAGCTTAGCGTTCGCGCCCTCCAGCTCTCCAAGACGCGCGCGCAGGCGGCCGTTCTCCTCCTCCAGCTCAGTGTTGCGAGCCTGGAGCGCGCCCGCCGCCTTGGCATCCTGGAAAAAAGCTCACTTAGCAGCAGCACAAAGCTTTCTAAGTAGAAGAGAGTGGTGCGTGACGCTTACCAGCCCGCCAGCAGTCTGGGCGAGAAGACTATCCGCGATGCCGAGCCGCCTCGCCTGATCGGCAACCTGCTCCTTGGCAAGGTCGCGAGCTTGCTCGGCCTTTTCGAGCTGGTGACTGAGGGCGAAGCTGCGGCGCGCCAGCATGTGGTGCAGCTCCAAAGTCCGCAGGTGGGACTGCAGCCCCTCATGGCCGAGCTGCCGGAGGGTCGCCCTCTTGTAGGCCTCGGCATCCTCCCGACCATAAAGGTCGAAGCCGAGGGCGTAGGCGTGACCGGTGGCGGGCTCGCGGTCGTGCCAGGATGGGTGCAGAGTGGAGACAGAGACTCGATGAGCGAGCTCGTCCCACTGCAGCATGGGCTCGCCCGCGGAATCCTTCCAGCGCGAGCCGAAGTTGAAGAGGGGGTGCTGCTTCGGCGGCGCGCGCTCGCGGGCGGCCCTCTTCACCGAAGGAGGAGGGGAGACCGCCGCCGAGGTAGAAGGGTCCTTGCCACCCTTTCGGCCCTTGCTGGTCGTCTCCTTCAGCGGGATCCCCGGGGACGCGTCGGGAGGAGTCTCCGACGAGCTGATGTACTTGGGGCTGGACTGATGTTGTTGTTGTTGTTGCCCCCGCGGAGCTAGCAGGGCTCTCCGTATCTTTTTCATCTGACGGGGGCCGGATGGCGGGTTCGACCCCGCGTCCTCAGAACGCCTCTTGCCAGAAGAGGGCTGCGAGAGGGCCGCCTCGTCTCGGCAGGCCGCTGCCGCCGCCCTCTCGCGAGCAAGAGAGTCAGTATCAAGCCCCGGGTCCGCAAAAGGCGGGTTCGCGGGGATTATTCGCTCCCCTGCAGGAAAATACTTGGAACGGTTAGAAAATTCAGATATGATGATGTGCCGAGCTCGCGAGTAGGCGAGCTCGGCAAGATAAGGGGAACATACCTTCGCCAGGCAGAACCGGGGGGAGCGCGTCGAGGCCCCTCCGCAGGAAGGCGACCTCGAAATCTTTGTGGAGGAAGAATTTGTGGAGCTCGGCGTCGTTGCCGGACACGGCCGGCGGGCGGTACACCTCCTCGCCTTTCTGTTGCGGCGAGTAGGGGATGTTGCCGAGATCGCCCTTAATGAAGGCGATCTTGGTCATCCAGGTGTGGTGCTTGTTCGCGATCTCGCGAACTTTGATCAAGGAGCCGCCGAAGTAGGCGACCCCGTCCGTCGTCGCCTTATAGGAGAAGAGTTTCCTGAACACTGTCAGGTTGAACTCGATCCTCTCCCGCCGGAGGTAGCTCGCGAACGCCACCATCATGGCGATGGCGTTTGAGTTAAGCTGCGCGGGGACTGCCCCGTAGTATTTCAGGATCTGCCGGATCTCCGGCCACAAGGGAAGTCGCAGCCCCACCTCGAAGTGCGAGATGGGGAATGCGAGCTCGTCCTTATGGAACGTGTTGATGGCCTCGCCCGGTCCCGGCCTGCGCGCCTCAAAGCCCGGCGGCACATACAGGGCTATGAATTCTGCGAGCTCCTCCTCGCTGGTGTGGCCGTCGAAGAAGCAGTAATCCGCGAAGTGCTGCGCGCACTTGGAGCGGCCATCGGCGTCCGGGTTGGTCTTGCCCATGATCGCAGGGAAGAAGCGAAGAGCTGCGCGAGCGGAAAAAGGAAAAAGCAGGGAAGGGAAGCAAAGCAATAAAGACGGTACGGGGGTAGGTGAGGGGGGGGGGCTATTTATAGGAAAGGGAATCTGAGGCAGGCTGTCACATCGGCGCAGCTCGCCGCCCCAGCTCGCCACCCCAGCTCGCCACCCCCAGCTCGCCGACTTCCGGCGCATCCCAACTGAGGCTAAGTCAAAACATCACGACTTTTTATTTAAATAACAATTAAAAATGTTCTAAAAATTATTTATCCCGGCAGGGGAAAGTTCGGAACAGAAAACGGGGCGCGCGAGCAGGGAGGGCACCAGGATGCGAGCGCCGGTCGGCTCGGCAGAGGAGCCCGCAAATTTACCTACCCCGGCCTCGCGATCCCCGCCCCCCAAGCTGCCGCGCGCGGAGAAGCTCGCGGATCCTTCCAGAGTTCCTTTGCGCGACCAAGAGACCGTCGTCTATCTCATCCAGGAGTCGGGAAGGAGACATCAACTCGCCAGGTCGGCCGAGGCGCACCTCCTCAGCAAGACGCGCATAGTCGCGCTGCAGCGTCTCGTTGGCTCCTTGCACCTCGCGCAGACCGCACACCAGCTTCTTGAGGAGCTTGACCTCCCTCCTCGACAGCTCGCCCTGATCCACCTCCGGACCCAGGTAAGAGTCCAGCGAGCTCGGAGACGGGAGGGGAGAATGGTGGGCTGTCCGCGAGGACTCCTCGGCAGCCGATTGACTGGGAAGGGCTATAAAGGCAGATGTCAGCAGAGCAAAAGTTTGTGAAGCACAGGGTTGAGCGAGGCAGACCTGAAGAGCTCGGCGGCTCAAAGGAGACGCGAGGAGGGATGAATCTCAGGTCCTTCCCACGACCTGGGCCGCGAGCCCCCGGGAGATGGGCTCGAAACCTGGAACAGGAATGGACCCCAGACCTCCCCCGGCGGCCGCATCAATTTGCCGAGGAGAGCCCTGTGGTGAGGCTAGCCTCTGTGAGCTCACAGGCAGGATCCCGAAGAGGAGCGGAGGATCCCGGGGATGGCTGTCCGGTGCCGAGAGTCGCGAAGTGGCGAGCGTGACCTCGCCTCGCGGCGTGGGGACCCGCGGCGCGGTGCCCTCGTCGTCTGGTAGGCCGCCCTGGTCGTCGCCGACAACGACAACCTCCCTATCATTTTCCAGAATAGTTCGAGTAGAAGACCCGGTCTCGCGAGCCAGCGTGGCCCTCAGGTCGTGGAAGATGGGCTCGGCCGCCTCGGGGAATGGCTTTGTCCTCTTGGAGCTCGGCTCGGCGGGGTCAATTTGAGGAACCTTTGCGGGGACCGCCGTCAGCGCGGCAATGCGAGCCTCGGAAGCCTGGCGGGCTCGATCTATGCGCTCTTGAATCTCCTTAGGAAGGGGCATCTTGGCAAGGCAGCAGGGGGAGTGGCAAGAGTCAGGCAGCAGAGCAGGTGCATATATATAGCCGCAGGTGGCCCCCACCAGAAGATTCCCTTCAACTCGCCAGCCGGAGCTCGCCGCACACTTCGGGTTGGATGTTTCTTTCCGAGCTTTTTGACAAGCTCGAAAAGAGCGGGGATTGTGTACAACCCCGTGTCCGGCGAGCAAGGCCACCAAGGGGCGAGTAGGTCAGGCTAGGAGCAGCAGACGAGCTCGGCAGGAGCAGGGGCGAGGCTGAGCTCGGCATCCGTCGACCAGAGATCGTCGATCGGCGACCCCGAGCTCGGCATTCGCCGAGCGGGCTGCAACTCGCGCCCTCGCAGTGGAGCTCGGCAGCAGCGGGCGAGCAGAGCATGCCGAGGTGGCCAGAGCTCCCAGCTCGCCTGGGTGTCAGAGGTACTTTTTACTGTTTTACCCCTGCTGGTCTGCCCATAGCCCTTCAAAACAGCGGAGTTTGGCTGTTGGCAGACCCAGCCGAGGGTTTTCTGGTAATTTCAGGTCAGTTATTTTGGTTATTGGCAGTTCGGGTTTCAAAAACTATAAATAGGACCCAAGGGGGTACCCCAGAAAGCAGGTTTTTTCCCTGTGCTCCTCTCCCCAAATTCTCTAAGTGTTTTCTGAGGGTACCTTAGCTCGGCTTCAGGCTAAGGAGGGGAAGCGCTCTGAGATCTTCCGGGTTTGTGGTGGGACCTCCCCGCCGAGCCCTTGGGTCTGTTTCTCCTTGTCTTGTTGTTTTCCTTGCAGGAGCGAAGTAGGTGCGAGACCACCCCTTTCCCCAAGGGCGAGCTCCACAGGAAGCCGGGTTCCGGTTTCAACAACTTAGTCTGTGTCTTACGATAGAGTCTAATCACCCCTAGTGAGTCTATTGAGGATGATTATAAAAGACACTATTTTTTGCACTACTGCACGCATCAAGGACAGTTTTGTTCCATCATCATCGATAGCGGTAGAATGGAAAATTTTGTTTCTCAGTGCATGGTTAACCTATTAGAACTTGAGATGCACCCATTAGAAAAACCATACAGCTTATCCGGTGTCAATAGTCAATTGACTATGCTTGTCACTCATTATTGTCTAGTCGAATTTTCTATAGGGAGTACGTACTCAGATAAAGTATCATGTCATATCGTTGTTATGGACGTCTGTCACATCCTACTTGGAAGACTTTGGGAGTACGATCAACGTGTCATACATGACAGCACGAGGAACTCTCACTCCTTCGAGCACCACCGACACAAGATTGTTCTTTTACCCCAAAAGAACTGTCTTATTCCAAGAGCACTCGAGAGGACCCCTACAACTCCTAGTTTACTTGTCGTTATCTCCACTACACTACTACTTACCTCCTGAACCTCCACCTAAAGAATTAATTAGTAGACCAGTTGTGCCGCTCACCCCATATTTATCGACTCTCGTCATAACACTTGATATTACTCCGTTTTTTATACTATATCGAAAAACCACTCACTCTGTGCACGCCTGTCGATCGATTACATATTTAGAGAAAAAACTTTTATTTCACCTCACCATCATATGATTATGCACATATTTGAGGAGTTATATATATTAAATATTTTCTACCATATTTATGGAACATATTAAGAGGTCGACTGAGAACCAAACTCGAGGCTAGTAGCGCTTACCACACTCTAACTAATGGGCAGACTAAGGATGTTGAAAGTAGTATGAGGGGCCTTCTTAAGCGTCTAATTGAGGCGAGTGTAAAGCAATGAGATCTTGTACATTCACGAACACAACTCACAAATAATAATTCTAAAAATCATTACCAGCATAAATCTCCTTTCGAGATTTTCTGTTTGCTTTTGTTATACTATCTTCATGACCGCCACCCTCTCCATTTCTATGAATGTATTTCATTCGATGTGCAAGCTCATGCTAATTATTTAAAAGAGTTCTGTAAGATTATTCATGATATTTTGCAAGCAACATTTGAACATTACAAATTCAGGATCGGTCGTTATCGCCATGAGTTGTACCTTTCAAGGAAGATTGAGTGTTTGTTCATTGCAGGAAGATTGGCTTATTCCAAATCCCGACGTACGTCGAGCTATCTGTCGAGGCTCCAGACATGTAAGACCCCGTTTTTTTGCAACATCCACCGGAGTCTTAGGCCCAGAACCGTCGTTTTTGCGGTGACACCATCCACCGTGATGGTCGACACCACAAAACGCCGATCCTGCCGGCCATCTCAATCACCATCGACAGAATGTATAATGAATGAAAGTGTAAGCATCCAAGTCCACAATATTATAAAAGGAGGAAATCATGCGATAAATCAAGTCAACACCAGAAGAAAGTCTAAGTACAAACGCCAGAAAGTAAATACGGGCTTAAGCCCGGTACATGATAAACTCACTACAATCCACTCATAAAAGTAAAACTACTAATATTCGGCTCCACTCATGGATCCGGATGCCTGTCCACCCGAGCTACACTGGCCCATCTCCATCTGCACTGTACACTGCTGGTGCTGCGTCTCCTGCGGCTGTTCCCTATCTCCCATCCGGAGCACCTAAAATATGGTGGTCAAACGACCGTCAGTCAAATTAGACTCAGTCAACAATCCCCCACCCCTCTACCCGTGGCTCCTAGGCACCGGGCGGAAAGGAGCGAAAAGGAGGACCAAAAGCAGAGCGTAATCAAGCAGGTGACATCTACCCTAAGGAATAAAATAATAAGGTATGACAGAGGTATCACAATAATTAAACATGAGTAAACAAGTGTGTAACAAAAGTAAACAGTAAGGATTAACAAGTACGTAAAAGCAATAAGAAGAGTAAGTAAGAGCAACAAGAAATATAACCGTTGATTTATAGGAATTACCCCTATAGACCAAGAGGTCGTTTTGCAGGGCCTATCGTATGAAACGTCCCATACCATTTTATATGATATGTGTCAGTGGTTAAATGCAATGATTATGCTATGACGTGCAAGTATGATATGGTATGCACATGGAAGTGCAACTCACACACACAACTCTATGCCACGGACCTTTAGTTCCCCTTTTTGGAGTTAGCTAAACTCTTAGGAGCCTCCGCCGTGGCAAAACGAAGACAGTGGGTTGGGCCTCTCCACTCCTAGATTGGTAAACACACTACTCAGTCTAGCCCCTCTCGTACGTTCCTGTACTATTCCTAGCAAACCAGCTAGTCTTCCCGAGTCAACGTACCGACGACGGTGTGTTCGATCGTCCAATATCGAGGACCCACCACTGTTATTCACATGCAACTATGATAGTTTGTATCTAATTATAGTACCGAGCCTTCATCTCTTAGACTACTGAGCCTACTAGTTCACCATGTTCCCGAGCCCACAGCTCTCTGTACTAATCAAGTCTCCTTTTTTCAAGTCCCCGAGCATCTAGCTCCCCGGACTTCCAAATCAATATCGAGTCCATTTAACTCTACCAGTAAGCCCTTAGGCCACGGGCCTACACTATCCTTTCACTATCAATTTATCTCCCTATGTGTACAAGTGTGAGTGAAAGGTGAAACTATTATTAGGGTTACTCTTGCCCATATTATTCCTAAGGTTTAAGGTTAACCCTGGACTTCCCGAGGTCTACCCGGTGAGGGGCGCAGCGGTACTAGGAACTACGATGGGATGAAGCTCAAAGTTCCCTTTCCAAGGCACTTAATGTTATTGATTTCTACCCTTGATCAAACCTCTCTTTTATTTCAGTGTGACTACCCTAAGTGTGTTTGAGCTCTCAGAGTTAACCTATTTCTGACCTATCCACTATATGCAAACCATGCTAAGCTACATGGTGCTCCCATTAGGGGGTATCCTAATTACTCTTCCAATAGATCCCTAACAATTACTGGGAGTCAACCATGACCTATTAATACTAAATCCAAAGTCTCATAATTTTCCTAACTATGTGGGCATTTAATTTAATTAACCCTAGACTACAAATGCCCTACTTTGAACATGAAGTGTTCTCTAAGTTCAGAAACAAATCGCCACAAAATTATGATAAATACTAAGTGACATTTAAATAGTAAATCCAAGGTTTGAGAATTTTCAAAGGTGATTAGACCTACCTTTCGTAATTTAGAACTTAAGATCAATAATACCATTTAATGATGAAAAGGCCAGCTATATTGTTCTAAAAATTATAATAAAACTCCAGTAGCACTACCATGGCCTAAAAACACCCTAAGAGTAGTCTCATAATTTTTACAGTGAATAGTAGCCCCTAATTTAATTTATAACCATTAATTCCATAATCATTGGTTAATGAAGCAAGTACTGTAAACACTCATCTAATAATTATAAGAAAATTCCAAAAGTCGGATAATAATCTAAAATCCATAGTAACCAAGTTTTACAATTTTCCTCACGATGAAGGGTTCCAAATTTAATTAAATGTAAACTTCCAAATTTACAGACTTGTGAAGTAAATGCTGGTGTTATTCATCTAAAAATCATGGAAAAATTACAGGACAATAATAATGGTCAGAAACACTCTCTGACCTAATTTCATAATTTTCTTGACAATATTGGAGCTATGTTTCTATTTTTGATCATAAACTATAAATCATAATTTTATGAAGCAAGTACTTGAAACACTCATCTAAAAATCTAAAAAATAATACAGAAGGCTCTATCATGATATAAAATGTCCTATTCCAAGGTTTCACATTTTTGCAATTAATATATACTTCACAATCGACATATTAATCTTTAAGGGCACATCTAGGGTTGAAAAAGAAGTACTGATTTTAATAGCCTAAAAATTCCACCAAAATTAATTTAAGAATATTTCTATTAGAGAACTACCCTGCCCAATTTTCAAGTGATTTTAAAGTGATTTGGTAGTCTAATACTATAAATAAGGTTTGGTGCCCTAAACTAGAGTTAGAGTTTTGAGGGGTTTAAGACTTACAAATTCCCTAAAATTTTAACCAGAGGACTATACTAATCCTATGGTCCTCTCCACCAATTTTCAAGTCATTCCAAGGTAATTTGACCCCATGACCTTCAAACCCTAAAAATCCTCATTAAGGGACCTACCCTAGGGTTCTAGGGCTACCCTGCTTTTAACCACCCCAAATTTCATTAGATGGTGTGTCATATCATAGAGAGTCAGTGACCAAAATATCAGCCTCTGTTAAGGTGATTTGACCACTCAAAACCCAAAGGGGGTGTTTTGACCTAATTAACCCTATAAGGGTCAACCTAGGGTTGGATAAAACCTAATCAAAACATCTCCAAAGGAGATGAAATTTTTACCAGAGCCTTAACATGCTCTCTAAGACCATCCACCCAAATTTGGGGGGATTTTAGGTGTTTATGACACCTAATTAATTTATAATTGGTTTATTAAATTTTTCTAAAAACTATAGAAAAATGTTTTCCAAAAATTTTGATTTTTGGATATGTCCTAGATATAGTTAAGAATAGCCCATTCCCCAAATTTTAGATTATTTGGATGTCTGATTTGGAGTGGGCACTTAAATTAAGTTCTGGACAGCCCTATGGATAGACCTCACTAAAATGAGTGCTGTGGTCGAACCAGGACTCCAAATTGAGTGAAATCATATTTAAATTACACTAGACATCAAGGTCTACATTTTCTATGTTGACCACTTTTTTGTAGAGGGGTATAAGTATTTTTAAAAATTAATTCTATACACTATAATTATAATCACAGGAAAAAAATAATAAATAGAATAAAATTTTGCACGAATCTTGAAGCAGCGTTCGAGGGTTGCTGCTCATCTTCAAGCTCCAGCCAAGGGACGGGATTATCCCGACCTAGAGCTCATTTCAGGCCATTTCCGGCCACTCCGACCACCTCCCTGGCCGGCCACCACCACCACCACCTTCATTGAGGTGGTGGCTATCGCCGGGCGGCGGCACGACCGCCAGAGGGGCGGTTTCCGACGAACTCACCACCTCCATTTTCCATGGAATTTCAAGGAATTTTTCTCTCCGATCCGGCTCGTTTGAGCCCGACTTCTCAACCTAAACAAGTCTAGATCTAGCACGCATAGAGAGGAGAAGGATTGGACCTCATTTTGGGCATTCCCTTGCTCTAATCGCCGGCCGCCATTTCCCCTCCTCCAAGCTTTGGGTGCCATCCGATTTCTTGCAAGGAGACTCCCAAACTCTCGGGAAATGGGGGGGAGGGGTTCACTGCTCCAAGGCTTGTGAAGGTGATAGGGGGGTTAATTGGGGGTGGTAGTGGTTTTAACCCCATATGCCATTAATATCCTCTTCACCTCCCCTCTAATTGCCCCTAGAAACGGCTGTAATCTTCTCAAATTCATCAGAGAAGATGAATGAGAGTGTAAGGGAGGGATGCCAAGGGGTGTGTCACCTTAATGGCCATGAATGACCACTTTCTCTCTCCTCAAAATTGGGGAAAACCCCCATTTCTCTCTCCTAATCACCACGGCCAAATTTCCACTCCCTCCCATGTTTAATATCAGCCTACTAGGCTGGTTGACCACTCAAATTGGGCCTAGCCCAAAAGGATTGGGCTAGGTCCATGTAATATGACCTAATTTGGCCTAGTTTCACTTTTGGTCAAACTGGGCCCTAGGGTTGACCAAACCATGAAATTTTTGTGCCATTGGATCCCCTATGAGGTTATGACCCTAGGGGTGTGATCAATCTGAAGTTGTGGTGGTCAATATGAGTGTTTAATGGAAAATCACCATTTTGACCTAATAAGGGTATTTTGGTCATTTTGCCCTGTGGTGACCCTAGGATGGGGATTTTTGGTCTACTACGTCTCTTATGATGTTTTAGACCTAGAAGTGAAGTCAATTTCATATGGTGATGATCAGTTAGGTCAATTGATGGGAGATTGACCATTTTGCCCTAATTAGGGTTATGGTTGACTTTGGTCGACTTGACCTGTTTGACTGGCCCCAATGGGTCCTGAATGTCCCCCTGAGCTCCTAGATGGCCTAGGGGTGTTGTGGTGGGGTTACTGAGCCAAGTTAAAGTCCTTAAGTCAAACCCTAGGCTGAATATTTGGAAATTACTATTTGCAGACCAAGGTGCTGCAATCCCTACTTTTGGTTTGTGTCAAGGAGGTTCATAAGCTACCAAGGCCTTGTCATGACCTAGTCATGACAAATTCACCTGGGGGTCTAGTTGTCTGGGGGATGTTACAAGACATTCCACCTGATTTAGCATCAACAACGACGCCCGATCTCTACAGTACCAGTTTCTACGAGTTCTCGCCGGGGCCGAACTCTGTCAACCCCGAGGGAATTGATGCAGCCCTCACCGCACCCGAGGACACGTGGTTCCACCACGCGCCAATTATATTTTTACTATTTGAATTTCCCATCGTTTTATTTGTAATTCTTTATTTCATGTATTTGTTTTCATGCATCTGTTACTAGTTTTGGCTTATCGGAGTGACCTGCAGGTGAGATCATAAATAAAAAGGTCTGATCATTTGAGTAGTTAGGACGCGATGGGCAAGCTTAAATTATTTTAGCGAAGAACATAAAATTACTCCCAATACAAAAAGAAAAGAGAAACAAATTCTTTGGACATTGGAAATTATTTTTGATAAGAAACTATTCACAGACTATCAATTAGGAGAAGAAATCAATTGTTGGGTGTGGCACTCCATCCAGGTGTTGGATGGGGTGCCTCCCGGGCGCACCCGGGTTGGCTCCTGTCACGGGTGCAGAGAAACTTCATGGTACGGTTCAGTGCAAGGGAGTCGGGTTGGCTCCGGGCATGAGTACATGGGAGTTCCAGGCACGGTTTAAGTGCGAGTGAGCCTTGCGAACAGTTTGACCGATCCTGCTAAAATAATATAAAGGAATTGATAGCGCCCTTCCTAACACTCCAGAGTTTTGAAAGAGTTGGTAGGCGCCATTTCTAACAGTGGTAGCACCCTTCCTAACACAATGGGGTTTTGGGAGTGTTGGTAGGCATCATTCCTAACAATCAAGTGCCGCAAGTATGAAAAAGAAAAAAAGAAATTGGTATTGAAAAAGATGGTATATGTTGTACGTATGAAGAAGGAAACATAAAAAAGGAAATAGACTGCTATACTATTCACGGATTATGAAAAAAACATTATTCCTATTTAAAAGAGAGCACAAAACCTATTTTTGTTTTCCTCTGCCACCGACCTTGTTCATTGTCTTCCTCCCCGCCTTGCTCAGCCCAACGACAACGAGTCACATGCCAGCAAACCGACGGGCGGCCTCCCTCCATAGTCCGCTCGCCGTCGATTCCCCCGCCCCTTCAGCCCAGGCGAGCCCTGTGGCGTTCCTCTCTGCAGATTGGCGTCGACACCGACGCCTTTCTCTGTCAATCCCCGACCGGCTCCTGTTCCTTCTCAATTACTAAGAGGGTTGGACCAAACCCTTCCTTGATCCATTTAAGTCGTCGACCCAACACATCTTCTGACTGGCAACCCAGATCTGGAATAATCACTCGGTCTGGGTAGCATTCGTTCAATCCATGCTTCTCGGTGTCATATTAATTTTATGTGTCTCATTTAAGTAATCCTAAGCTTGCCTCAAACGTTCAACCTGCTCTTATTACCGCTATTTCATAAATTGTTATTGTGAATCTTCTTGTGGTTGTGTAAGTCTCGCAAAATATTCAATTCAAGGACGCTCGATATATCCGTTTTCTAACAAAACTCAACAATTTTATTAAAGTCCATTACAACGAGCGTAATCGCTCACGAGAACTTGTTTGGCCAACTCGGCTCACCGCTCAAGATAAAAATCTATTTTTAAAAAAGAAAAAAATCATAATTTTATTTTACAACAAAATAAAATATTGCTTAAAAATATTTATTTTGAAAACCCCGAAACTGATTTACATCAGTTTGATATCAGAGGAATTGTGATTCACTCCTATCGTGAATCACGCGATCCACAATATTTTTTTAAAAAATGCACTTTTAAGTTAAAAACCTTATTTTATTAAATAATAATAATAATTAATTTTTTTATTTTCAATTAATTTTTTTAAAAAAAAACTAATTTAGCTAAGTCCTTGTTTTATTATATATATATATATATATATATATATATATATATATATATATATATATATATATATATATATATATATATATATATATATATATATATATATATATAAATTTTTCTCTTTCAAATTATTTTAAATGAAAAATCGTGTCAGAAAAATCGAAGATAACGTCACCTCCCTTTGTACACAAATTCAAATTCACACGAACTCTATTGAAGCGCTAATCGCAAGTGTCAACGAGAACCGAATGAGCGTAGGTCAAGCGATCACTGGGTTACGTACAAACGTGAATGTGTTTGAGGCCAACCAACACTTAGGCCTAATTCCACCTCCCCCGGTCGAGCACTACCCAAATCGTAGGAATTTGGAACAAGAAAATCCACGACATCTCGAGCCGATAATCCACAATGTAAGAGAACCGCCATGTTGGTATTTAGGAATAAAATTAGATGTCGACGATTTTGAGGGACAGATAGAGTCTGAGAGTTGCCTGGATTCGTGTGATAGGATGGATCATTACTTAGTGTGGAAGCAATTTCCACCAGCTGGGCAAGTAGAATATGTCGTCCTTAGTCAAAAGGGGTCTGCTTTAGTCTGGTGGGGACAATTAGAGCTCGCTAGATTCAATTTAGTGTTACCTCTCATCACCACCTGGAATGAATTTAAGGCCTAACTTAGGAAGCGTTATGTATCCCATGATTATCTCCAGACTTATATTTGTAATACGTACCCCAAATTTGACAATAGAACTTTTGGTCGCTATCATCAGGCGATAGTGGGTATCGTCGGCGGCGATAGCAATAGCACTCGACGTCATGAAGCGTTGAGTGAGCTTAACACACTCGACGCCCCTCGATGAATCGTTGAGTAAGAGACTATTGCGTGGCCATAATGGGTATCACGCGGAGATAGCCCAGCTCTCAACGCCCTCAACGCCTGAAGCGTTGAGTGAACTCAAAGCACTCAGCGCCTTAAAGAGTTGAGTGAACTCAACACACTCGACGTCATAAAGTGTTGAGTGAGCTACCATAATGGCGATAGTGGATATCAAAAGGCGAGAGTGCGACATCTGCTAGACACGTGTTAGATGGCCGGACGGCGGTCGAAAAGCGGTGGTTAACAGGGTCAAAGCTGCAATCAACGATATCGCTCAGGTGATAACATTAATGTTGACTATTCAGCTGAAATTGTGGCATTTGCTTCCTTTTGATGTGATGATCGTGTGGCTGGGATTAATCTCGAGACCACTTAATTAGAGAAGAGATGGAGAGAAGATTCATTTCTCTTCTTTCACTCTCTCTCCTCCTTTCGTCAAGATCTTGAGAGGAAAGAGCTAAGGAAGAAGGCTGAGGCTGAGGTTGAGCTCAAAACGCTTAGTGAAGGAGATCTAGTGAACAAAATCACAATTCGAGGCTAGATCCGTAAAGAGGAAAGACATGTGTTCCTTTCTAACCGGACAAAAAAACTTCGTCATGGATCCGAAATGGATTACAAGGGTAACGATTTCCTCCTTGGGCAAGTGAAATCCTCAATTTGCATATGTACATGGAATCTCTCACCAAAAGGTGAAGAAAGGGTGGTTTCCAGTGGGTTGATCGTTTTGATCCCCAGTTAAATTTACATATAGATCCGAAAATTTTGCAGTACGGAATAGGCATGCTGTGTGAAGCCCATCCGGACAGGTTGATCTGGATTGGTGACGTTGTATTTTACGTGTCGGAGAAGACTCCACGTATAAATGAGTAGTTAACGGGGTCTATGAGTTGTACCTGTGAAATGAGAGTAGCAGGAAATACTGGGGATGATCTTCAGGAAAATAATCGAGAAATTCCACGGTTTGCAAAACTGTTGGATATCGCCGGGCGACAGCGAGTTTCGTCGGGCGATAGCTCCCAATGAGCTATGTTTGTGAGGTCTGTCTCAGGGAGACCTGGGGGTCATTATTTGAAAAGCTGTGAGCCTGTAGTGCCCAACTATGGTGGCCATGAGTGTCGCCATATTTTGGTGTAAAGCCTGTCTTGTGAAGGCAATGGGGCTAGTATGTGAGTTGAGCCTTGGAGGCCAACTATTATGGCCGTGAGAGCCATAACAAAGCTGTGAGCCGTAGTGCCCAGCTCTAAAGGCCGTGGAGCTGAACGAGGAAGGAGAGGTCCAACCACGTTTTGTTTATTTACTTAATTGCTTCGGATTTCGGAAGTGGCATGACGATCTGAACAACGAGAAGTGGCTGAACTATACTTGTGTTATGTCTACTTTGATTAGATTGCCTAAAGTAATTGGCTCTCGTCGGATGCCATAATGAGAGTCTTAGGCCTGAGGCCGAAAAGGCTAAAATGCTCAAGAATGTACCATTAATTCTAGGACCTCTGAATGGGAGGTGGGATCTGGGCAGTCTGGTACACCAAAAATATGCCCTGAGTGCACGGGACGTGTGGCTGTTGAGCCTGCGTCTATGGTGATGAGTGCTTAAATGCACATTATTGTTGCCAATATATATATATATATATATATATATATATATATATATATATATATATATATATATATATATATATATGCTGCTATTACAGGGAAGGAGAATCGCTGCCCCAAGTAAGGGGTGTGGTCGTTATAAATTGGTCGGCTAAATGCTGACCGTTGCCTTATTTGTCATCCTTGTGGTGGATTGTCGCTGTGCAGGTGCTGGAGAGCCGAGCGGGAAGTAGCGGGCTAAAGTCCCAGAAGCTATGTCGGCCCTCGAAAGCCAAGTGAAGTTTATTGCTTTCATGTGTGGCCGGTCTGCGTGCCGATGTCTGTAATACACACCTTGTAAAGAGTAAATGTACGTAAGGCCTTAAGGCCGGAACAGTTTTGATCATTGTTGACTGTCGCTAGGCGATAGTGACTATCTCTTGCGATAGTGACTTTTGTCTATTTTTGTATAACATCCCGGTTTATTTTAAGTGGACATTATTGTTGTACTTGAGTTCAAAATTTAACCCCTGAAGCTTCCGCTAGAATGCTTTGAGTTAGAATTCGAGTTGTTTTTGATATTAACATGTAATCCCACTACCTATATGTGGAATATAGTGTGGGGCCCCGACCGGACCCTCTATTATATTTCATGTGACGGATGGAGGTGTTACAATTTTGGTATTATAGGGAGGTTGACTTCGCTATTGAGTTAGTGTCAGGTGTGAAACCTGTGGCCCGCTCACCGTAGTGCCTAGCTCTAAAGGCCATTGAGCCGAACGGGGAAGGGGAAGTCCACCCGCGTCTTGTTTATTTACTTGATTTCTTCAGCTTTTGGAAATGAAATGACGATCCGAGCAACGGGAAGTGACAGAACTGTACCTACGTTATGTCTACCCGATTTAGATTGCCTAAAGTAATTGGCTCTCGTTGGATGGCATAATGAGAGTCTTAAGCCTGGGGCCGAAAATACTATAATGCTCAATAATGTACCATTAAGTCTAGGACCTCTGAACGAGAGGTGGGATCCGGTCAGTTCGGTACACCGAAAATGTGACCAGAGTGTACGGGGCGTGTGGTTGTTGAGCCTGCGTTTGTGGTGATGAGTGTTTAAATGCACATTGTTGTTGTCAATATATATATATATATATATATATATATATATATATATATATATATATATATATATATATATATATATATATATATATAATATATATATATATATATATATATATATATATATATGATGTTGTTGCAGGGAAGGAGAATTGCAGCCCCGAGTAAGGGGTGGGGTCGTTATAAATTGGTCGGCTAAATGCTGACCGTTGCCTTGTTTGTCATTCTTGTGGTGGATTGTCGCTATGTAGGAGCTGGAGAGCCGAGCGGGAAGTAGCGGGCTAAAGTCCTAGAAGCTATGCCAGCCCTCAAAGGCCAATCTAAGTTTATTACTTTCATGTATGGCCGGCATGCGTGCCGATGTCTGTAATACACACCTTGTAAAGAGCAAATGTAAAGCCTGAAGGCCAGAATAGTTTTGAGCACTGTTGATTGTCAAAGGGCGATAGTGACTATCGCCTGCGATAGTGACTTTTGTGTTTTTTTGTATAACATTCATGTTTATTTTTAGTGTACATTTTTGCTGTACTTGAGTTCAAAATTTAACCCCTGAAGCTTACGGTACAATGCTCTGAGCTAGAATTCAAGTAGTTTTTGATATTAACATATAATCCCACTACCTGTCTGTGGAATATGGTGTGGGGCCCTGACCAGACCCTCTATTATATTTCATGTGACGGATGAAGGTGTTACAATTTTGGTATCAGCTTGTCTTGGTCTTCCTTCTACGAATTCGTGGTCGAATTCTTTTGAGGGGTGGCGAGCACTTGTATGTGCGTACCATTATAACAAAACGAACTCAAGAATGTCCACTTAGGAATGAAAATACACATATTTGAGGGACTTGCGTGTTTCTATAATTGCTTTTGACAATAGTCTTAGTTGCTTAATTGTGTGTTTCACATTGTAGGCGACTAGAAGTGGTGTCGGGCAGCAAGAACCCAGCCTCGGTAGAGAGTAGTGCACCAAATGAGGTGCCAACACCTCCTCCTTCTGTGGAAACTATATGGTCGGTTGCTGAAGCCGTGTTCGCAATGATCAACGCATAACTAGGAGGTTCGAGACAACCTCCTACCCCTGCGGTGGTCCAGGAACCAGTTGGCGTAGTTGAGCACGTAGCGGTGAGATAAGTGGTCGTTGAGCCAGTGGTCGCAAGGCGAGCAACAGAGAAGCAATTGAAACACGTTATGAGTTTCAATCCCCCTGTGTTTATGGGTACTGGAATAAAGTGAATCCTGACGGCAATTGAAACGAAGGAGTGGCAAAAATTCATTGTGTCTACCTTCTTGTTAGATGGTGAGGCGAGACTATGTTGGGATGAGATGGAGCTACACCAGTTTGTCGGCCGACCATTGATAAAGATCTCAATGGAGAAGTTCTCAAGGTATTTTCTGGCGAGATACCTTCCATCGGCACAACAGATTGCGATAGAGAACCAATTTCAAATGCTAACCCAAGACAAGAGGTCGGTGGACGACTACTTGCATGAGTTTACGAGATTGGGAAGATATGCAGGCTTTTTGTTTGCAGGCGAGGAGCAGAAAACAAATTGGTTCTATGAAGGACTGAGTGATGACCTGCGGTTACTCCTCTCAGGACCAATGATGCAGGGTTTTCTTACCTTGGTCAATACGGACCGTTCCCTCGAGCAGGATATGAAGTGCGTGCAACATAAGAATGATCTGGCAGCAAAGAAGTCGGATTTCAAAGTGTCGCATTCCTCAAAGTCTGAGCACCGAAAGAGGTGGAAGTCAAAAGCTAGGTCTTCAAGACCTGCTGTCTCTTCGAGCAAGCCTGAAGTGACGACAGAAAAAAGTCCTCTCACATGTTATAAATGTGGCAAGGTGGGGCATATGGCTCGAGATTGTTGCAGTGGCCTTCCAAAAGTGGAGAAAAAGACAAGTGCGTTTTATGCCGAAAAGGGAAAGACAACGGCTGAGTCAACTGCATCTCAAGCGCAACCACGAGTTTATAATCTTGGCCAACAGGAGGCCATAAAACAAGTGACATCGTAACAAGTATGAGTTAATATATAGCTTTTACTGCTTTCCATACTTAGTTTCTTGTGTATTGCTTGTGTATGATTGGTTTGAATTAGGCTTTATCCTGATATCAGACTCTCCAACGAGAGCATTGTTCGATACAGGAGCTTCTCATCCCTTTCTGTCTAAGGACTTCATGGGGCGTATTGGAGCGCCTTCGTTTACGCCAATAGATCGAGTGAATGTGTTGCTACCTAATGGGTGCTTGATGCGCGCGGATCGAGCATTCTGTGTTGAGGTACGGATAGGAAGTCATGACTTTGGTTTGGAAGCATTTGTACTACCTATATCGGAGTTTGATGTAATCTTTGATATAGGCTGGCTCTCAGAGCAGCGTGCCTATATAGATTGCAACTCTAAGGAAGTCACACTGGGAAAGAACACCAAATGAGAGACTAAGTTCACTGGTATACGAGGATTGAGCAAGATATTAATGTCTGCTCTCCAGGTAGTCATGGCACTTCAGAAGGGCAGGAGTTGTTCTTCACGCTGTTGGAGGCTATTGAGCCGAAGACCCGTGTGAGTGATGTTCCTATTGTATCAGAGTACGCTGATGTGTTTCCTAAGGATCTTCCGAGGTTACCGCCCCAGCGGGAGATTGACTTCATTATTGAGTTGGTGTCAGGTGCGAAATGGGTGGCCCCCTCACCGTATCGTGTTGCGCCAAAGGAGATGACGGAACTAAAAGTTCGATTACAAAAGTTGCTGGAGCAAGGATATATACGCCCAAGTATGTCACCTTGGAGCGCATCGGTCCTCTTTGTGAAAAAGAAGGACGAAAGCTCGTGACTATGCATTGACTATCAAGAACTGAATAAGCTGACAAAGAAGAACAAGTATCCGATTCCACAAATTGATGACTTGTTCGATCAGCTAGTGGGATCAACTGTCTACTCGAATCTAGATTTAAAGTCTAGCAATTACCAGTTGATGATTCGGGAATGTGACATTTCCAAGATAGCGTTTGGAACATGCTACAGTCATTATGAGTTCACTGTAATGCCGTTTGGGCTAACAAATGCTCCATCTGTGTTCATGTACCTAATGCACTGAACGTTTTGAGAGTACTTGGACTTATTTGTAATCGTCTTTATTGACGACATTTTAGTGTACTCTTAGTGTGAAGAAGATCATGTGAACAATTTGCGGATGATGTTGCACACCCTAAGAAGAAATAAACTCTATGTCAAGTTCTCAAAGTGTGAGTTCTGGCTGTCGTCGGTGGCCTTTCTTGGCCATGTGGTAAGTGGAGAAGGCATTACGGTGGATTCAGCGAAGATAGTTGCGATACGGGAGTGGCCAGTTTTGTCTTTTGTGGCTGAAGTCCGAAGTTTCCTTGGACTTGCGGGCTACTATAGGCCCTTCGTAGAGAACTTCTCGTGGATAGCCTTGCCTCTCACCACACTGACGAGGAAAGATCAGAAGTTCGTTTGGATGTCGGAGTGTGCGAGAGATTTTGAGGTGCTGAAAAGTCATCTGACTACAGCGCCAATCTTAACATCGCCATGTGGTTCAGAAGGCTATGAAATTTATAGTAATGCATCAAGGAGCGGCTTAGGCTGGATTCTTCTTCAGTTTGGAAAGGTGATAGCTTATGACTAATGCCAGTTGAAAGTCCAGGAGTGGAACTATCCCGTCCACGACTTGGAGTTGGCGACAGTGATATTTGTACTTAAATTATCGTGTCATTACTTATATGACATGAAAGTGGACATATTCATGGACCATAAGAGTCTTAAGTATCTTATAGATCAGAAGGATCTAAATATGCGACATCGGAGGTGGATGAAGTTTCTCGGGGACTACACCTTCCAAATTCATTATACACCCGGGAAGAGAAATGTGGTCACAGATGCCTTGAGTCGTAGGACTCTAACAAGGGCAAGTTGGTTGCAGATACATGATGAGCATCTAATACAGGAGTTGGAGGCCTTAAACATCTCTTGTGCGGACAAGAATGTTACTGCAAATGCATGCCTGAACTGGATGAAGGTACAGTATGACCTTACGGACAGGGTTCGGCGAGTAACGAAGCTCGATGAAAGTCTGCAATGCTATGCAGTGGATGGGTCAAATGCCCAATTCTCCTGTGATGACGGCCTTTTGCGGAAAGATGATCGTTTGTGCATCCCGGATGTAGGTAAACTACGTGAGGAGTTGATGTATGAAGCATATTTTACTAAGTACTCAATTCACCCAGGGAGCACGAAATGTACAAGGATATGAAGAAGGTGTTCTGGTGACCAGGTTTGAAGATAGACATAGCCTATTACGTGGCAAAATGTCAAACTTGTGCTTTAGTGAAAGTTGAATGCCAGAAACCTGGAGGTTTCCTGAAGTCATTATCAATCCCGGTGTGGAAGTTCGATGACATTTCTATGGATTTCGTGGATGGACTGCCGAGATCTCAGAGCAGAAACGATGCCGTATGGATGCTCATTGACCGGTTAACAAAAGTGTCGCACTTCATACCAAACAGGAAGGACAATTTAGTGGAAAAATTGGCCAAGCTATACGTGGATAACATCGTACGATTGCACGACATGCCCCTTAGCATCGTTAGTGACTGAGATGAGCATTTTACTTCAAGTGATTGGAGGCCTATGATGACCCAGGCTCGGCTTCAATGGGATGCCCCGTAACGTCGTCTGGGCTGCAGCCCAAGTACCCCAACCCCTCTCCAGCCCACCGGCAGGTTGTTGGTGGCCACAACCTCCCTTTGATAAGTCAAACTCGATAGTCAAGCCCGCACCACAGGGACTTCCTAGGATGTAACCCATCCCAGTACTACTCCAGCCCGAGCACACTTAACTATGAAGTTTTTTCAACTCTCATCACCAATTGATCTGCAGCTCAATTGGTGATGAGGGGTTGGAAAACTTTATAGTTAAGCGTGCTTAGGCTGAAGTAGTACTGGGATGGGTGACCTCCTGGGAAGTCCCAGTGGTGCGGGCTTGACTATCGAGTTTGGCTCATCAAAGGGAGGTTGTGGCCACCAACAACCCGCCAGTGAGCTGGAGAGGGGTGGGGTGCTTGGGTTGCAGCCAGGACGATGCCAGCTCGGTCTTGCTGGGTCTCCCTCGGTGGACGTGGTCTCGATTGGAGCCGGGCCTGGGTTGTCATAAGGCAAATCCACCAACTATTGGGTACCAAGTTGAGGTTCAGTACGACCTTCCATCCGCAAATGGATGGTCAGACTGAGAGGACCAACAGAACAATGGAGAATATGCTCTGTATGTGCGCCCTAGATTTCATAAAGAGGTGGGAAGATCACCTCTATATGATTGAGTTTGCCTACAACAATAGCTACCAAGCTAGCATACAAATGACGCCCGTTGAAGCTTTATACGGTAGGAAGTGTCGTACACCGTTAGCTTGGGAGGAAACAAGCGAATCAAAGCTTTATAAATGTAAGGAGGTCGAAGATGCAAATTCGACCATACATACTATACGAGAGCGGCTGTTAATAGCACAAGATAAACAAGCAAAATACTACAACGCCAAACACCGAAACGTGGAGTTTGCGGTGGGAGATTGGGTATATTTAAAGATCAAGTCATTCAAAGGCATGTCTAAGATTCAATGCTTGAAAAAGTTGAGTCTGAGGTATCTTGGTCCATTTGAAGTGGTTGAGCGAATTGGAGAAGCTGCCTATCAGTTAGCTCTTTCGGCGAAGCTATATAGCTTGCACGAAGTGTTTCACATATCAATGCTGTGAAAAGCTGTGAAAGAGCCAGCTCAAGTAGTTACAGATGATCAAGTATCGGTCGACAGTAGGCTGACGACGAAAGTTCGGCCCATTCAAATCGAGGATACAGAGATCAAACAACTACAAAATAGGACAAACAGGATGGTCAAAGTCCGGTGGGACAACTGTGGCCGTGAAGAGCTGACATAGGAGCATGAGCAAACCATGCACAAGGAATACCCCTAATTGTTTGTAAAGTATGTCATAACATTGTTTTGTGATAATAAAATATGTTACAACATATAAATTATTGTTTTGTTTCCGTTATAACTGAATAAAATTTCGGGACAAAATTTATGTAAGGAGGGGAGGGTTGTAATGCCCCAAATTTGACAGCAGAACTTTTGGTCGCTATCGTCAGGCGACAGTGGGTATCGCCGACAGTGATAACAATAGCACTCGACGCCAAGAAGCGCTGAGTGAGGTTACCACACTCGACGCCTCTCGATGAATAGTTGAGTAAGCGACTATCGCGTGGCGATAGTGGGTATCACACGGCGATAGCCCAGCTCTAACGCCCTCAATGCCTTGAAGTGTTGAGTGAACTCAACACACTCAACGCCTTAAAGGGTTGAGTGAACTCAACGCACTCGACGCCGTAAAGCATTGAGTGAGCTATTGGAACGATGACAGTGGATATCGCCAGGAGATAATGTCACATATGCTAGACACGTGTTAGATGGTAGGACGACAAATGAAGAGCGGTGGTTAACAGGGTCAAAGCAGCTATCAACAATATCGCCCAGGCGAAAGTGGATATCATTAAGAGATAGCGTTAATGTTGACTATTCAGTTGAAATCGTGGCCTTTGCTTCCTTTTGATGTGAGGATCCTGTGGCTGAGATTGATCCCGAGACCACTTAATTAGATAAGAGGCAGAGAGAAGATTCATTTCTCTTCTTTCACTCTCTCTACTCCTTTCATCAAGATCATGAGTGGAAATAGCTAAGGAAGAAGGCTGAGGATGAGCTCAAAACGCTTGGTGAAGGAGATCTAGTGAATGGAATCACAATCTGAGGCGAGATCCGCAACGAGGAAAGAGAGGTGCTCCTTTCCAACTGGACAAAAAACTTCGCTATGGCTCCGAAACAGATTACAAGGGTAACGATTTTCTCCTTGGACAAGTGAAGTCCTCAATTTGCATACGTACATGGAACCCCTCACCAAAAGGTGAAGAAAGGGTGGTTTCCAGTTGCTCGATCATTGTGATCCCTGGTTAAATTTGCATATAGATCCGAAAATTTTGCAGTGCGGAATAGGCATGCTGTGTGAAGCCCATCCAGACAGGTTGATCTGGGTTGGTGATGTTGTATTTTGCGTGCCGGAGAAGACTCCGCGTATAAATGAGTAGTGTACGGGGTTTGTGAGTTGTACCTGTGAAATGAGAGTAGCAGGAAGTACTTGGGATGCTCTCTAGGAAAATAACAGATAAATTCCACGGTTTGCAAAACTATTGGATATCGCCTAGCGACAGCGAGTATCACCGGGCGATAGCTCCCAGAGAGCTATGTTTATGAGGCCTATCTTAGGGAGACCTTGGGATCATTATTTGAAAAGCTGAAAGCCTGTAGTGCCCAACTATGGTGGCCAAGAGTGCCAACATATTTTGGTGTCAAGCCTGTCTTATGAATGCAATGTGGCTAGTATGTGAGTTAAGCCTTGGAGGGCAACTATTATGGCCGTGAGAGCCGTAACAAAGCTGCGAGCCGTAGTGCCAAGCTCTAAAGGCCGTTGAGCCGAATACTAGTGTGAGTGATGTTCCTATTATATCAGAGTACGCTGATGTGTTTCCTAAGGATCTTCCGGTGTTACCGCCACAGCGGGAGATTGACTTTGCTATTGAGTTGGTGCTAGGTGTGAAACCTACGATAAGAAAAGTCAACGGTAGATGAGTACACTGATGATTTCTTATTGTAACACCCAAAAATTCTGTAAGCAGGAAAAGGGGTTACCGCGCAACGATAGGTTGTTAGAGCACGACGTTAGCCATTTGTTCGGTCGAGCTCTCGGGAAGCTATCGCTCGGCGGTAGAGTTACCGCAGGCGGTAGCTTGGAAATATATTTGTCTAAGCGTTCGGGTTACTACCGCCCGTCGGTAGTAGCTATCGCATGGCGATAGTAGGGGCGGTCGTGTCGTAACGGTCGCTAGCTACCGCGAGGCGCTAGTGTCCTAACGCTCGGCGTTAGTGAAGCTGTAACGGCTTGGCCACGTATCGGCCTATTATTGGAGGGATTGGGCGGTTGCGCTCGAAACGAGGCATTGAATAACGGTACCGCGCGACGGTAGTTAGGTACCGCGCGGCGGTAGCTTGGTTTATAGCCCTGGTTTGGCCGTTTCACTTCATTTTCTTTTGGAGTGGAGTTTTTGGCCTGGATTTCTGGAGCAGGAGCAGCAGCGCCGGGAATGAGATTTTTCACCGTCGTTAGATATTCGGAGTCCGGATTCACAAAGCGAGTTCGGATCTACGGAGGCAAGCCCGGAGCGGTCGTTTTCAACCGTCTAGATTTCTCCCATGGCGCCAAAGAGAACTTCAAGGGTAACGATCCTCTTACTTGGACATGTGAAGTCCTTTCTTTTGGCATTAGAGGGTAGACACTCCACGAACACGTGGAAGGGGTTCTCCCGACGGGTTGATCCGTGTATCCCCGTTAGTTTGCATTTAGATCTGGAATTGAAGTACGAAATAAGCATGTTGTGTGAAGCCCATCCGGACAGGTTGGTCTGGATTGGTGATGTTTATATGTTTTGTATGCCGGAGAAGACTCTGTGATTATTGTGTAGATATTAGAGTCGCAGGGTGTGCAAATGGCTGCGTTGAGAGTACTGGGTGTAGATTCCAGGAAAACACCCATTTTGGGGGAAGAACCGATAGTCTGTCCCCCTACCGCTCGATGGTAGCGCTACCGCCGGCGGTAAATCCCAGTGAGCGTTGTGTTGTTTTGTTGAGGCTTGTTTCTTGTAAACCTTGTGGTCGTATGCTGAAGCCTGTCTCTGGGAGACTTGTGGGCTATTTTTTGAGGCCTGTCTTGTGAGACCTTGGGGCCGTGATGGCCTGTCTCTTGAAGACTTGGTTCTGGTTAGTTTGTGGAGCGTGAGCTTAAGTTGCTCAACTTTAGTAGCCATGAGTGCTAGCCTAGGATCCTTACAGAGTTATGGATCATGCGAAAAAGGGAAAGGGGATGCTGACCCGCATCAGGCCTGCGAGCCGGAAAATTGAGCATGGGATATGGTTGAACAGTACCCTCCACTATATCAGTCGACTTGGAGTGGTCATAGTGTAAAGCACATGACTCGTCGAAGCACTAGGGAATTGTCTCTGGCCTTGGCCCTTGTGAAACTGAAAGATCAAGCGTTGTTTACTGTCACGGAGAACGGTGGTGTGACCCTTGTGGTGTTGTGCACCAAGAATATGCCCTGAGAGCACGAGGCGTTGGGCATTGCGCTAACATCTATGGCGAATGGTGCTTAAGTTGCACATTTTGAATGTTATTATATATTTATACTAATGTCTGCAGTGAAGGAGCACCGCTACCCTGAGTGAGGGGTCGGGTTGTTATAATTTGGTCAGCTAATGCTGACTATTGATATTATTTGCCACCGTGCGATGGGATGTTGCTTCCGGATGCAGCTGAGCCAAGCAGGAAATAGCGGGCTAAAGCTCAGGATAGCTAAGCTGGCCCTTAAAGCCCAAAGCGAAGTGCACGTTGTGTTTATTTTATTCTCATGTGTGGCTGACCTGCATGTCAATGTTTGCAAGATACTCTAATTTGAGATGAACAATGTAGGCCTTAAGGCCAAAACCTTCTTTGGGTATTTGTCTTTCATTTCTATTTATGGTAGTGGAAATTCATGTTGTTGGGTTCTATTTTTAACCATTAATTTACTTCCGCTAGAATGCACTCTATGTTAAGATGCAAAATATTGGATTATGGTTTCAATTTCGTAACTCCTTGGTCTGTCCGTAGTATGTGGCGTCGGACCCCAGCCAGACCTTCTGTTATATGCCATGTGACAGATGAGGGTGTTACAAGTTGGTATCAGACTCTAATGTTGGTCTTCCTTATTTGAATTCGTGGGCGAATTCTTTTAAGGGGTGGTGAGCACTGATATGTGTGTTGCTGTTATAACATAAAAGAACTCATGAATGTCCACTTAGGAATGAAAATACACATGTTTGAGGAACCTGAGTGTTTCAATGATTGCATTTTTGGTAATTTGTCTGTCACCTAATCGAGTATTTTTACAACTATAGGTGACTAGGAGCAGTGCGGGGCAGTCACAATAATAGCACTCTGCGGAGAGTAGTGTGCATAACGACGCGCTTGTAACCCGTCCTTCTGCAGAAACCATACGAATGGTAGAGGAAGCGGTGTTCGTTATGATCAATGCCCAACCGGGGAGGCAAGTACAGCCTCCCGCTCTTGGGTTAGGTCAAGTTCCGCTTGGCATAACAGAGCCCATAGTGGCAGATCAGGTAGCAGCAGAGCCTATGGTGCAGAGAAGAGCTACGGAGAAGCAGTCAAAGCACATGATGAGCTTTAATCCACCAATGTTCTCTGGGACTGGAACCCCAACTCAGGCTGAGGACTGGCTTTCTAGAGTAAATAGAGTCATGAAAGCTATGGAGACTGAGAAGTGACAGAAGGCGACAATAGCCACTTTCCTCCTAGACGGCGGGGAAAGGCTGTGGTTGTGTTGCAGAATAGAGACTGGGCGGTCTGGCGATTTGACTCTGGCGGGTTGCAGTCCGAGCGGTCTGTCGGTTTCTCTCCAGCGGTTTGGCTGCAGACCGGTTGTTGTTGGTGTTCTGGCGGTTTGTCAATCAGTCCCTGACGTCTTGGAGATCGGGTGACCTGACGGTCTATTGTGGCGGCTTGGTGTCTCCATCTGGTGGTTGTCGGGCGGTTTGCCCATTCATCAAACCGCGCGTCTTGGTCAACTTATATTTATGTTAAACCGCATGTACATGTTATTTTTTAGTCCCACATTGTTTATTTGTAATATCTCTCATCTCCTTCATTCTATAAAAGGGAGGCTATACCATGTAATACACACCTTTTTTGTAATACAAAAATTTCAGTTTGTCCAATTTCCGGACTCTCTTTTTTTTTGTTCGCACATGGTATCAGAGGACGTGATCTTGTCTGTCTGATTCAGTGCCTTCCTATATCTGCTCGACTTGTTCTTCTTCTTGCTGCTTGTTCGCGCGGCCTTTCCTCCTTTGTCGCTATTCTTTGTTTGTGCGGCCTTCTTCTTCTCGCTCTTTGCTTTCACGGCTTATCGGTCTCCTGTTCGCGCGACCTGCTCTCTTCCCGCGCGACTTCGTCCCTTTTGTCCGCTGCGGTTTCTTGTTCTATCTGCTGTAGTTCCTTTCCTTCTGTCCATTGTGGTCTTCTCTCTACCCGTGTGACCTTTTATCCCCCTCGACCTCTTTCTTTCCGCGCGACCTTTCTCTCTTCTCTCTACCCACGCAGCTTCTTCTATGGCCCTTTTCGGTTCTTCTACAACCACCGCTACTCCTGTGACAACTCCGTCTCCTTCTCTCATTCCTTTCGGGAATCTTGGCACCGTATCCAAGCTTGTTGGTTCCAACTACCCGGATTGGAGCGTATCCTTCACCTTCCTCCTTCGCTCACAGCGCAAACGCCACCACCTTACCGATGAACCTCCTCCTCCCACTTCCGCTGAGTTTGATGACTGGGATGCTAGCAATGAGCTTGTCCGCACTTGGCTCGTTAATAGTTTTTCTGATGAGTGTCTTCCTGTCATCCGTCATGATGAGACGGTCAAGAAGGCATGGTTTCATCTTGCTGCTTTGTACTCGAAGGGGGCTCAGACGTCTCGTATCTATACTTTGTATGCAGACCTCTTTGCCTGGCCTTCTATGTCTCCTGATGCCGCTTACCAACAGGTCCAAGCTCTTGGGGCTGAGATTCTTCAACATCGCCCCCTTCTCTGCAGATCTCACTGAACATCACAAACACTTTCAAGAACTTCTTGTTGTTTGCTACCTCCTACGGCTTCCTGATTCCTACGACATGATCCGCCAACAAATCTTGGGTGAAGCGGACTCTCCCAACTTGGATACCACTGCTGCACGCATTGAAACAGTTACATCTCTTCTTCAGCGTCCGCTTCTGTCTTCTCCTCCTCCAGAATAATATGCTCACCAGACTCAACGGAGCGGCTCTGGTAGTCGCAACCACCATTCCGGTGGTCAAAGTTCTTCACGCTTCCTCTGCTCTTACTGTGGCCGCACCGGGCATCTTATGGATCAATTTGATGTTTCTATTAAAGTCTTACGCTCTGATAATGCCAAAGAGTACGTTAGTCAAGCTTTTTCCTCCTTTTGTATGCAAAATGGGATTATTCGTCAAACCAGTTGCATTTACACCTCACAACAAAATGGAGTGGCAGAACGCAAAAACCGTCACCTCCTTGATGTCACTCGCACCTTAGTCACACAAATGCATGTCCCTTGCTCCTATTGGGGCTATGTTGTTCTCATTTCTTGATATCTCATCAATCACATTCTCTGCACCGTTCTCCGCGGTCAAACCTCTTTCTCCATTCTCTATCTAGGAAAGGATCTCTTTCCTCTCACTCTACGTATCTTTGGTTGCACAACCTTTGTGCATGCCCCCTCCTCCACCCGCAATAAACTCTCCCCTCGCTCCACCAAATGTGTCTTTCTGGGCAACTCTATCACTCAGAAAGGCTACTATTGTTTTGACCCCATTCTTCGCAAGCAGTTCGTCTCCGCGGACGTTACCTTCTTCGAGAATGCTTCATATTTCTCTAACGACTCCTCTCCTCTCCCTGTGGCATCCAGTATTCCTCTTCCTCTTCTCTCCAGCCCATCCCCTCCTACCGAGATATTTCTCCTCCACCATCTCCATCCTCTTCATCTCCCTCTCCACCTCCGCAATCTCCCTCCTCTTCGTCATCGTCACTCTCTCCTCTCGGGCCAGCTCTCTCCACTAAGGATGCTCCGGATACTGAGGAACCTGCTGACCTGGACCTGGGAAGGGACTGCCACCAATGGGGGCAAGGTCAATTCCACCCCCCGGGTTAGAGGCGGGAGCAGAGGCCTCGACTCCCCGATCAAGAAGAGGCTATGGTCATAGCCATAGGGGAGAGGAGGAGAGCAACCAGGAGGAGGAGGAGAGAAGTTAGGGTGGAGTTGCCCTACTGCGACTTCTATCAGGAGGAAGGGCACGCCACAGCCACTTGCCCGGAGTTCCTAGAAATGAGGGGAAATAGGGAGCAACAACAGCGACAGGGGCGTCAGGAAGTGAGGATCGAGGAGGTCCTGCCTCAGGCGGAGGAGGACCGTTGCGAAGATGGGTGGATGTTGGGACCAGAGGAGGGATCAGAGTGATCCACGGGGGGGGGGGGGGGGGGGGTCGAGGCTTCCCGGAAGGCGAGCCTCCACACCATGTATCGCCGGAGCGTTGGCTCCACATCCCAAACCCCACCCCTAGAAGAGAGGATCACCTTCTCCAGGATCAATATGGAGGTTCATGAGGATCTTTTTTGCGATGCGTTGGTCATCCAGACAGCCATCAAAAATTTTTCCGTCTCCAGAATCCTCGTCGACAACGGAAGCTCCGTCAACGTCGTCTTTAAGAAGGCATTTGACTCGATGAAGGTGGAGGAGAAGAGGGTGTTGGCCTCGGATGGGACTTTGTTCGGATTTTCGGGGGAGAGGAAGGAGGTCGAAGGATGGGTGGGCCTCCATGTCACCCTGGGGTGGGTGGGGGGGGGGGGCAGTCCAGGAATTGCAAGTTCATCATCGTGGATGCCCCCGGCAGCTACAGCGCCATCTTCGGGAGGCCCCTTATTAGTGCCTTCCACCGCATCCCCTCATCGTTCCATCAATGCTTGAAGTTCAACGCAGATGGAATTCAGGTCAGGGTTAGGGGGGACCCCAAAGTGGCGCGGGAATGCTACGTCACCGCCGTGAACTCCATTTCTTAGCAGGAGGGAGCCGAGGAGATGGAGCGAAGGATGGAGAAGGCGGAGCAGGAAGCTGGCAGGGAGGAGCTGGAGGCGGAGAGCTGCGCTGTGGTAGAGGCAGCAGGAGGAGATCGGGAGGAGTTAGCCGATATAATGGTCGTGTAAGAAGAGATGGAGGCGGAGGTCCTCATCCTAGAGTAGAGGGATGTTGAAGAATGGGGAGATCAGTCCAGGTTGGAGACCGCGGAAGAGGTGGTAGAGCTGGAGGTCCTCACCCAAGAAGGCAGGGTGGAGAAGGTCCGCGTCAGCGGAGGGCTGACCCCGGAGGTTCAGGGCAGGATGCTGGAGTGCATCCAAAAGAACGTGGACATCTTTGCATGGAGCGCCGCGGAGATGTCGGGGGTTGATGCGGATGTGGCTTGCCACCGCCTCAACTTGGACCCGAGAACACGCCCCGTCCAATAAAAGAAGAGGTCCACCGCGGACAAGCTGGCAGAGACCATTAGAGAGGAGGTGGTAAAGCTTCTCAAGGCCGGCTTTGTGTCCGAGATCCAATACCCCAGCTGGGTCTCCAATGTAGTCATGGTTAAAAAGGGAGACGGCCGATGGCGTATGTGTATCGACTTCTCCTTGCTTAATAAATATTATCCTAAGGACTGTTATACCTTGCATCGGATCGACGCGCTGGTTGACTCACCCGTTGGTTTTTCTGTAAAGAGTTTTCTAGATGCATTTTCAGGTTATCATCAAATCAGAATGCATCCCCCGGACGTCAAGGATGTCTCGTTCATCACGGGGGATGGATGCTGTTGTTACAAGATGATGCCCTTCGGGCTAAAGAATGCAGGGGGGCCTACCAGAAGATGATGGATAGGGTCTTCAAAGAGCAGAAGAGGAGGAACCTGGAGGTGTACGTAGATGACCTCATGATCAAGAGTCAGGATGTGGACTCTCACCTCCAGGACCTAGAGGAGACCTTTGCTACACTGCGCGGGTACAAGATACGGCTGAACCCCCTAAAGTGTGTCTTCGGGGCCAGCAGGGGGAAGTTCTTGGAGCACCTCCTCACCCCTGCAGGGGTCAATCCGAATCCTGATAAGGTCAAGGATATAATGGAGCTAGGGTCGCCACGAAACACTAAGGAGGTGCAATAGCTGACGGGGAAGCTGGCATGGCTGAGTAGGTTCCTCTCTCGGGCCGGGGAGAAGTGCTCCCCGTTCTTCAAAACACTAAGGGGTGGTCAAAAGTTCGAATGGACCAAGGAGTGCGAGGAGGCATTCCAGGCCCTCAAGATGCAGTTGACTCAGGCTCCGCTGCTCCAAGGGCCAAAGGAGGGGGAGGACCTATTTTTAGATCTAGGTGTTGGGGCAGAGGCCCTGAGCTCTGTATTGGTTCGGGAAGAGGGGAAGAAGCAGCTACCCATATATTACATAAGCCGGGTCTTGAGGAAGGTCGAGCTCCGGTATCCAATTTTGGAAAATCTGGCCTTCGCCCTTGTCATCTAGGCCCGAAGGCTGCGACCCTATTTCCAGGCACACTCAATCCGAGTGGTGACTGAACATCCTCTCTGCAACATCTTTGAGGGGGTGAATCATTCTGGCAGGCTGGCCAAGTGGTCGGTGGATTTAAGTGAATTCGACATCTCCTTCGTCCCCCGCCTCTCGATCAAAGCTCAAGCAATGGCTGACTTCTTGGCTGATTATGTGGTTGAGGTGGCAGAGGGAGAGCTCACTTGCCCGACTCCTTGGAAGGTGAAGGTAGATGGCGCCTAGGGGAGGCATTCCCTAGGAGTGGGGGTGATCTTGGAGAGTCCCCAGGGGACTAGAATTAAGCAGACGGTGGTGGTGCACTTTCCCATCACCAACAATCAGGCCGAGTATGAGGCCGTGATAGCATAGCTGCGCCTGGACAAAGAGCTGTGGGTGTTGGACGTGGAGGTCCTTACTGACTCCATGGTAGTAGCTTCGCAGATCAACGGGGAGTTCAAGGCAAGAGAGCCTACCCTGCAGCTATATTTAGCCAAAGTAAAGGGGGTCATTGGCACGTTCCAAACTTTTTCCATCCAGCACGTGCCCCGGGAGGAGAATGAGGAGGCCGATCAGCTAGCGAAGCATGGTACCCGGGTGGGGTGGGGGGTACCATCACCGACTTGTTCCGCCCTTGCATCGAAGAGGGGGAGCTTATGGAGATAGACCAGCGGCCTTCATGGATGGATCCGATCATAACTTTCCTTTCCATGTGAGAGTATCCGGAGGGGGTAGACAAGGAGAAGCTCAGGCACAAGTCGGCGTACTACCTCCTCTAGGACGGGCAGTTATACAGAAATACTCTCTCAGGGATGTTGGCTCGATGCGTGGCCGAGGGGGAAGTACAAATAATCTTGGAAGAAGTCCACTCCGGGGAGTGTGGAAGTCACTCAGGGAGTCGGACCCTGGAAAGGAGGATTGTCAGGCAGGGGTACTTCTAGCCCACCATGGGTCGAGATGCGACAGAGTTCTCAAGAAGGTGCCACAAGTGCCAGCTGTTTGCCCCGCTCCAACTACAACCAGCTCAGCGACTCAAGAGTATCACAACCCCCTGGCCCTTTGACATCTGGGGAATGGATTTGGTTGGACCGTTCCCCCAGGCCAGTGGGCAGAGAAGGTTCCTACTGGTAATGATCGATTATTTCTCCAAGTGGCTGGAGGTAAAGGCGCTGGCCAAGGTGACTTCCTAGGTCATCAGGAACTTCGTTTGGGGGGAGATCATCTGCTGCCACGGGTTGCCCCAGGAAATCGTCACAGATAATGGGCCCCAGTTCACCAACACGAAGTTTACTAGTTTCTGCGAGCAGCTTGGGATCGACCTCAGGTTCGCCTCGGTCCACCACCCCAGGAGCAACAAGCAGGTGGAGGCCGCGAACAAGATCATTGTCAACCTCCTAAAAAAGAAAGTAGAAAATCTGAAGGGGAGCTGGGTGGAACAACTTCCCGCGATTCTCTGGGCCTTGAGGACCACCCCCAACAAAGCTACAGGAGAGACCCCCTTCAAGCTCTCTTATGGGTGCGAAGCAGTGCTCCCCGTGGAGTTCGAAGTTCAAACGCCTCAAGCTGTCGCAGCAGGGGAAGGCAAGGAAGAATGGCAGGCTGAGAACGAGGAAGAGCTGCGGCTCTCCCTTGACATGGTGGAAGAACTACGAGACCTTTCTGCCGTTCGACAGGAAGAGGTGAAGAGGAGGATGTCCAATTACTTTGACAAGCACGTCAGAGTTAAGCAATTTGTGGAGGGGGACTTGGTACTGAAGAAGGTGGATGCAGCAGGAAGGTCGGCAACTGTGGGGAAGCTCAACCCCAGCTGGGAAGGTCCATTTATTGTAAAAGAAGCTTTAAGATCTGGGGGGTATCGACTCCAAAATGTGGAGGGTGAGACCCTAAGTCTCACCTGGAGTGGTGACGACTTAAAACGCTTTTTACCTTGAAACTTGTAAGTGGTACTTTGATTTTTAATGAAAATTCTTTAACACGCTAATGTTGTCGTAATGAGTTTGCATGGAGAAGTGAAGTGTATTTTGACCCCGAGCAGATCCCGCTGTCAGACTCTCACCTAGCTGGCAGGGCTGGAAGTCACTCGATGGTATCAACCTTGGACCCCGAGCAGATCCCCCTGCCAGGATCTCACCTAGCTGGCAGGGCTGGAAGTCACTCGGTGTCATCTTTAGACCTCGAGTAGATCCCACTGTCAGGCTCTCATCTAGCTGGCAGGGATGGAAGTCACTCGATGGTATCAGCCTTGAACCCCGAGCAGATCCCGCTGTCAGGCTCTCACCTAGCTGGCAGGGCTGGAAGTCACTCGGTGTCATCCTTAGACCTCGAGAAAATCCCGTTGTTAGGCTCTCACCTAGCTTGCAGGGCTGGAAGTCACTCGATGGTATCAGCCTTGGACCCCGAGTAGATCCCGCTGCCAGGCTCTCACCTAGCTGGCAGGCCTGGAAGTCACTCGGTGTCATCCTTAAACCTCGAGCAGATCCCGCTGCCAGACTCCCACCTAGCTGGCAGGGCTGGAAGTCACTCGATGGTATCAGCCTTGGACCCCGAGCAGATCCTGTTGCCAGGCTCTCACTTAGCTAGCAGGGCTGGAAGTCACTCGGTGTCATCCTTAGACCTTGAGCAGATCCCATTGTCAGGCTCTCACCTAGCTGGCAGGGCTGAAAGTCACTTGATGGTATCAGCCTAGGACCCCGAGCAGATCCCGCTGCCAGGCTCTCACCTAGCTGATAGGGCTGGAAGTCACTCGGTGTCATCCTTAGACCTCGAGCAGATCCCGCTGTCAGGCTTTCACTTAGCTGGCAGGGCTGGAAGTCACTCGATGGTATCAGCCTTGGACCCCGAGCAGATCTCGCTGTCAAGCTCTCACCTAGCTGGCAGGGCTGGAAGTCACTCGGTGTCATCCTTAGACCTCAAGCAGATCCCACTGCCAAGCTCTCATATAGCTGGCAGGGCTGGAAGTCACTCGATGGTATCAGCCTTGGACCCCGAGCAGATCCCGCTGCCAGGCTCTTACCTAGCTGGCAGGGCTGGAAGTCACTCGATGTCATCCTTAGACCTCAAGCAGATCCCGCTGTCAGGCTCTCACCTAGCTGACAGGGCTGGAAGTCACTTGATGGTATCAGCCTTGGACCCCGAGCAGATCCCGCTGCCCAACTCTCACCTATCTGGCAGGGTTGGAAGTCACTCGATGTCATCCTTAGACCTCGAGCAGATCCCGCTGTCAGGCTCTCACCTAGATGGCAGGGCTGAAAGTCACTCGATGGTATTAGCCTTGGACCCCAAGCAGATCCCGCTTCCAGGCTCTCACCTAGCTGGCAGGGCTGGAAGTCACTCGGTGTCATCCTTAGACCTCGAGCAGATCCCGCTGTCAGGCTCTCACTTAGATGGCAGGGCTGGAAGTCACTCGATGGTGTCTGTTGAAACCGGAATCCGGTCTCTTGTGGAGTTCGACCCTTGGGGAAGGGGTGGTCTCGCGCCTACTTTGCTCCTGCAAGAAAAACAACGAAAGAGACAAGAAAGAACAGACCCAAGGGCTCGGCAGGGAGGTCCCACCACAAACCCGGAAGATCTCTGAGTGCTTCCCCTCCTTAGCCAAGAGCCGAGCTAAGGTACCCTCAGAGAACACTTCAAAATGAGAGTAAGGAGGCACTGAAAAAGCGTCCCCTCTGAGGTACCCCTTGGGTCTTATTTATAGATTTTCAGAATCTGAACTGCCAATAACCAAAAGGACTGACCTGGAACTACCAAAATGGCCCCTGGTTGGGTCTGCCAACAGCCAAACTCCGCTGTTTTGGATATCTATGCGCAGTCCAACCTGGTCTGCCAACAGCCAGGCTCCGCTGTTCTGAATAGCTATTCGCACCCATGGGGAGTCAGTTCGCCTCCGATTCCACCCGCGGGAGGCGGGCGCGACCTGGCTCTGGGGCTCGCCTATCCTCACTGGGCGAGTGCGAGCCGGTATGGGCGAGCTGCATGTCTTCTGCCGAGCGGATCGGCAGCCTGATCGCGTGTGGGGGGGGGGGGGGGGGGGGGGGGGGGGGGGGTTGGCCGGCGGGTCGCCAACCGCGGATCCAGCTCGCTCGCCGCGGGTCGCCAGCCCGCTCGCCTGAGATGGGCGGGAGCGGGTCAGCCCTCCTGCCGTATAGCCCGTTTTGCCGCCCTGGCGCGGGTCGCGGGGCCGGGCCCGCTCAACCTCCCGGGCTGGGCCCGCTCGCCGGACACAGGGTTGTACACAATCCCCGCTCTTTTCAAGCTTGAATCAAACTCGGAAAGAATCATCCAACCCGCGTGTTCGGCGAGCACTGTGCTGAGCTGGCAGGGAATCTTTTGGTGGGCCCCCACTGTCCGGCTATAAATACATACCGCTGACCCCTGTAGGAGGCTCCCCAGATCCCTTTATTTTCTCTGAGCAGACTTTTGTTTCTCGATGCCGGTTAGCGAAGAGGTGCGAGCTTGCCTGGCGGCAGCGGTCCTGCAGACTCAGGAGGAGGCCCTCGAGGCCGCCCCATGGCTAGTACGCGGATCTTCCGGCCCTCTCTTCAGGCCGGCGAAGGGAAAGATTGTTAGGCGTTCTCTGGCGGGTGACTGCCCGGCTTCCAGCTCGGCGGCGGGTGCTGAGGTCGTCCCTGGAGTACGTGGCCTTCCGCGGATTATCGCTGTCTTTCTGATTTTCTGTTTTGCAGGTAATTCCCTGTGAGGAGGTGGAGAACCGGGGAGAGGATCGTCCCCCTCCTCCGTCGCCTGAGAAGGTCGCGAGTTCTCCAGGTCTGGACCGCCCACCTCCGGAGACCCCCCACCCGCCGGCTTCCCACGGACTGGGAAAATCCCTCGAGACCCTCGAGGGGGAAACCTTTCGGGGTCGGCCGGGCTCTTCCCGCCTATCCGCCGATGCGGGCGACGTGCCAACCCCTGGTGAGCTGGTATTTACCGCTGGGCTTCGTCTCTTGCTCGCTCCTTCTGACTCGCCCTGTTTGCAGGCTATAAAAGGGCCTCCTCTAAAACCGAGATGAGCGAAGGATATTCGCCCCCGCCCGACGTGGACAGTGTTTCTGACTACCTGGGCAACCCGACCGATGCGGTCGGGATGAAGAGGCAGGTGACGCGGCTGTTCCAGAAACACACACTGCTGTTGAAGGAGATCATGAGGAGGGTCGATGAAGACAAGGCCGAAACTGAGGCCCGGCTCGCGGCCTTGGAGGGCCCTCCGCGTGAAGCGGAGGACGACGACGTCACCTCGCCGGGCGTGCATATAACGCGGGCCGAGGGACATCTTAGGAGCGCCACAGAGCAGGTCGGCCTGGCTCATCGGGAACTGGTGGCGGTTCGCGATTACCACGATCCCCGCGTGCCGCCGCGGTCGGGAACGAAGAGGCGGCACAGGTGGAAGTGGGTCGAGTACTGACCCAGCCTTCTGCCCCTCGCTTGCGGGATACCGCCGGGTTGTTGTCCTTTCGTAGTTATCTTGTATTTGTAACCGCTAGCGACTCTTTCAGCCCGCCTATGGGCCTAACTCTTTTCTTGCTGAGATGTATCGAAATTATCGTGCTGTTTTTATTGTTTTTCGTTGGCGGGTTAAGGGAAAGGTCTGTTCTTCCTTTTGCGCAGATCGGGGCGAGGGCGAGCCGAGGAGCTCGCCAGATGGGAGTCTCCCGTCTCGCGCAGAACAGCGCGCGGGTGCGGGTTGAGGCTCGCCCGCGCTAGTCTCCCGCGGTTGCAGCCGGGCGAGAACCGTGCCGGATCGACCTTTGAGGTGCGGTCGCGTGCGGGAAGTCGAACCGTCGGGCTGATTTTTGGCTATCCGCACCCCACCTTTTGGCGGGAAGTTTCCCGCCCTTTCTCTTTCCCTATAAATAGGCCTTGCAGGCCCTTATTTCTCCACCGATTCCAAACATCCTCTCGCTTCCCTTTTCCCGCGAAGTGCGATTCGTGCTCGCCTCCCGTATTTGCTTTGCGCGTTCAGCGGCGACCTGATGGGAATTGGCGGAGGCGGCGGCGACGCGGACAGCCGAAGCAAGTGCGCTTGGACCTTCTCCGAGCACGATTTTCCTCGCATCGTCCTCTCTGAGCGCGAGTTCCTGGATGCCCTCGGCGACCACGTTCCGCCGGGCTTTTCTGCGAGGCGACCCGGGGATGGGGAGAAGATTAATGACTTGTCTAGGGATGAGCTCGCCATCCCTCTCGCTCACTTTGAGGTGGGCCTGCGACTTCCCCTGTGGCCCGAGGTGCGCCAGGTGTTGAAGTATTTCGGGGTTGTCCTGGGCCAGATGACCCCGAACTCCATCGCCGTCATGGTGGGGTTCGCCTGCTTCCTGCGAGAGGAGCGAGTGGAGTTCAGCCTCGCCGTGTTCCGGAAGCTGTTCTCCTTCCGGGCGAATCGAGACGGGACAGCCTACTTCTCCAGCGCCCACCTCAAGGTGCGGGAGACAGTCAACAAGAGTCACAATTGGCCCAAGAGATTCTTGTTCGTCAAAGGGGACTTCGGCAACGTCCCCTTCTCGCCGGTGCAACTTAGCGAGGCGAGCTACCGGCCCCCCAGCCTAGGCGGCCATGAAGCTGACCTGTGCGCGTTCTTCGCTGGGAAGAATTTTGAGGTCGCGTTCCTGCGCCGCCATCTCGACGACCTCGTCGCTGTCCCGCCGGGGGGAGGTTCGTCACTCGCCGCTGTTATACCTTATTCCCCTTCTTCCTTTATCTCACCCCTTCCTTCTGTCAGGCGAGCGCGACATCCCTCTTCACCCTCCTTATGAGAGCGCTCGTATTCCCCCCGGGGTTCTCGCCCGTGCGCAGGCCGCGGATGCCGCCCAGCGCGACATCCCCTCGGTCCCGGCCAAGAAGCGGCCGGGTGGCGGACAGCCAGCCCCTCCGCCGAAGGTGGCGAAGACCGGGATCAACAACTCACCGCGAGCCAAAGAAAGGGCAAGGCCCCCGCAGTCCTGCCGACTGAGGGCCCCTCGCCCCCGCTGGTTGCTTCGACCGGCGACTCCCCGGTCAGGGCGGCGGGCACCTCCGCGTCGCCGGGGGGGGGGGGGGGGGTCTCAAGCTGCTGCGGAGCCAGTGCTGAGAGGGCATCGTAACTTCGGCTATGGCGAGAGGTACCAGGACGAGCTCGGCATCCCGCTCCTGGCGTGGGATAAGGAGTCGAACCGCGCGACGATCTCGACCCTGCTGCCGAGCTGGATGGAGCAGGATACCATCGGCGGGGAGGCGTACAACTTCTCCTTTGGCCTGTACTCGCGCGAAGACGCCGCCATTTATGACAAGGAGGAGACGCGAGTGCTGATTCATGAGAGCGCGCGGGCCCAGCTGCGCGGTCTGGAACTGGCTCACATGGTGGGGAGGCGCTGCACCCAGGTGGAGCGGAACGCCGCGTCCATCCAAAAGATGGCGGATGAGAGGGAAGTGGCCCGAAAGCTCGCTCAGGCGGACGCGGACCTTCACAGGGGGCGAGCCGACGCTGCCGAGGAGACCCTCGCGCAGTACCTGGGCGGGGTGGTACGTGCTCAACCTGAATTACCCTTTCCCCTTTTCGCGGGCACAGATCACGATTATTCTTATTCCTTTCCCCAGGACGCGGCGACGGCGAGCCGGATGGGTGCCGAGATCGCCACCCTTGGCCAAGAGAAGGCGGCGTTGGAGGCGCGGGTACGCGAGCTGGAGGCCGCCGCCGCTGTCCCTCCTCCAGACAGCAGGGTCTGCCCGCGCGAGCACCTCTCCGACTACGACCTGGAAGTGCTAATGCAAAAGAACGCGGCCAGCGCGGCGAAATACACGATGCAAACGCTGCGGCGCGCGGATCTGCTTACGAGCGAGGCAGCGGGACTCTCGGCAGAAGATGTGGTGCCGGCGCTGTTTCTCCCCGTGCTGGAGCCTGGCGACAAAGACTTCCAGCCCATTTAGGATTTCTCGACCCAGATCCCGCGTCTTCCCTGCCTTTTGTAATTTACTTTTCAGATGAACATTATTATGTATATGTCTGTTTTGAGATGTATGCGCGGGTTGCGCCTGTACTTCGTGTTTTTTAGCCATTGCTCTTTTTATAAGTGCTCTCTCGCCCGCTTATTTCTCCAACGACGTTATTGCCGGATGGCGCGACCTGCCCCCCGCGGCCTGGTTCGGACGAGGCGGCTGCCCGTCCGCCGAGCGAGGCGAGCCGGTTCGTCCCTCAAGCGAGGCGAGCCGGCTCGTCCCTCGGCCGTATGCCTATTTCCCTGAGGGCTCTCGCCCAGGCTTTTGCGTTTACCCGGCCGCCTCTCCTGGGGCTTGAGGGTGGGGCTATGCTAGGCCCTTTCTCCCTTTTTTCTGACTAACCCTTGTGATTCCGACCTGCTGCTCATGCCTTTCGAGTAATTCCCGGCCTCGCCGGCTAGGTGGGAGTCCGACAACGTGATTTGTTCTGGGTTGCAGGTTATCGCCTACTGAGTCATTCCATCGAGTGACTTCCGGCCCTGCCAGCTAGGTGGGAGCCTGGCAGCGGGATCTTCTCGGGGTCCAAATACATTCCATCGAGTGACTTCCGGCACTGCCAGCTAGGTGGGAGCCTGGCAGCTGGATCTTCTCGAGGCTTGGGATGACACCGAGTGACTTCCGGCCCTGCCAGCTAGGTGGGAGCCTGGCAGCGGGATCTTCTCGGGGTCCAAATACATTCCATCGAGTGACTTCCGGCCCTGCCAGCTAGGTGGGAGCCTGGCAGCGGGATCTTCTCGGGGCTAGGGATGACACCGAGTGACTTCCGGCCCTGCCAGCTAGGTGGGAGTCTGGCAGCGGGATCTTCTCGGGGTCCAAATACATTCCATCGAGTGACTTCCGGCCCTGCCAGCTAGGTGGGAGCCTGGCAGCGGGATCTTCTCGAGGCTTGGGATGACACCGAGTGACTTCCGGCCCTGCCAGCAAGGTGGGAGCCTGACAGCGGGATCTTCTCGGGGTCCAAATACATTCCATCGAGTGACTTCCGGCCCTGCCAGCTAGGTGGGAGCCTGGCAGCGGGATCTTCTCGGGGTCCAAATACATTCCATCGAGTCACTTCCGGCCCTGCCAGCTAGGTGGAAGCCTGGCAGCGGGATCTTCTCGAGGCTAGGGATGACACCGAGTGACTTCCGGCCCTGCCAGCTAGGTGGGAGCCTGGCATCGGGATCTTCTCGGGGTCCAAATACATTCCATCGAGTGACTTCCGGCCCTGCCAGCTAGGTGGGAGCCTGGCAGCGGGATCTTCTCGGGGTCCAAATACATTCCATCGAGTGACTTCCGGCCCTGCCAGCTAGGTGGAAGCCTGGCAGCGGGATCTTCTCGAGGCTAGGGATGACACCGAGTGACTTCCGGACCTGCCAGCTAGGTGGGAGCCTGGCAGCGGGATCTTCTCGGGGTCCAAATACTTTCCACTTTTCTGAGCAAGCTAGACATGACAATCCTGAGGGGGGAAGAGAAGAAAGACTTCATTATAACAAATCGCGTCGCTTACAGGAGCTTAGGGAAAAAACCTCTTCAAGTCGTCTCCACTCCAGGTGAGACTCTGGGCCTCGCCCTCTACATTTTGGAGCCGATAGCCCCCTGACCTCAAAGCTTCCTTCACAATGAATGGTCCCTCCCAGCTGGGGTTGAGTTTCCCTACGGATGCTGATCTCCCTGCCGCGTCCACCTTCTTCAGCACCAGGTCCCCTTCTGCGAACTGCCTGACCCCGACATGCTTGTCAAAGTATTTTGCCATCCTCCTTTTGACCTCCTCCCGTCGGATGGCCGAAAGATCCCTCAACTCTTCTACCATGTCAAGGGAGAGTCTCAGCCCCTCCCCGTTCTCGGCTTGCCATTCCTCTCGGCCCTCCCTGGCCGTTCCGACTCGCGGCGTTTGGACCTCAAATTCTATGGGGAGCACCGCCTCGCACCCATGGGAGAGATTGAAGGGGGTCTCCCCCGTGGCCGTGTTTGGGGTGGTTCTAAGGGCCCAAAGAACGGCGGGGAGCTGCTCCACCCAGCTCCCCCTCAAGTTTTCCACCTTCTTCTTGAGGAGATTGACGATGATCTTGTTCGCCGCCTCCACCTGCCCGTTGCTCCTGGGGTGATGGACCGAGGCGAACCTGAGGTCGATTCCAAGCTGCTCGCAGAAGCTGGTGAACTCGGCACTGGCGAACTGGGGTCCGTTATCGGTGATGATGGCTTGCGGCATCCCGTGGCGACAGATGATCTCCCCCCAGACGAAGTTCCTGATCACTTGGGAGGTCACCTTGGCCAACGCCTTCACCTCCATCCACTTTGAGAAGTAGTCGATCATCACTAGGAGGAACCTTCGCTGGCCGCTGGCCTGGGGGAACGGTCCAACCAAATCCATTCCCCAGATTGCAAAGGGCCATGGGGCCGTGATACTCTTGAGTTGTTGGGCCGGCTGTAGCTGGAGGGGGGCGAATAGCTGACACTTATGGCATCTCCTTGCGAATTCTGCGGCGTCCCGGCCCAGGGTGGGCCAGAAATACCCTTGTCTGACTATCCTTCCTTCCAAGGTCCGGCTCCCGGAATGACTCCCGCACTCCCCGGAGTGGACTTCTTCTAGGATCCTCTGTGCTTCACCCTCGGCTACGCAGCGAGCCAACATCCCGGAGAGGGTCTTCCGGTACAGTTGCCCGTCCTTAAGGAGGTAGTAAGCTGACTTGTGCCTTAGCTTCTTCCTGTCCACCCCCTCCGGATATTCTCCCGTGGAGAGGAAAACTACTACTGGATCCATCCACGAAGGCTGCTGATCGATCTCCATGAGCTCTCCTTCTTCGATGGAGGGGCGGAACAGGTCGGTGATGGTGCCCCCTGCTCGGGGGCCGTGCTTCGCCAGTCGGTCGGCCTGTTCATTCTCTCCCCTCGGCACGTGTCGGATGGAGAAGGTCTGGAAGGTCCCTATGACCCCCTTCGCTTTGGCCAAGTATAATTGCAAAGTGGGCTCCCTTGCCTCGAACTCCCCGTTGATCTGGGAAGCCACCACCATGGAGTCGGTTAGGACCTCCACGTCCAGCACCCCCAGCTCTCTGGCCAGGCGCAGCCCCGCTATCACTGCTTCGTACTCGGCCTGGTTGTTGGTAATGGGGAAATGCACCACCACCGTCTGCTCAATCTGAGTCCCCTGAGGGCTCTCCAGAACCACTCCTATCCCGAGAGAATGCCTTCCTGAGGCTCCGTCCACCCTCACCTTCCAAGGAGTCGGGCAAGTGAGCTCCTCCTCTGCTACTTCTACCACGTAGTCGGCCAGGAAGTCGGCCATCGCCTGAGCTTTGATCGAGAGCCGCGGAACGAAGGAGACGTCAAACTCGCTTAGCTCCACCGACCACTTGGCCAGCCGGCCTGAGTGCTCCACCCCCTCGAAGATGTTGCGGAGAGGATGGTCGGTCACTACTCGGATCGAGTGCGCCTGGAAGTAAGGCCGCAGCCTCCGGGCCGAGATGATTAATGCGAATGCAAGCTTCTCCAGGATCGGATACCGGAGTTCGGCCTTCCTCAGGACCCGGCTGACATAATAAATGGGGAGCTGCCTCTTCCCCTCTTCACGTACTAAGACGGAGCTCAAGGCCTCTGCCCCGACCCCGAGATATAAGAACAAGTCTTCACCCTCCTTCGGCCCCTGGAGCAGCGGGGCCTGTGTTAGCTGCGCCTTGAGGGCCTGGAACGCCTCCTCGCATTCCTTAGTCCATTCGAACCTCTGGCCTCCCCTCAGCGTTTTGAAGAAGGGGGAGCACTTCTCCCCTGCCCGAGAAAGGAAGCGGCTCAGTCCTGCTAGCTTCCCTGTCAACCGTTGGACCTCCTTTGTATTCCGCGGGGGCCCCAGCTCCAGGATAGCCTTGACCTTGTCTGAATTCGGCTCGACCCCCGCGGGGGTGAGGAGGTGCCCCAAGAACTTCCCCCGGCTAGCCCCGAAAACACACTTAAGGGTATTCAGCCGCATTTTATATCTGCGCAGGGTGGCGAACGTCTCCTCCAGGTCCCGGAGGTGGGAATCCACATCCCGGCTCTTGATCATGAGGTCGTCCACGTACACCTCCAAGTTCCTTCCCTTCTGCTCCTTAAAGACCCTATCCATCATCTTTTGGTAGGTGGCCCTGACGTTCTTCAACCCGAACGGCATCATCTTGTAGCAGTAGCAACCGTCCCCTGTGATGAATGAGACATCCTTGATGTCCGGGGGGTGCATCCTGATCTGATGGTAACCTGAAAAGGCATCTAAAAAACTCATTACAGAAAAGCCGACGGCTGAATCAACCAGCGCGTCGATCCGAGGCAAAGGGTAACAGTCCTTAGGACAAGCTTTATTAAGAAGAGAGAAATCGATACACAACCGCCAGCGGCCGTCTCCTTTTTTAACCATCACAACGTTTGAGACCCAGCCGGGGTACTGAATTTCGGACACGAAGCCAGCTTTGAGAAGCTTCGCCACCTCCTCCCTGATGGGTTCCGCCAGCTTGTCCGCCGTGGACCTCTTCTTCTGCTGGACGGGGCGTGTTCCCGGGTCCAGGTTGAGGCGGTGGCAAGCCACGTCCGCGTCAACCCCCGGCATCTCTGCGGCGCTCCAGGCGAAGATGTCCACGTTCTTCTGGATGCACTCCAGCATCCTGCCCTGGTCCTCCGGGGTCAGCCCCCCGCTGACGCGGATCTTCTCCACCCTGCCTCCGCGGGTGAGCACTTCCAGCTCCCCCACCTCCTCTGCGGCCTCCAGCCTGGACTGCTCCCCCCATCCTTCGGCGCCCCCTTCCTCCAGAACGGGGACCTCTACCTCCATCTCCCCTCTCACGGCCCTCACTTCGACCACTTCCTCCAAATCCCCTCCTTCCGCCTTCTCTGCGCAGCCCTTCACCCCCAGCTCCACCTCTCCGGCTTCCTGCTCGTCCTCCTCCATCCTCCGCCCCATCTCCTCGGCTCCTTCCTGCCAAGAGATGGTGTTCACCGCGGTGACGTAGCATTCCCGTGCCACCTTCGGGTCCCCCCTAACCCTGACCTGCACCCCCTCAGCATTGAACTTCAAGCACTGGTGGAAAGATGAGGGGACGCAGCGGAAGGCGCTGATCAGGGGCCTCCCGAAGATTGCACTGTAGCTGCTGGGGGCGTCCACAATGACGAACTTGCAGTTTCGGGACTGCCCCCCCAGGGTGACATGGAGGCCGACTCCTACCTCCACCTCCTTCCTTTCTCCCGAGAACCCGAACAGGGGCCCGTCCGAGGCCAGCACCCTCTTAGCCTCCACCTGCATCGCGTCAAACGCCTTTTTGAAGACGACGTTCACGGAGCTCCCATTATCCACGAGGATCTGAGAGACAGTGAAGTTCTCGATGGCGGCCTTGATGACCAGCGCATCACAGAACGGATCCTCATGGTCCGGCATATCACTTCTGGAGAAGGTGATCCTCTCCTCTGGCGGCGGGGTTTGGGACGTAGAGGCGACGCTCCGCCGGTACATGGTGTGGAGACTTGCCTTGCGGGAAGCCTCGATCCCCACTCCCCCGTGGATCACTCCGATCCCTCCTCGGGTCCCCACATCCACCCGGTCTTCACAACGATCCTCCTCCGCCCGAGGCAGGACCTCCTCGATCCTCACTTCCTGCCGCGCCTCCTCCTGCTGCTGCTGCCGCCCCCTGTTCCCCTCATCTCCAAGAACTCCGGGCACGTGGCTGTTGCGTGCCCCTCTTCCTGATGGAAGTCGTAGTAGGGCAGCTCCACCCTGAACTCTCTTCTCCTCCTTCTCATGATCCCCCTTCTTGCTCCCAGAGCTATGGCCATGGCCTCCTCTTGATCGGGGAGCCGAGGCCTCTGACCCTGCCTCTAGCCTGGGGGGTGGAACTGGTCCTGCCTTCCCTGATAGTGACCCCTTCCGAAGTACCCCCTCTGTGGCCCCTGCCCCTGCCACTCTGGTCTCCAGCCCAGCCTACGGTCGGGCTCCTGACGCCCCCACCCTGGCTGCTGTCCTTGGAGCTGCCTCTGCTCCCTCTGCCTGGGCTCCCTTCTTCTTTCTTCCTGTCCTCTTCCTCCCTTCGACTCCTTTTCCTCCTCAGTTGCTCACCTGGCCAACTTCCTTGCAAATTCCGGGTTCGACGCCTCCTCGTCGACCTCTCTCGCCTCCCTCTCCATCAGCTCCTCGTAGGAGAGGGGGGGGGGGGAATTCTCTTCAGCTCCATGCGGAAGAAACCCTGCTGCAGGCCCAGGGTAAAGGCCATCATCAGATTGTGGCCCGACATCTCCTGGACTTGGGTAACCTCCTCCTGGAACCGATCCACATAGCTCCCCAACGTCTCGTTCACTCCTTGCTTAATGTGGAACAAGGACTCAGACTCCTTCTTCCTCTTCTTCGAAGTAGTGAACCTCAACATGAAACCCCGGCGCAAGTCTTCGAAGCAATAAATGGAACTAGCCGGCAGCTGGTGGAACCACTCCCTTGCCTTCTCTCGGAGGGTGATGGCGAAGAGACGGCACTTGAATCCGTCCGACATCTGACGGATGGAGACTACGTCCTCGAACCACTGGACGTGCTGAACCGGGTCTCCCTTCCCGGTGTAGTAGGTCATCTCGGGCTCCCTGAACCCTTCTGGCACTGGTGCTGAGGAGACCAGCTCGCTGAATGGACTGCTTCCAACCACCGGGCGAGCCGGCGAGTCCCGCGAGCCCAACTCGCCGAATCGACCTCGGCCTGCCGAGCCGGGGAAGAGCTCGCCCCCCGAGAGCTCGCTCCCCCGGCCTTCCTCAGCCACTTCCTTCACGGCTCGCCTGCCAGGAGCGTCTTCGCCTAAAGAGGGGACGGCCGCGATCTGGGCTGCCGGAGTCGAGCACTCGTCCCGCACGCCGAGTGCGATCTTGACGAGGTCCAGCACCTCGTTCCTGAAGTCTTCAAACATTCCCACTGTTGCGAGAGGCGGAGGGGGCGGCGAGTTCTGCCTGTCGGATCCTTGACCTCCCGTCATTGAGCTCGCCGAAGCTTTTCTGCACTGACCACTTTCCACGCTCACCGCACCAAAATGTTGAAACCGAAATCCGGTCTCTTGTGGAGTTCGACCCTTGGGGAAGGGGTGGTCTCGCGCCTACTTTGCTCCTGCAAGAAAAACAATGAAAGAGACAAGAAAGAACAGACCCAAGGGCTCGGCAGGGAGGTCCCACCACAAACCCGGAAGATCTCTGAGCGCTTCCCCTCCTTAGCCAAGAGCCGAGCTAAGGTACCCTCAGAGAACACTTCAAAATGAGAGTAAGGAGGCACTGAAAAAGCGTCCCCTCTGAGGTACCCCTTGGGTCTTATTTATAGATTTTCAGAATCTGAACTGCCAATAACCAAAAGGACTGACCTGGAACTACCAAAATGGCCCCTGGTTGGGTCTGCCAACAGCCAAACTCCGCTGTTTTGGATATCTATGCGCAGTCCAACCTGGTCTGCCAACAGCCAGGCTCCGCTGTTCTGAATAGCTATTCGCACCCATGGGGAGTCAGTTCGCCTCTGATTCCACCCGCGGGAGGCGGGCGCGACCTGGCTCTGGGGCTCGCCTATCCTCACTGGGCGAGTGCGAGCCGGTATGGGCGAGCTGCATGTCTTCTGCCGAGCGGATCGGCAGCCTGATCGCGTGTGTGTGTGTGTGTGGGGGGGGGGGGGGGGGGTTGGCCGGCGGGTCGCCAACCGCGGGTCCAGCTCGCTCGCCGCGGGTCGCCAGCCCGCTCGCCTGAGATGGGCGGGAGCGGGTCAGCCCTCCTGCCGTATAGCCCGTTTTGCCGCCCTGGCGCGGGTCGCGGGGCCGGGCCCGCTCAACCTCCCAGGCTGGGCCCGCTCGCCGGACACAGGGTTGTACAGTGTCAGTCTTGGACCCCGAGCAGATCCCGCTGTCAGGCTCTCACCTAGCTGACTGGGCTGGAGGTTACCCAGGGAAGTCCTGCACCCCCAGGTAGTGCCTAACAAACTTGGCCCTTATAAGACCAAGACGAGAGCTCGGCAGGGGCGAGTTCGGGCTCGCTAATTCAGCTCGGCCTCGGCAGAAGGGTGACGAGCCAGGCCCTTGGACCTCGCTAAGGGGAGGTGGATTCCGCCGAGACGCCTCGCCCCCACTTTTTTTTTTTACTTAGAAAAATTTAGTGAATTTGGTTTTCAGTTGATAAGATCATGGGCAGCCCGTGAGCGAGCTTTGGCGAGGCCTGAGAATTGTTGAACTCTCAAGATATGCTCTCAGGGGTGAGACCTAACGACTATCCTACTCGTAGTACCTATCTATGCGAGGTCGCTGGGGAGAGTGCTCGCAGATAAACAAGGCACGACAAAGAAATCCAGTAAAAGAAAATATATGTATAGTGACATTACTATAATGGACAAAAGGTATCAAAAAAATTCTTTCATTCAGTAAAAATATTTACAGGTTGAGCTCGCCTCGGCGAGACTACAGGTTATGTACATTCAGACCTCGCCCCCCCCCCCTCCAGATTAGTGGTCCTCCCCTCCGTCGCCTGACAGATCTTGGAAGCCCTTCCCGAACAGCATGTTCAGACTGTCTTCCTTCTCGCTGGGAGGCGTCGCTGGGAACAGGCTCGGCATCAGGTCCCGGGCCGAAATCTCCTCGCATCCCTCCACCAGCACTCCAGTGTCCTTCATCATCTGGAGGGTGCATTCGACGGCCTGGATGGAGTTGATCCACAGCCTCTCGGCGAGGTCGGCCTCGCCAAAGATCCTCGGCCTCTTGTAGGGGAGGGTAGGATCGGCGTCGCTGGGGGGGGGGGGGGAAGAAAATCTCCGCCTGACGGCGGACCTCGCGGCTAAGGTTTTGGTTCTCATCCTTTAGCTTCGCATTCGCCCCCTCAAGCTCGGCAAGCCGAGCGCGCAGCTGGCCGATCTCCTCCCCTGCTCGGCATTGCGGCTCGCAACTCTCCTGCGGCCTTGGAATCCTGACAGAAGAAAAGTTCATTAGTGACAGCGCCAAATGTTTCAAGTAAAAGAGGGAAAAGGAAGCCCGATACTCACTAATCCGCCGGCGGCCTGGGCGAGAAGACCCTCGGCGATGCCGAGCCGCCTCGTCTGGTCGGTGACCTTGTCCTTGGCGACGTCGCGGGCCTGCTCGGCTTTTTGGAGTTGATTGCTAAGGCCGAAGTTGCGGCGGACCAGCATGTGATGAAGCTCCATGACCCGCAGGTGGGCCTGCATGCCCTCATGGCCGAGCTGCAGTAGGGTCATGTTCTTGTAGGCCTCAGCGTCCTCCCGGCCATAGAGGCCGAAGCCGAGGGCATAAGCGTGACCGATGACGGGCTCGCGGTCATGCCAGGAAGGGTGCATGGTGGAGATGGAGACCCGATGGGCCAGCTCATCCCACTGCACCATGGGCTCGCCTGCTGAGTCCTTCCACCGACCCCCGAAGATGAAGAGGGGATGAAGTTTCAGCGCCCCGCACTCGTGAGCCGCCCTCTTCGCCGAAGGAGGTGGGGAGATCGCCGTAGGGGGAACATGATCCTCGCCACCCTTCCACCCCTTGCTGATGATCTCCTTCATCGGGCTCTCCGGCGACACGTCAGGGACGGTCTCGGGCGAGCTTATGTACTTGGGGTTGGATTGATGTTGTTTCCCCCGCGGAGCGAGCACGGCTTTCTTCATCTTTTTTGGTAATTGCTGGCGGTGTGGCGGGTTCGATCTCGCATCCTCAGAATGCCTCTTGCTGGAAGAGGGTTGGGAGAAGGCCGCCTCATCTCGGCAGGCCGCTGCCGCCTTCTCGCGAGCAAGGGAGTCCGGGTACAACCCTGAGTCCACAAACGGCGGGTTCACGGGAATTAGCTGCTTCCCTGCAAGAAAAAAACTTGGAAAAAGTTAGAAGATTTTCAACAGCAATATGGCGAGCTCGGCAACCTGACGAGCTCGGCGATGTGGAGAGAACAATACCTTCGCCGGGTAGGACGGGGAGAAGCGTGTCGAGGCCCCTTCGCAGGAAGGCGACCTTGAAGTCCTTGTGGAGGAAAAACTTATGGAGGTCGGCATCGTTTCCAGACACGGTCGGGGGGCGGTAGACCTCCTCGCCCTTCTCCTGCGGCGAGTACGGGATGTTGCCGAGATCGCCCTTTATAAAGGCGATCTTGGTAATCCAGTTACGGTGCTTGTTCGCGATCTCACGAACTTTGATCAGCAAGCCGCCGAAGTAAGCGACCCCATCTGGCGTTGCCTTATAAGAGAAGAGTTTCCTGAATACTGTCAGGTTGAACTCAATCCTCTCTCGCCGGAGATAGCTCGCGAACGCCACCATCATGGCGATGGAGTTGGAGTTCAGATGCGCGGGCACCGCACCATAATACTTCAGAATCTGTCGGATCTCCGGCCAGAGGGGGAGGCGCAACCCTGCCTCAAAGTGAGAGATGGGGAAGGCGAGCTTGTCATCATAGAAGGTATTGATGGCCTCCCCCCGCCTCGGCCGGCGCACCTCGAAGCCCGGCGGAACGTGGTCGCCAAAAAATTCCGCGAGATCATCCTCGGTGGTATTCCCCTCAAAGAAGCATTAATCAGTGAAGTGTTGGGCGCACTTGGTGCGGCCATCAGCGTCGGGGTTGATCTTGCCCATGCTCGCGAGAGAAGGCGGAGCGCGAGTAGACAAGAAGAAAACTGCAGGAAGAGAGAGAAAGAGTAAGCAGTAAAAGCAGCAGTACGGGGGTTTGGGGGGGCTATTTATAGAAAAAGTAATCAGAGGGTCAAACTATCAAATCGGCCCAGCTCGCCAACCCCCAGCTCGCCGACTTCCGGCGCGTTCCAACCAAGGCTAAGTCAAATAAAAAACAATATATTATTTGAATACCGCATGTTTAAGAATGTTTAAGGTTATTTATTACAAAGACCAAGTGCAGGAATAAGAAAGCGGGGGGCGCGGGCAGTGGGGAAACCGGGAGGCGAGTACCAGTCGGCTCGGCAAAAAGAGCCGCCCTTTATCTACCCCGGCCTCGCACCTCCCGTCCCCCAGACTGCCGCGCGCGGAGCAGCTCGCGGATCCTCCTCGAATTCCTCTGCGCCACTAAGAGGTCGTCGTCTATCTCATCCAGAATTCGGGAAGGGGACGTTAGCTCGCCAGCCTGGCCACTCCGCACCTCATCAGCAAGACGTGCATAGTCGCGTTGTAACACCTCGTTGACCCCCTGCACCTCGCGTAGCCCGCACACCAGTTTCTTGAAAAGCTTAACCTCCCTCCTCGTCAGCTCGCCTTGATCCACTTCGGGGCCCAGGTAAGAGTCCAACGAGCTTGGGGAGGGGAGGGGAGAGTAATGGGATGCCCACGAAGATTCCTCGGCAGCGGATTGGCTGGGGGGAACTGTGGAGGCAAACATCAGCAAAAGGAGGTATGCTGGAAAATCGCATGAGGCAGGAATCCAGGCAAAATTTACCTAACGAGCTTGGCAACTCAAAGGAGATGCGGGGAGGGATAAACATCAGATCCTTCCCGAGACCTGGGCCGCGCGTTCCCGGTGAGAGAAGCTCGAATCCCGGGATGGGGATGGTTTCCAGACCCGCCCCCATGGTCACGACAGCTTGCTGAGGAGAGCGGGCGCGCACCGGCAAGCCCGGCCTCTGTGAGATCACCCCCAAGGTCCCAAAGGGAGGGGACGGGTCCCGGGGACGGTTCTCCGGAGTCGTGAACCGCGAGTCCCCAAGAGTGGTCTTGGCTCGCGGGGTGGTGTCTCGCGGCGCGGCGTCCTCCGCGTCATCAGGGTGGTTGCCTGGGTCGTCGCAGATCTCGAATATATTCCTCCCCTTTTTAGGGGCAGGCAGAGTGGAGGAGCCGGCCCCGTGCTCCAAGGTGGTCCTCAGTTCGTCACAGATGGGCTCGTCCGCCTGAGGGAATGTTTTCATCTTCTTGGAGTTTGGCTCGGCAGAGCCACCCTACGGCACGGCAGCCGGGACCGCTGTCAGGGTGGCTACGCGAGCAACTAAGGTCTGGCGGGCGTGCATGAGCCACTCTTGAATCTCCTTGGGGATCGGCATCTTGGCAGGATTAGAGCAAAGGGAATGGCAAGAGTCGGGCAGGTATGCAGGTGCATATATATAGCCACAGGTGGGCCCCGCCCGAAGATTTCCTTCAGTCCACCCCACACTCGTCGAACACTTGGGGTTGGATGTTTCTTTCCGAGCTTTGTCAAGCTCAAAAAGAGCGGGGATTATGTACAACCACGTATTCGGCGAGTGAGGTCGCCAAGAACCAGACTGGTCAGTTCAGATCGTCCCAGCAACAGGCGAGCCCAGCAGAGGAATCTGAAGATAGTGGACGAGCTCGACATGGAGAAGCCGAACCTGAACTCGGCATTCGTCGACCGCGAGCTCAGCATTTTGCCGAGCTAAGTCAAGACTCGTCAGGCTGATATCAACTAATGGAGGCCGACGGACGGGCGAGCTCGCCATCCCAGCTCGCGCTCTCTCAATGGAGCTCGGCAACAGTAGGCGAGCTGGATCTGCCGAGGTGGCTAGGGTCCCCAGCTCGCCTGGATCCACGAGGTACTTTTTACTGTTTTGCCCTCGCTGGTCTGCCCATAGCCCTTCAAAACAGCAGAGTTTGGCTGTTGGCAGACCCAACCAAGGCTATTTTGGTAACTTCAGGTTAGTTTAGTTTGGTTATTGGCAGTTCTGATTCTGAAAACTATAAATAGGACCCAAGGGGTACCCTAGAGAGGAGGCCTCCTGTGCTCTCTTGCTCCAGTTTTCAAGTGCTTTCTGAGGGTACCTTAGCTCGGCCTTTGGCTAAGGAGGGGAAGTGCTCTCAGATCTTCCGGGTGTGTGGTGTGTAACACCCCCTATCCGTCACATAGCATATAGCAGTAGGTCCGGCCGGGGCCCGACGCCATATACCACAGACAGACCGGGTGATTACTTATGGAAACCATCCAACCAATCTCAACGTCCTACACAGAGCATTCTAGCGGAAGCAGTTTATAAGAGTTGTATACAAGAACCCAGCATAGGAGCATGAATGTCCACTAAATACCAAAAAGGAATGTTATACAAAAATACCCAAAACCGGCCTTAAGGCCTTACAAAGTGTTTCACTTGAAAATTACATGATTTACAAACCACGGCACGCAGGCCGGTCATATATGAACAAAGCAGTAAACACTTCTTCTTGGGCCTTCGAGGGCCAGCTTCGCAAAAAGGGCTTTAGCCCGCTATTGACCGCTTGGTCCAGCTGCACCTGCAAACAACAAACCACCGCACGGTGGCAAAACAAGGCAACGGTCAGCAATGCTGACCAAATTATAACGATCCCGCCCCCAACTCGGGGCGGCGATGCTCCTTCCCTGCATTTCATTAGCATAAGCGAGCAATGTATATAACCATAGCCATTTCAACACAGACGTTGGCTCGCACGGCCACACGCCCCGTGCACTCAGGGCACATTCTCGGTGAACCGGTCGATGTCACGTCAATTAAAGCCATTAACATTCCGGACTCACCACCGCCACTTAGACGGCCAAACCTATGAGCAATTTGTCTTCCTGGCATGGGTCACGTCAATTAAAGCCATAGACCGCCGAAGACTCACATCTATGCCAACGGCGAGTGCCACGTAACATTAGGTCTCTCTAACCCGAACGACATAGAGCGGGTACGGTTCCATCTAACCCGTGCTCACATCGCAACGACAATTTAAGCCATTTGCGCGGGTCAAACTTCCACCGAGTCCCATTCTAACACAAGTCACATAACCCCGTTATGTTCAAGTTGGCTCTCAGGCCACCAAGTTGGCAAGATCTCGTATCCGCCCAGTTTTCCGGGTGCACCTTTGGGTTAGTCCCCAAGGCTCCCTGCTGCAATCTACCGCGTAGAAAACCCGAAAAACAACAAATAGCACGGAGTCTTCTCCGGCCTTATGCAATGCAACATCACCGATCCAGACCAACATGTCCGGGTAGGCTTCACACATCATGCATATGTCCGTTCTCGCATACGGACTCTAAACAACGGGGACTTCACATATCTACCCGAAGGAGCGCCTCCAACTCTCCGCAAACTCGCAAGAGCGGGCTTCCTATGCAAAGAAAGAGAGCGACTCATGCTCAAGGTGAGGATCGTTACCCTTGAGTTCCTCTTTGGCGCCATTGAAAAGTAATCGGATGGAAATCACCGCACTTGCGTTGCCTCCGTGGATCCGGAGTCGGCTCGCGATTCGGAGCTCCGAAGCTCCTCCAATGGCGGGATCTAGTTCTTCTTCCTCCAATGGCTCTCCTCTTTCTCCAAGGACTTGGAGAGATGATAAGGTAAGAAAGTGATGGATTTCTAAGTCAACTCACGGGTATATCCCTTCAGGAACAACCCCCAGCCGTTGGATCTCAACCTAAGAAAATGAACGGCTTTGATTCGGGGCTGAAATGCCCAATCTGGACCGAACACGGCCTGGCACACGCCCGTGTCCAGGGCCGTGTGCCTCATTCGCCGTCAAAATCGAATCACCTGGAACCTCACACGGGTATCGAACACGCCCGTGTTCGAGCTGACACGCCCGTGTTCCACCTGACACGGCCGTGTAGCCGGCCGTGTACCCCATGATTTTTCCCCGTTTTCAACCCGAGCACTGCACGGGTTCTAGGACACGCCCGTGTCCTTGCCCGTGTCACCTTGACACGCCTGGGCTCCAGGCCGTGTACACGGTCTCGACACTTTGCGGCTAAGTGTCGACACGAGTCGACACGCCCTGCGACACGCCCGTGTCGCAGGCCGTGTGCCATAACTCGACACATTGTCGACACCAAAGTGTCGACTTCGCGGGACGAGTGTCGACACGGGCTGACACGCCCTGCGACACGCCCGTGTTGCAGGCCGTGTTCCATGTCTCGACACAACGTCAAAGCACTGTGTCGACTTCACGGCTAAGTGTCGACACGGGTCAACACGCCCTGCGACACGCCCGTGTCGCAGGCCGTGTGCCATGTCTCGACACAATGTCGAGACCAAAGCGTCGACTTCGCGCCTTAGTGTCGACACAGGCTTGACACGCCCTGGGACACGCCCGTGTCCCAGGCCGTGTGCCTGCAGCCAGAACTCAAACTAGCCCAAAACATCCCCCTTTGCTCCTTTGAGTTTCAGGGCGTTACAACTCTACCCCTCTTAAAAGAATTTCGCCCACGAAATTACATAAAGGGAAAAAATATGTACAAAACCAAAATTTGTACCTGAGCGGAACAACTCCGGATACTCGTCAAGTATAGTCTGCTCTCGCTCCCAAGAGAGCTCCTCACGACCGCAATTGTCCCACCGGACCTTGACCATCCTGATCTCTTTATTGCGTAGCCGCTTGACCTCCGAGTCTTCAATCCGCACGGGCTTGACCTTTGTCGTTAGCCCACTATCCACCAGCACTTGATCAACAGCGATCACTTGCGTAGGCTCTTGCACCGCCTTTCGAAGCACCGAAATATGGAATACATCATGTAAACCACTTAGCTCCACTGAAAGCTTCAGCCGATAGGCCGCTTCTCCTACTCGCTCCAGAACCTCGAACGGTCCAAGGTACCTCGGTAGCTTTTTCAATCGCCGCACCCGCGAGACACCCTTGAACGTCTTGATCTTCAAGTATACATAATCGCCCACAGCGAACTCCACGTTCCTGTGCTTGGCATTATAGCACTTTGCTTGCCGGTCCTGAGCCATAAGCAACCTCTCCCGAATGGTTCTCACCAAAGAAGTAGCATCATCCACTTCCGATCGCTTATACAACTTTGACTCGCCCGTTTCTAACCAAGACAACGACGTGCGACATCTTCTACCATATAGGGCCTCGAAAGGCGCCATCTGAATACTTGCTTGGTAGCTGTTGTTGTATGTGAACTCCACTAAATAAAGGTGGTCCTCCCATTGCTTTCCAAAATCCAAGACACACATGCGAAGCATGTCTTCCATGGTTCTATTGACCCTCTCGGTCTGCCCATCCGTTTGCGGATGGAAGGCTGTGCTAAACTTCAGCTTTGTTCCCAACATTTGCTGCACCAGCCGCCAATCATTGGACGTGAACCGCCCATCTCGGTCGCTCACGATGATGCGGGGCACACCATGAAGCCGTACTATGTTATCCACATAAAGCTTTGCCAACTTCTCCACCGGATCATCCTTCCTATGCGGAATAAAATACGACACCTTCGTTAATCGATCAACAACCACCCAAATGGCGTCGTTCCCCTTTTGCGACCTTGGCAAACCATGCACAAAGTCCATAGAGATGTCGTCGAATTTCCACTCCGGAATAGGCAAGGACTTAAGAAATCCTCCCGGCTTTTGGCACTCCGCCTTTACCAAGGCGCAGGTTTGGCACTTTGCTACGTAGAGCTCCACATCCTTCTTTAAACCCGGCCACCAAAACAGTTTCTTCACATCACGGTACATCTTTGTGCTCCCCGGGTGAATCGAGTACTTGGTATGGTGCGCCTCGTACAACAACTCCACCCGTAAATTGCCCACACTTGGGACGCACAAACGACCGTCTTTGCACAGCAATCCGTCCTCCACGACGAATTGGGAATTTGACCCATCGAGAGCCTCTATCATGAACTGCTTCATATGAGCATCCATATCCAAAGCCTGCCGAATCCGATCAGCCAGGTCATATTGGACTTCAGTCCAATTCAGCACTGCTTCAGCACTAGATTGTCTATCCACACAAATAATCTCCAACGCCTCCAACTCCTGCACCAACCGCTCATCATGCACTGATAGCCAATTTGCTTGAGCTGGGGCTCGGCGACTCAACGCGTCCGCAACCGCATTCCCTTTGCCAGGCACGTAGTGGATCTTGAATGTATAGTCCCCCAGGAACTCCATCCATCTACGCTGCCGCATATTCAGATCCTTCTGATCTATAAGATACTTCAGGCTCTTGTGATCGGTGTAGATATCAATCTTCACACCGTACAAATAGTGTCTCCACAGCTTCAAGGCAAAAATCACGGCCGCCAACTCCAAGTCATGGACCGGATAATTTCTCTCGTGCACTTTTAGCTGTCTCGAGCCATAAGCTATCACGCTTCCGTGCTGCAGTAGCACACAACCCAAACCGCTGCCCGAAGCATCGCTATATATCTCATAGCCTTCGGTTCCACATGGCGAACTCAGCACGGGCGCCGTGGTCAACCGACACTTCAATTCCTCAAAAGCTCGCGCGCACTCCAGCGTCCAAACGAACTTATGCTCCTTCCTCGTCAAAGTAGTGAGAGGTAACGCTAACCGCGAGAAGTTCTCTACGAAGCGCCTATAATAGCCGGCAAGCCCCAAAAAGCTCCGGACTTCTGCTACCGTAGCAAGCTCAGGCCACTCTCGTATCGCAACAATCTTCGCCAGATCCACAGCAATACCCTCTCCACTCACTATATGCCCGAGGAACGCTACTGAGGATAGCCAAAACTCGCATTTCGAGAACTTGGCATACAACTGATTTCTCCTTAGCGTCTCCAACACCAAATGAAGATGCTTGAAGTGATCTTCCTCACTTTGCGAGTACACCAAAATATCGTCGATGAAGACGATCACGAAATGGTCCAAGTACTCCCTGAACGTCCTGTTCATCAAATCCATGAATACTGACGGCGCATTAGTCAGCCCAAACGGCATGACCGTAAACTCATAATGCATGTATCTCGTACTAAACGCTGTCTTCGGGATATCACTCTCCCTTATTCGCAGCTGATAGTACCCAGCCTTGAGATCCAACTTCGAGTACACCGTCGACCCGACTAACTGATCAAAGAGATCATCAATCCGGGGGATCGGGTACTTGTTCTTCTCTGTCAGCTTGTTTACCTCCCGATAATCAATACATAGCCTCAAGCTTCCGTCCTTCTTCTTAACAAAGAGGACCGGTGCGCTCCAAGGCGAAGAACTCGGGCGCACATACCCTTGCTCCAACAACTCTTGCAGTTGAACTTTCAGCTCCGCCATTTCCTTAGGCGCTAGCCGATACGGAGATCGTGACACAAGCTTTGCACCTGGCACTATCTCGATCGTAAAATCTATCTCCCGCTGAGGCGGGGCTCCAGGAAGATCTGCGGGGAACACATCAGGGTATTCCGATACCACTAAAATACAATCCAATGCGGGCTTCGGCTTTGCAACCTCCACTAGTGTAAAGAACAGTTCTGCTCCGGCACGAACCGCCTTCACCACCTGAAGAGCAGACATCAACGTCTTGCTTGACCCCTTTAAGCCCGTAAAAGTCGTCTCACGACTTGCTCCCAGCTTGACTTCCTTGCTACCGCAATCTATATGGGCCTGCTGCTCCGAGAGCCAGTCCATACCAAATATGACGTCGAACTCCACCAACGGAAGTAAGGACGCCCGCAGGTCAAACTCCTGCTCTCCAATACGAATCTTAACATCGCAGATCCTATCCGCTCGCATCGAACACCCATTTGGCAACAACACATCCAACTTATCCTTCGCCATCGAAGAAGGGACTCCGATGCGTAATATAAATCCTTCGGACAAGAAGGAGTGTGAAGCTCCCGTATCGAAGAGTGCTCGTGCCGGATTTTCACAAATCAACACAAATCCTAAACAAGTAGTGGTAAGGTAACATGTGCATAACAAGCATATAAAGAAATTGACTTGCTATAAATTAAACCGCACCTGTCACCACATCGGCTTGTTTAATGGCCTCCTGTTGGCCAAGATTGTAGACCCTTGGTTGGGCCGGAGCATAATGGGACGCGGTCGACTCCACTGCCTTTCCCTTCTCTTCATATGTAGCTCCTGGCCTCCTCTCGGACTTAGGACGTCCGCTCCAACAATCACGGGCGAAATGCCCCGTCTTTCCACATGTAAAACACGCACCCGGGGTCCGACCCGTAGTCGCCCCAGAAGCGCCAGAAGGAGCTGGACCCGAAGTCCTATGCTTCTTGAAAGCCCTCCGATAGCCGGACTTTGAAGTAGTCGGCACTCTGAACTCAGACTTCTTTTCACTCAAGCTTTTCTTCGCTTGCACGCTCTTCATGTCCTTCTCCAAGGACCGGGCAGTATTGACCAAGGTTAAGAAACCCTGCGTCATCGGCCCTGAAAGTAATAATCTCAGTTCATCCCTCAAGCCTTCATAGAAGCGATTAGTCTTGCGCTCCTCATCCATGATGGTGGAGCTAGCATAACGACTCAAACGCGTAAACTCGTGGAGATATTCATCCACGCTCCTCTCACCCTGCACCAACTTCAGGAACTCATTCTCCATTGAAATCCTCTGAGTAGAAGGGAGGTATCTTGCTAAGAACAATCCCGAGAACTCTTCCATCGGAACGTCTATCATTTGTCTACCTCTCAGATGATGCAGCTCCAATCCTTCCCACCACATCCTCGCTTCCCCGTCCAGAAGGAACGTAGCGATGGTGGTCATTTTCCACTCCTCCGTCTCCGTCGCTGTCATGACTCTCTTCACCCTAGAGAGCCAGTCTTCAGCCTGAGATGGGGTTCCAAACCCCGAGAATAACGGAGGGTTAAAGCTCATTACATGCTTCAACTGCCTCTCAGTTGCCCTCCTTGGCACTATTGGTTCTGCAACCACTTGCTCCACTCTCCTCGGCTCAGCCTCTTGAAGAGGTACTTGCTCCATCACAGGAGCGGGCTGCTGCGCTTGCCTTCCGGGCTGCGCATTGATCACGGCCAACACCGCTTCAGCCACCAATCGTATATTTTCAGCCGACAGAGGTGTTGCAGGAGCAACATCCGGTGCACTACTAGCCTCAGAAACTCGGCGTTCTGACGGCCCAACACCACTTCTGATCACCTATAGTGGTACAAAACACCGTTAAGCGACCAAATAAATTGCAAACAGCAATTATAGGAACACGCAGGTTCCGCAAACACGAGTATTTTCATTCCTAAGTGGACATTCATGGGTTCTTTTCACTGTTATTACGATGACGCACACAATGTGCTCACCACCCCTTAAAAAGAATTCGCCCACGAATTCAGTTTAAGCCCGACCAAAACCAGTAGTCTGATACCAAATTGTAACACCCCCTATCCGTCGCATAGCATATAGCAGTAGGTCCGGCCGGGGCCCGACGCCATATACCACAGACAGACCGGGTGGTTACTTATGGAAACCATCCAACCAATCTCAACGTCCTACACAGAGCATTCTAGCGGAAGCAGTTTATAAGAGTTGTAAACAAGAACCCAGCATAGGAGCATGAATGTCCACTAAATACCAAAAAGGAATGTTATACAAAAATACCCAAAACCGGCCTTAAGGCCTTACAAAGTGTTTCACTTGAAAATTACATGATTTACAAACCACGGCACGCAGGCCGGTCATACATGAACAAAGCAGTAAACACTTCTTCTTGGGCCTTCGAGGGCCAGCTTCGCAAAAAGGGCTTTAGCCCGCTATTGACCGCTTGGTCCAGCTGCACCTGCAAACAACAAACCACCGCACGGTGGCAAAACAAGGCAACGGTCAGCAATGCTGACCAAATTATAACGATCCCGCCCCCAACTCGGGGCGGCGATGCTCCTTCCCTGCATTTCATTAGCATAAGCGAGCAATGTATATAACCATAGCCATTTCAACACAGACGTTGGCTCGCACGGCCACACGCCCCGTGCACTCAGGGCACATTCTCGGTGAACCGGTCGATGTCACGTCAATTAAAGCCATTAACATTCCGGACTCACCACCGCCACTTAGACGGCCAAACCTATGAGCAATTTGTCTTCCTGGCATGGGTCACGTCAATTAAAGCCATAGACCGCCGAAGACTCACATCTATGCCAACGGCGAGTGCCACGTAACATTAGGTCTCTCTAACCCGAACGACATAGAGCGGGTACGGTTCCATCTAACCCGTGCTCACATCGCAACGACAATTTAAGCCATTTGCGCGGGTCAAACTTCCACCGAGTCCCATTCTAACACAAGTCACATAACCCCGTTATGTTCAAGTTGGCTCTCAGGCCACCAAGTTGGCAAGATCTCGTATCCGCCCAGTTTTCCGGGTGCACCTTTGGGTTAGTCCCCAAGGCTCCCTGCTGCAATCTACCGCGTAGAAAACCCGAAAAACAACAAATAGCACGGAGTCTTCTCCGGCCTTATGCAATGCAACATCACCGATCCAGACCAACATGTCCGGGTAGGCTTCACACATCATGTCTATGTCCGTTCTCGCATACGGACTCTAAACAACGGGGACTTCACATATCTACCCGAAGGAGCGCCTCCAACTCTCCGCAAACTCGCGAGAGTGGGCTTCCTATGCAAAGAAAGAGAGCGACTCATGCTCAAGGTGAGGATCATTACCCTTGAGTTCCTCTTTGGCGCCATTGAAAAGTAATCGGATGGAAATCACCGCACTTGCGTTGCCTCCGTGGATCCGGAGTCGGCTCGCGATTCGGAGCTCCGAAGCTCCTCCAATGGCGGGATCTAGTTCTTCTTCCTCCAATGGCTCTCCTCTTTCTCCAAGGACTTGGAGAGATGATAAGGTAAGAAAGTGATGGATTTCTAAGTCAACTCACGGGTATATTCCTTCAGGAACAACCCCCAGCCGTTGGATCTCAACCTAAGAAAACGAACGGCTTTGATTCGGGGCTGAAATGCCCAATCTGGACCGAACACGGCCTGGCACACGCCCGTGTCCAGGGCCGTGTGCCTCATTCGCCGTCAAAATCGAATCACCTGGAACCTCACACGGGTATCGAACACGCCCGTGTTCGAGCTGACACGCTCGTGTTCCACCTGACACGGCCGTGTAGCCGGCCGTGTACCCCATGATTTTTCCCCGTTTTCAACCCGAGCACTGCACGGGTTCTAGGACACGCCCGTGTCCTTGCCCGTGTCACCTTGACACGCCTGGGCTCTAGGCCGTGTACACGGTCTCGACACTTTGCGGCTAAGTGTCGACACGGGTCGACACCCCCTGCGACACGCCCGTGTCGCAGGCCGTGTGCCATGACTCGACACATTGTCGACACCAAAGTGTCGACTTCGCGGGACGAGTGTCGACACGGGCTGACACGCCCTGCGACACGCCCGTATCGCAGGCCGTGTTCCATGTCTTGACACAACGTCAAAGCACTGTGTCGACTTCACGGCTAAGTGTCGACACGCCCTGCGACACGCCCGTGTCGCAGGCCGTGTGCCATGTCTCGACACAATGTCGAGACCAAAGTGTCGACTTCGCGCCTTAGTGTCGACACAGGCTTGAGACGCCCTGGGACACGCCTGTGTCCCAGGCCGTGTGCCTGCAGCCAGAACTCAAACTGGCCCAAAACATCCCCCTTTGCTCCTTTGAGTTTCGGGGCGTTACATGGTGGGTCCTCCCCGCCGAGCCCTTGGGTCAGTTCTCCCTTGTTTCTTTTGTTGTTTTGCTTGCAGGAGTGAAGTAGGCGTGCGATCACCCCTTCGCCAAGGGTGAACTCCATAAGGAGACCGTTTTTCGGTTTCAATAGAGGCGTTGAATAATGGTACCGCGCGATGGTAGCTTGGTTTATAGCCCTAGTTTGGCTGTTTCACTTTATTTTCTTTTGGAGTGGAGTTTTTGGCTTTTATTTCTAGAGCAGGAGCAGCAGCGCCGGGAAGGAGACTTCTCGTCGCTGTTAGAGATTCGAAGTTCGGATTCATAAAGCGAGTTTGGATCTATAGAGGTAAGCCCGGAGCGGTCGTTTTCAACCGTCTAGATTTCTCCTATGGCGTCAAAGAGGACTTCAAGGGTAACTATACTCTTCCTTGAATATGTGAAGTCATTTATTTTGGCATTAGAGAGTAGACACTCCACAAACACGTGGAAGGGGTTCTCCCGACGGGTTGATCCGTGTATCCCCGTTAGTTTGCATTTTTATCCGAAATCGAATTACAAAATAGGCATGCTGTGTGAAGCCCATCTGGATAGGTTGGTCTGGATTGGTGATGTTTATATGTTTTGTATGCTGAAGAAGACTCTGTGGTTATCGTGTAGATATCAGAGTTGCGGGGTGTGCAGATGGCTGCGTTGAGAGTACTGGGTGTAGACTCTAGGAAAACACACATTCTGGAGGAGAAGAGCTGATAGTCTGTCACCTTTTCGAGCAGCAGTCACGCTATCGCCGGCGGTAGCTCCCAGTGAGCATTGTGTTGTTTTGTTTAAGCCTGTTTCTTGGAAACCTTGTGGTCTTATGTTGAAGCCTGTCTCTGGGAAACTTGTGGGCTATTTTGTGAGGCCTGTCTTATGAGACCTTAGGGTCATGAGGGCCTATGTCTCGAAGACCTGTGGACCAGTTTGTGGAGCGTGAGCTTAAGTTTCTCAGCTTTTGTAGCCATGAGTGCTAGCCTAGGATCCTTACAGAGTTATGGATCATGCGAAAAAGGGAAAGGTGATGTTGACCCGCGTCAAGCCTGCGAGCCGGACGATTTGAGCATGGGATATGGCTGAACTGTACCCTCCCCTATGTCGGTCAACTTGGAGTGGTCATAGTGTAAAGAACGTGACTCGTCAAAGCACTGGGGCGTTGTCTCTAGCCTTGGCCCTTGTGAGAGTAAACGCTCAAGCATTGTTTACCATCATAGAGAACGGTGGTGCGACCCTTGTTGTCCTTGCACCAAGAATGTGCCTTGAGAGCACGGGGCGTTGCGCCAACGTCTGTGATGAATGATGCTTAAGTTGCACATTTTGAATGTCATTATATGTTTATACTAATGCCTGCAGGAAAGGAGCACCGCCACCCCGAGTGAGAGGTGGGGTTGTTATAATTTGGTCAACTAATGCTGATCGTTGGTATTGTTTGCCACCGTGCGGTGGGATGTTGCTTGCATATGCAGCTGAGCCAAGCGAGAAATAGCGGACAAAAGCCCAGGATAGCTAAGTTGTGTAACATCCCGACTTTTATTGGGCCACCAGAGCCCTAGTGGGCCGAATAAAAGTGACATGTACCTATACCCGTAGCCCGTGGTCCGTACCAAGGTAGGAGGTAACCCTAGATGGGGATATCAAGCCAGGGAACTCCAATTTGAGTCATGTCAGTTCTTGTGGCCTCGTATGACCAATACGAGCGCATCAGAACTCGTTACGTCGCAATTCAAAGCCTAATGACGAATATAGGCACTTTGACCAGTTTAGCTCAACGCGACGCATAGATTTTTTGACTTTCGCCAAACGGACTCCGATTCACCCCAGTTAGTGGCTCTGGACTCGTATGGTCAATACAAAGTCAATAGAAGTCATCCCGGGCAATGTTTATGATGAATGGTCAACTCGAGGTCAAATCAAGCATATTCGTGCACCGAAAAGCATGCGCACACTAATTGTGACACGACACCCCAAATTTGACCCGACCACGATTACCTCGACCCCCTTTGACTTTGACCAACATAGGCGACCCCCTAGGGTTGAATTTGGTCAAACCTTCTTAAAAGTCAACCTTTTGGATTTCTCCAAAGCGGTGTTCTCCCCCTCTTCATTAATTGGTTAAGGATCTACCCCTCTCACATCATGGGCCACCCAAAATCAGCCTCATGATGGAATTGGGCCATGGGCCAAGGTAGGCCCAATTATCCCTCTCCTTTTTTCCCTCTCTTTCTCCCTTCCATCTTGTAAAGAGGCACAAACCATAAGGCTTTCCCCTATTTCCCCACATGGGGGAATTACCCACAGCCTCCATCTGTCCTTGGACAGATTGGGGGTTAAGGGAGGGATTAATCCCACATTGGAGGTAACGAGGAGATCACCCTCCCCCAGCCTATTTAAGCACACCTCGCCCCTACCTCAACCCCCAAGCTTTGATAGCAAACCCCACCATTGCCCCCCTTTGTCGGAGCTCAGGTTGCCGGAAAAGACAAGCCCGAGCTCCACCACCCCACCACCTTTCATGGTCGACCCAGCCGACCCCTCCCGAGCTCCTCCTGTATAGGTGGAAACCTTCTCCTCCTCCTCTCTCATCTTTTCAACAGCTACATGCGCCTCCCGGTGGTCGGAGCGCCGCCGGCACCACCCGAGCCAAGATCCAGATCGGGTGGCGGCCGTGAGAGCCCAGCCCCCCTCCCAGCGCCAGTTGTGGAGCTTGGGAAAGGTTAAACTACCGGGGATGACATTTCCCGATGACGGAAGTTCGGGGTGCCGCCGTAAAACACCGCTCTAGTGGCACCCGAGAAATATAGTTTTTCTCTGTTTTATCTTCGGCGGCGGCCGACGGCGGTTGGTCGCCGGACCACCACCAAAGAGGAGCCCTGCCCCCGGCGCGCCGGCTGGGGGTGGTTTCGTGGCTGGATTCAATACCGGAGAGGCAGGGTGGCACAGCGGTACAGGGAGCAGAGTCACTGCTACCCTGCTCTTGGGTTGAATATTTCAGGCAGTGGCCGGTGGCGGTAGGCCACCGGGCCACCACCCAAAGTCTTGTCAGCCCCCGACAAACCGATCGGGGGTGGCACCGGCATCCAGCGGTGGCAGAGGGCCACCGTCTCCTCCATCAACGGCATGAAATTGTCGTTGTCCATTCTCGGTGATGAGATGGACGACGGGGATCACCTCAATTCCCTTCATCGCCTCCGCTTCTGTGCCCCCCACAGCGGATCTGCGGCTGATCCGCTGTGGTGAAATGATGGCGTAATGACCCATCAGGCTCAATCTCAGTCGTAGATCCCCATTGATATGCTAATTGCAGACCAAAATCCACAAAAACCTGTGGAATTTTCTGGGCCAAATCAAAGCCCATGTGGGCAAAGTGGTTAACATGAAAAATATTTCTTATAATGAGGGCTTCCTCCACAAAATTTTTGAGAATTTTGAAGGTGTTATAGTATTTTTAAAAGCCTAAATAATGTTTATTGGGCCAAATTAATGGCCCAAAACTTGTAAAAAAATTATGAAAAACATTTTAGACTCATTTTAGGCTCTTTAAAAGGTTATATCGAAATTTGGAGGCATGGAGATAAGAAATGTATTTTTTTTTCAAATTCTAAGAGCCTAGGATCACGCTCAGGATTTATTTCGCGCATTTTTTCCCAGGAATGAAAATTGGAGCGCGCGAATTTCCTTCCTAATTTAAATAATAATTTAAGTTGTACCACCAACGAGACAGGCCGAGGCATGCAGTCAAGCTCTGGGAGTTCCGAGATTTCGTGAAACCTTCGTGCGCCTCGACTCTTGGGTAATTTGGGCACGCTCGGAAGGTGGGAGTACTAGTAGTGAGTTACAATTATTCTCGACGAATAAAACAGTGTAAATCCTAATAAACCCTTGATCCGATTAAGCCGTGATTAACAAGGCGTAACCAAATTACTATCAGATCTTAATCATGGGCGTAACCCAAGGAAGCCTTTAAAAACTGAAATAGAATTGAATGTGCCTCCTGATAATGGAGATGGAACTGAAGCCTCCTTGATGGAGTGATTGGACCACTGACCATTTTCTTCATGATTATTCCAGTATCGTACTGGTGAAGTTTAATTAAGTACTTTCAGTTCAACTCCAGTCTCGTACTAGTCAAGTTATATTCAGTACTTTCAATTCAATTCCAGTCTCGTACTGGTCAAGTTCAATTCAGTACTTTCAATTTAACTCCAGTGTCATACTGGTCAAGTTCAATTCAGTACTTTTTATTCAATTGCAGTCTCATATTGGTCAAGTTCAATTCAGTACTTTCAATTCAATTACAGCCTCGTACTGGTCAAGTTCAATTCAGTACATTCAATTCAAATCCAGTCTCGCACTGGTCAAGTTCAATTTAGTACTTTTGATTCAACTGCAGCCCCGTACTGGTCAAGTTCAATTCAGTGCTTTCAATTAAGTACTACTCCAATTTCGTACTGGTCGTATATCTTTCCAGCACTTCAATTATGCAGCTTTCATTATCAGTAGCTCTAAACTACCGCTTTTTATTTCTGCAATTTACTACCCTAAACCCGGGTCCTGCTCTGATGAGCGATTGCCTATTGAGGTTGAGGCTTAGTTGGGGATAACCAGTGTTGAGGTATTCCTCCAGGTTTAGCCCCAAATAAAGTGTTCTCATGCTCCTTGTCAAAAGTTGAGCTGAGTGTTACTGCCCAAAGATTGAAGTATAGTAGGGCAAGCCGACATAGGCTTGGTGCGTGCTAGCAAAATTGACTGTTTGATTGCTTGTAAATTGCTTACGGTGGACTGTTGCGGGTCAGACTCTCCCGCAGACCATGCGTACCGGTGCGGGAAGGTCGATGAATCAAGGCGACAGGGAGATGGGTACCATGGGTGACTGGTCGTTATGTTTTCCCGTTGGGTTTTCTCCGCTGGTCGGCCAAAATGTTGAATCATCGAATATTGCTTACATCCAAGAGTACACGGGGTTGCACGTTAGGGCCAGGGCTGTGTGGTACGACCACCCCCAGAAGTGGCAGGACTGGCCACTGTCACCGACGACCACATCGTCGAGGCTCGCGGGGCTAGCTACCCTGCTAGAACAAAAGCGGTCCATACTATGTCGACATAGGATGTGTGTGTGTGACTGTGAATGCCCGCGATAGGATACAGGATGTGAATACCTGATGTGATAGTAGAGCCCTTATTATAACTGATATTGTTGCTACTACCATTTCAGTTATATTACGCAACCCTTCTTTATTTGTTGCTCCTACTTTAAAAATACGAAATGTTATGCTAACCCTCTCATGCTTCGGCTATCTTGCACTGCTGTGTGCGTGTGTGCTCGTTCCCAGGATGTGGATCCGGGGAGGAGAATTATTTCTACTTAGCCATGTGATTAATGGTTATTTAATTAACAATTCACAGGAAATGGAGCACCGTAGTGACCCCATACTGAAGGAGAATGCGCTAGCTGTTAGGACTACTCAAGCAGAAGTACCACTGACATCTTCAGCGTTTCATGACGTGAGTACCAGCGAATAAGATAGGGAGAGAGTGTGAGGTGTTATTTGAAGAACTTGTACAACCTGCGGGCAAATATAAGAACTTAGGCTATGACCGCAGTACTCATGTAAATATATATGATGTTATATATGTTTGATAGCATTTTCCTGATAATGCTTCAACAATTCGCTGAGGTATTGTGAATGTTGTGATTCTAGCCAAGCAAGGTAACCAACTAGTGCTTAGATAGGGTGGATCGTTACCCCTAGGAGCACTGAGTGGATATCTTGGGTAAGTAAGATCCCCTCCGGCCCGACCTGGGGCAAAGGTTTTTTTTTTTGGGGGGGGGGGGGGGGGGGCTTACAAATGGATCAGAGCGATCATGATTCGTCCTTGTGGAGCAGTCTCAGGATCCCTCCGTTCCTCGCTTCATTCCTTGGTTAAGGGCGAACATTGTAGCGAAAGCATGGTGGACCTTAGTGTAGAGGCTTAGGGATTCAAGACTGTATTATAGCATGCCCATACACCGTTGTTTCTGCTTTGTCGGTCTTTTTTGCAAATTTACCATACTTTTGCAAAGTACTGAAACTCTTTCCTGTTACTTCTCCAGATATCAGAGTACAGTAATGGGGGGTCCTCTTCCAGAGGATATGTTCCCGCCACCCCACCTCCAAACCCAGTCGCCCCCACAGCTGTACCTTTTGCCAAGACTGACTTGAGATAGACACTGACGGCCATCCTTGCCACCTTCCGGACAGCATTGGCACAGCCACAACGAGAGATGATGACACCTACTAATTTGCTGATGACTTTTCGAGGACTGAGGCCTCCCACTTTCAGAGGCACAAAGACTGCCATCCAGGCAGAAGAGTGAGTGGAGCGTATGGAGGAGCTGCTTGCAGGCATGATGTGCCCAGCAGTATCTGCAGTCTCACTGGTAGTTACCTTGTTAGAAGGATACGCTAGAGATTGGTGGAGAGCGGCCAACCACTCGACTTTTAGAGGACGACCGTTGAGCGATATCCTATGGGGAGAGTTCTCGGAGGCTCTTTTGGAGTTCTTTATTACAGACGCAAACCGAGCTGTTTTGCAAGAGAGGCTCCTACACATCTGACAGGGTGACCGGACAGTGTCTGAGTATGAGAGAGAGAGTTCATACACTTGGAACGCTTTGTCGGGAACTTGGCTGCCTCCGACATGGATAGAGCTTCCTGATTCTACCGAGACCTACGAGATGACCTAAGGCAGGCTCTGATTATGATCTCTCAGTCTACCTTCCACACCATAGCTTCTCACGCAACGACGTTAAAGTTGGACTAGCGGATGGTAGCCTAGCAGCACAGAGGACAAGTCGAGGTCCCTAGAGGTTTGAGATGAGACAGAGGAGCTGCTCCCCACCGACAGGATAGAGGGCGCATGCAAAGACACCGCAGATAGCCTTACAGGAGCCCACCAGCACCCCCAACACCCCCAGCACCCCCAACACTGCAGCAGGACTTCAGACCAGCTCCAGCACCACAGCCCGCGCCAGTAGTTTGATGCAACGTTCCCTTCGCAGGGAACTGCTTCTTGTGTCAACAGCCAAGGCATATGAGGGCTTTCTGACCACATGCAGCAGGGAAGCCAGGATAAGGAGCTGTACAGGGCAGGCAGCCAGCACGGGGACAGGGCCAGAGAAGCCATAGAAGCAGAGCTGGTAGGAGAGGCCAACATGGTCGAGCAGCGCCCTTGGAGGCCTATGCACTAGACTTGCAGCACAGACCAACCCCCGATGTAGTGATAGGTATATATGTTAGACGTTTAAAATATAGCAAATGTTCCTACTTATGCGATACTGGATGTATATGTGTACCTACATCTTGTATGTTAATATATAATATGTATATTCCCTATATTGTCAGGAATTATGTTGGTAGGAGGACACCCCGCCAAAACCCTCTTTGATACTGGAGCGATGCACTCCTTCGTATCTCACGACTTTATTGTGACTAAGGAGAATGTTGTTTGCACGTCCGGACTATCTATACGAATCCGTCTACCGGATGGATCAGACATGACGTCAACAAAAAAATGCTCATTCCAGGCTGCACTAGGGGACGTGGAATTTGAGGTCTATGCAACAATCTTGGCAATAATAGGGTTTGATATTATATTGTAAATGGACTGGCTGGCCGAGCACAAGGTGCAAATAAATTATTCAATGTGGGAGGTCTGACTGCAGAACCCAAACGGGCAGGACATTACGCTGACAGGTGTACCCTCTGTCTCTCATATTATTTTGACTTCTGCACAGACTATGAGATCAGTCCGACAGAAGGAAGAGATGTACCTTATTTACTTCGAAATGGAGGATAAAACTCAAGTGCTCTCCAAGGTCCCAGAGGTATGCGACTTCCTGGACATCTTCCCTGAGTCCCTCCCAGGAATGCCACCACGGCGAGAAGTTGACTTTCATATCGAGCTCGTGACCGGAGCACGACTGGTGTCCCGAGCACCCTACCGAATGGCCCCAAGATAACTAGATGAATTAAAGATCCAACTACATGAGCTAATAGATGCTAGATTCGTCCGCCCCAGTTCCTCGTCTTCGGGAGCCCCAGTGCTATTTGTAAAAAAGAAAGACAGAACATTACGTCTATGCATAGACTACAGGGGGCTAAATAAGCTTACGATGTGAAATACATACCCCCTCTTGAGGATCGACGAATTGTTTGATCAACTGCAAGGTGCATCTGTGTTTTCCAAAATGGACCTAAGATCAGGCTACTACCAGCTTTGAATCCAGGAAGGAGACATCCCCAAGACTGCTTTCACCTCCCGTTACGGTCTTTACGAGTTCTTAGTAATGCCTTTCGGGCTCACCAACACACCCTCTGTCTTCATGGCCCTAATGAATAAAGTCTTCGAACCCTTCCTGGATCACTTCATGATCGTCTTCATTGACGATATTTTGATGTACTCAAGAACTAAGGCAGACCATACTAGACACATGCAAATGGTGCTACTGAAACTTCGAGAACACTCCCTCTTCGCTAAATTCAGTAAGTGTGAATTCTAGTTAGAAGAAGTCGGGTTCCTGGGCCATACTATAAACAAGAAAGGGGTAGCAGCAGATCATGCCAAAATCCAGGCAGTGCAAAACTTGCCACCACTCAGACAGCGATAGATATCTGAAGCTTCCTTAGTCTTCCCAGGTATTATAGGAAATTCGTAGAAGGTTTCTCCAAGATTGCATGACCCCTCACCGCCCTTACAATGAAGGATGTTACCTTCCGATGGACACCAGAATGCGAGACTGTGTTCTTTGAGTTGAAGAAGTGGCTGACCTCTACACCAGTCCTGACGATCCCTGTAGGGGCCGAGGGGTTCCAGATCTACACTAATGCCTCCCTGAAGGGATTAGGATCTATTTTGATGCAACACAACAAGGTGGTGGCTTACGCATCTCGCCAGTTGAAGCCCCACGAGTTGAACTACGCATCTCATGATCTAGAATTAGACGCAGCCATCTTTGCCCTTAAAATCCGGAGGCATTACTTGTACGGGGTAAGGTGCGAGATCTTCTCCGACCACAAGAGCCTTAAATACATCTTCACTCAGAAAGAGCTGAACCTTCGACAGCGTCTATGGTTAGAATTCTTGTGCGATTATGACTTCGCTCTCCAATATCACCCTGGGAAGACTAATAGAGTTGTTGACGCTCTAATCCGCTAGCCTTCGGTAGTTGGGAGTTGGATGGAGCAGATCCCAAAAAGACTATTTCAGTCTTTAATAGACTTGGAAATTACTTTTGTTACCTGAAGAGATCCGGAGGAATATCATGCCTAGTTGTATTGGATGGAGATACAATGCGACATCCGGGACGAGATACAAGAGGCCCGGAAGATTGATCCAGAGGTAGTCCCGATCATCTGATCTCTATAAGGTGGGAACATGAGGATTATAATCTGCACAATGGGATCTTGCAGTTCAGGCATCGTATATTTATTCCCTATACCGGGGGAATTCGTGGAGAGATTCTGCAAGAAGCGCACCGGTCGAGGTATTCCATCCACCCTGGTGTGGTTAAAACGTATGTTAATCTACACAGGACCATATACTGGCCTGGGATAAAAAGAGACGTTACCAACTTCGTAGCCTAGTGCCAGACCTATCAAACGGTTAAAGCTGAATGTCGCAGACCAGGAGGCCTGATGCAGTCCCTGTTGATACCCGAATGGAAATTCAAGGACATTTCCATGGAGTTTGTCCACGGCCTACCTCGGTCCCATGCTAGAAATGACTAAATATGGGTTGTTGTGGATCCACTTACCCAGGTAACACGGTTCATTCCAAACCGACAGGGAGACGTAGTTGATATTCTTGCCAGGATATTCATAGAACAAGTAGTCCGTTTCCAAGGAGTACCAAAGTCCATTGTGTCGGATCATGTGTAACGCCCCCGATTTTCTGAAAATATTATTTGAATTGATGTCGTCATATTTATGACGTCAGTGTGTTACCCTTTTTGCGTGTTTGGTTGACAGTGTTGCACCGTTTGTGCGTTTTGCGTCTGTTAGGTTTGTTTGACCGGATTTTGGGCTTTTGATTAGATTGAATGCTTTCCTTGGTCTAAAGGAATGAATTTTGAGGTTTTGACCTTGTCCAGTTTTATTGTGACCCGAGCATTTTGGAGTCTCGGTGTGTGTTTGGATCTTTGTGATGATTTATGCTTGTGTGGGCATTTGTTGATATTGTCTCAAGAATAGTGCGTCGGATTCTAGGGTTGTCTCTCCTGCTAAATTCTTAGAGTCAGCATTTTATCGTAGAATTTAAGACGATCTGAATTCTCGAATTCCATCTTGCTCAGTTCTCGAGTAGAGCTGAAGTTTTTGAGAAAGCCCTTATTGATATCGAGATGTCTGGTTTTAGCTCTCGGGAAGTTCCCTCTTTATTCTTGAGTGGTCCAGTAGTACTCGAGAAACCCTCTTCTTGTTCTCGAGAAGCCCTGTAGTTCTCGAGAAGTCTTCCTGTAGCTCTCGAGTAATGTCTTTGGTGTATTCGAGAATGTCCTTTTGTTGTTCTAGTGAAGTGTTGTTGTACTCGAGAAGTGCTTGCCTTCTAGTACTCGAGTAGTCTTCTAGTCTCTCCTTCTGCTCTCGAGAAGTGTCTTAGCTCTCGAGTAATTCTTCCTTCTAATACTCGAGTAATTCTTCCCTGGTACTCGAGTAGTCCTGCCTTCAGTTCTCGAGTAGTCTTCTAGTGCTCGAGAATAGCCATCTCCATTACTCGAGTAATCCTCCCCTAGCACTTGAGTAGTTTTGTTTTCAGTACTCGAGTAACTTTCTAGTACTCGAGTACTCTCTTTCTGTACTCGAGTAGTTTTGCCTTCAGTTCTCGAGTAACTTAATAGTACTCGAGTACTCCAAGTCTTCATCCTGGAAACCGGTTCAGCCGACCCTAGTTCATTCTTCTAAGTGTAAAGTTTTTTTAATATAGCTAATATATATATATATATATATATATATATATATATATATATATATATAATATATAATATATATACTACTTTTTCTTCCTCTTTCAATTAGACCGAACTTTTGTTCTCTTTCCCGAACTAGAGCCGCGAGAGCAAGAGAGAGAAAGACTTTTTTGTGATTCTTCCGGTGGCCGTCGACGGTTCTTTGGTGCTCGAAATCTCCAACCGATCATAGATCTGAAAAGCTCTCAGCAAGAGCTTTGTCATCGTGGTAAAATCTTCCCTATTTCTTGAGTTTTTTCTCGTTAGGGTCTTTGACACTAACTTCTATCTTGGATATTTCTTTTTAGATTTTGACATCACTCATCTTCTTTAGCCCGATCTACGTCAAGGAGCAATTTTGAAGAGTTTTTCCGGCGAAACCAAGGCAAGTGGTGGTTTACCCTTGTTTCTCCTTGTCCGGCGTGATGGTAACTATTAAGTTTTTTTATTGATCCTTAAAACTTTCTGTATTCTGTCTTTTCAAAGTTATTGCTATGATTAATTCTCTTTGATGATCACTTGATGTTGTAAGATCTTGTCATGGTAAACTCAAATCTGAGGTTTAATCGTTCTTGAAATGTCTTATTGATGCCTTTAATCACCTTATCTAGCGTTATTGAACGTGTTAGAGTTTATCTATGATTGTAAATCGTTTCTAAGGGTTGATCAACCACGTCTTTAATCTAGAAATGTCTAGTAGAATTCGATGTGCCAAGTCTCGAGATATATGTGTTTGTTTTTTGTGGTTTTTTTGATTGGGGGAGTTAGTGGACGCAACCACCTCCGCAACGTCTGTTTCCTTTATTAGTACCTCGTGGAAGTCTACCAGGTTTTTGGGCATCTGCAGTGTATGGTTGAGTGTATGAGTCTCTCCTGCAGTTAGACGGATATTATATTTGTGAGGGTGTATCCATTTGAGTGACCACCTCGCTCGTGTTTTTGGGTAGAGTCGACCACATGTGCCTAATAAAGGTTATGCAAATTTCTTCCTTATGCTTTACTCATGTTTGTCACCTTATAGCCTTGTGCATCTGGCGTATTTATGATGTACGCGACGATTCATGTAAGTGTTCTTTTCCTGTTTGATGCTTTACTTTCGTACTCTACTTCAGTACTTTTGGTCTTGGGTTGGTACCCCATTTGACCCTTTATTTATGTTGGCTTATTTTTTTTTGTCATCACTTGTACTTTTTTGCTGAGGTATTCTGTCTTTGGAATGCCTCAGGTATAGAGCTGTAGCTGATTCTTCGGTGCTAGTTTTGGAGTGCTTGTGCGGCAATGTTAGCAGTTGTTGTTGCCTCGGTATAGCGAGGTAGTTTGTTGTTTATCTTGTTTCACAAGTTCTCTGGCAACCTGAGCAACATCTACCTACACCGCCAACGCAACTACAATCTGATAGATCTGTCCAGCTTTAACCAATCAAAGTCGTAGATCATAAAGTAAAGAATTTGAGTAGCACGGCCATCCCAATGGCAGAGATATTATGGTCAAATCACGGACGAGAGGAGTACATCTGGGAACCAGAGACACTCGTCCGAAAAAAACACCCAGAGCTATTTCCCCAGGTATGTCACTTTTTTTCTTTCCCTACTTCAAACAAATTTTCGGGAATGAAAATCATTTTTTTTTATTTGATAGTAACATCCCGACTTTTATTGGGCCACCAGAGCCCTAGTAGGCCCAATAAAAGTGACTCGTAACTCTACCCGTGGCCCGTACCAAGGTAGGAGGTAACACTAGACGAAGATATCGAGCTAGTGAACTCCGATTTGAGTCCTGTCAGTTCCTGTGGCCTCATATAACCAATACGAGTGCATCGGAATCCGTTACGTCGCAATTCGAAGCCTAACAACGAATATAGGCACTTTGACCATTTTAGCTCGCCGCGGTGTGCAGATTAATGACTTTCGCCAGATGGACTCCGATTCAACCCCTGTCAGTGGCTCTGGACTCATATGGTCAATATAAAGTCAACAAAATTCATCCCGGGCAATTTTTATGACGAATAGTCAACTCGAGGTCAAATCAAACATATTCATACACCAAAAAGCGTGTGCACACTAATTGTGACACGACACCCGAACTTTGACCCAATCCCGACTACCTGGAGCCCCTTTAACTTTGACCAATATGGGGACCCCCCCTAGGGTTGACTTTGTTCAAACATTCCTAAAAATCAACTTTTTGGATTTTTCCAAAGAGGTTTTCTCCCCCTCTTCACTAATTGGTTAAGGCCCTACCCCTCTCACATCATGGGCCACCCAAAACCAGCCTCATGATGGAATTGGGCCATGGGCCAAGGTAGGCCCCATTCTCCCACCCCTTTTTCCCTCTCTTTCTCCCTTCCATCTTGTAAAGAGGCCCAAGCAAAAAGGCTTTCCCCTAATTCCTCACATGGGGGGATTACCCACAGCCTCCAGCTATCCTTGGACAGCTGGAGGGTGGAGATTAATCCCTCCTTAAGGAGGGATTAATCCCACATTGGAGGTGAGGAGGAGAGCCCCCTCCCCCAGCCTATTTAAGCCCACCCCACCCCATACCTCAACCCCAAAGCTCTGAGAGCACACCCCACCCTTGCCCCCCCCCCTCTGCCGGAGCTCAGGTCATTGGAAAAGACCAGCCCGAGCTCCACCACCATGCCACCTTTCATGGCCGACCAAGCCGACCCCTTATGAGCTACTCAATTCCCTCCCCTGCATCCGCTTTTGTGCCCCCCACAGCAGATCCGCGACTGATCCGTTGTGGGCAAATGATGGCTTAATTATCCGTCCGGCTCAATCTCAGCCACAGATCCCCATTGATCTGCTAATTGTAGACCAAAATCCACATAAACTTGTGGAATTTTCGGGGCCAAATCAAGGCCCCTAGGGGCAAAGTAGTCAACATGAAAAATGTTTCCCATAATGAGGGATTCCTCCAGAAAAAATTTGAGAATTTTTGAAGGTCTTTAGTATTTTTAAAATCCTAAATAAAGTTTACTCAGCCAAATTAATGACCCAAAACTTTTGGAAAAATTATGAAAAATATTTTAGACTCATTTTAGGCTTTTCCAAAGATTATATCAAAATTTAGGGGCATGGGAATAAGAAATGTATTTGTTGAAACCGGAATCCGGCCTCTTGTGGAGTTCGACCTTGGGGAAGGGGTGGTCTCGCGCCTACTTTGCTCCTGCAAGAAAAACAACGAAAGAGACAAGAAAGAACAGACCCAAGGCTCGGCAGGGAGGACCCACCACAAACCGGAAGATCTCTGAGCGCTTCCCCTCCTTAGCCAGAAACCGAGCTAAGTACCCTCAGAGAGCACTTGAGAAATGAAAGTAAGGCGGCCCTGAAAGCGTTGCCCTCTGAGGTACCCCTGGGTCTTATTTATAGATTTTCAGAATCTGAACTGGCCAATAACCAAAAGAACTGCACCTGGAAATACAAAAAGTCCTTGGTTGGGTCCTGCCAACAGCCAAAACTCCGCTGTCCTGAGCAGCTATGCGCAGTCCAACCTGGTCTCGCCAACAGTGGGGCTCCGCGGTTCTGAGTAGCTATTCGCACACCATGGGGAGTCAGCTCGCCTCCAATTCCCCCCGCGGGAGGCGGGCGAGACCTGGGCTCTGGTGGGCTCGCCTGTCCTCCTCTGGGCGAGCGCGAGCCGGACCGTCACGACCTGCCTGTCTTCTACCGGGCGACCGGCAGCCAGGTCGCGTGTGGGGGTTGGCGGCGGTCACCGCGACCCCGATCGACTCGCCAGTTCGCGGGTCGCCAAACTTATCTGCTTTGACCAAAGACTCTTCAGCGACCTGCTCGCTCGCCTCGCCGGCTCGCTCGCCTGAAATGGGCGGGAGCGGGCCAGCCCTTCGCGTATATCTGTTTTGCCGTTCGGAGTGCGGGTCGCTCGGACCAGGTCTGCTCAACCTCCCTGGCGAG
>CM077154.1:4916436-5159694 GCA_039583875.1 Platanthera guangdongensis | reverse complement strand
GAGGAGGAGGAGGCCTCGGGTGAGAGGTGGGGTGGCCGGATTTGTGAAGTGTGTGTGTTGGTGGGGACTCAGGTTAAGGAGTTTTGGTGGTAGCCGGACTTGTGAGAGTGGAGGTGACAGCTTGGAGGTTGGGGAAAATGATGGCTCGTGTAGCAAGGAGGCAAGGTAGAGATGAGGAAGGAGAGGAAGGGAGGCCGAGAGAGAGGGGAGGGGAAGGGGGGAGGGGGGGGGGGGGGGTGGGGAAATTGCCTTGGAGAAGGAGGAGGATTTCAATCTTGAAATTGGTTTTCTTTTCATTCATTCACTAGGGAAAACAAAGGAGTACATGCCTTTCTATAGGCTTTACAATCAAGGGAAAAAGGCTACATGCAGCCAACATGAAAATGAAATAAAACACAACCATACACCATGGTTTTATAACATAACCATGTTACAAATAATACATGAAATTAAACATGAAATGAAAATGATAATTTTGAAATAAAACAACTAATAAAATATATTATTACTCAATTATTATTTATTAATATATATTATTAATAAATAATAATTGGGCTTGCGCTCCGGACGGCTATTGTGGCGACGCCAATAATTGGGCTTGCGCTCTGGACGGCTATTGTGGCGACGCTTCCAAGGGTCATCCGTAAGCATGCTGTCACCGTCATCAAAGTGTTGCGGGCCGACGTCTCCATTCAAATCTACCGGGTCACCATCATCGTCAGAGGGAGGACGCTCCTTGGCCACATGTCGTGGGAAGTCGGCTCCATCAATCCTCCCCTTCTTAAAAATACTCATCACTGATGAGTATACCTGTGTGTACTCGCCTGGATGGTCATTGGCGGGGAAGAAGAACCTGCATGGCGAAAGGTGGTCTTGGAGGGACCTCAAATACGCGTTATCCAAAGAAGGAAAAAGAATATCAACAACATCCACCAACATACCTCCGATGGAGACCGAGAAGGAGAACGATCCTAGGAAACTGTCACCACCCAACCCAATAGAAAGCATAGTGGAAAATATATACAGAGAGGTAGATATGTCAAGTGGCATAAAAGCATAAAGCGTAAAGTATGTAACGATAAAAATAGGAGCTATGCCCCAATCAGTGGAAACTTTTAAAAGAAATGTCATGTCACCAAACTTCCGTAAAATTCGTAAAGAATAGACTAGCCGATTCATTATTATTTCTAAGGCGCCCGGAAGCATCCGTTCAGGGGTGAGACAATCCAAAACAAAATCAATCATGTAACAGTGGGAGACTTTTTGATACAAACTCGCAAGTAAAGTAAGGGACACATTTTGATGGATTAAAAGGATAAGAATGCGCCTAATTAAATTAAAACCATGTGGGGTGAACCCATGTGCAACATGCCTAGAATTAATAGTAGAAAATAACGGAACTATGTCAGGTGGCACGGGTGCTTAAAATTCAAGAATTATTTCGGTGGAGCCTAACATTTACATTTTAAATTTGGAATTAAATTTTGATTTAAAATGTCGTAATGAATAGCCAGCAGAAAACGTTCATCACCAACTACGTTTACCCACATCCATCGAAGTAAGCCTAATGAGGAGGCGGTAATAATAAACTTCTCCAAATATAAAGTGCTAGAAATGACTAGCTCGTGTCCTAACAAATCATCTACTCGAGTTAAATGAACCAGAGGGAGAGTCGACATGGGTGATTCCGTAGGGGAAGTTAAGTCACACTCAACGTCAAAACAAGGATTACTCGTCCAAGAACAAGCCTCCGGTAGTAGGCCGTTAAAATCATACGAAAAATTAAACAGTGGATTCGTCCTCACTGAAAACTCAGCCGACAAGTCTTCCAACTCATTCGATACTTCATTTAATTCAGAATTAGTCATCGTATCATAGGTTGACAAAATCGTATCTGACAAAATTTCTAAACAGTTTTGGGCCCCAGGTAAAGGTGCTATCATCAACAAAATGTCTTTCTGGCCCTCAGGGCTACCGTCATCCAAAGATAATTTTTCCCCACAGTGTAAATTTTCCAAAATGACACATCCTTCGTCAACCAACTCTTCCCATGAAGTGGGCGTGTCGTCACAATCAAAATAAAGGGATAGGCAAATCGAATTCCGGGGAGTATCAAAATTAACTTGACTTTTAAGCGGCGTTGATACCGTAAATGAACTAACTCCCGGATGTATCACAATAAGATTATCCCAAATTGAACAACCATCCCAAGGTGACTCTTCCAATACCGTTGAAACATCTATTAATTCTGGGTCAACCATAATAATATCGGGTCCTAGCAAGTCATCACCTAAATTAGTAACAGGTAAGCTTTCAACATTGGATGACTCTACCGACTCAGCCGGAACGTCTTCTGACTCAGGGACATCAGACGACTCCCTGACTAAAATATCGTCGAAGGGGGGTGGAGATGATTCCTCAGGGGAGAAATCCTCATCTAGGTCACTAGGGTAACCAATCTCCTCAACGTCACTAAAAGCGCCGGCGAGAATTGCCTCGTCCTCAGTGACAGGCTTAGTCCTATTCACATCCTCAGGTTCAACAGGAGAGTCAGGCACTATCGTAAGTGAAGGAAGACTCTCACCTGGCTGATTAACTTCATCATCCAGAGATTCTATATCCACATAAGAATCCTCAGAGGTATCAGTCACTATACCAGAGGGCTTAGATGTCGAGGCTAAAGAAGCAAGCACCCTAATAGTAACCTCTTTCGAGTTCAAATTTTGGCGTCTAAATGGCTTATGTTCCCTATAGGTGGGACTATGCACACTTTGGGTATTCTGAGGCGTAGGGTCACTCCTATAAGCAGATACGGGTCTGGTGCCATAACTATTCTTACTAACGGGTGTGGTGCTATTAGTGCGCAGGTAGGCGGGATCAAATTGATCCGAGAGGAGGCTACGCATGTGCGGCCAAGCATAATGATAGCTACCAACACGACGCTCTTCGTTTAACCAAAATAATCGGGCTCGACCTACTAATCGCTCTCGGGCAAAGCTAACCTTTTCGTAGTCATCCCATAAGTGACAATTAAAATATTGTTCTACACCCTTAAGTCAATCCCTAAAAATTTTAGGACACCCTAAACCGTCATAAGTAGGACAAGTGGGGCATTGCCTAGGGGGAAACTTAGTCATGGCTTTATCATACCAAAAGTCCAACCGGGAAACGTGAACGTCATTGGCCATAAAGGGTTCTTGCTGGAAAATTATGAGGATTATTAAAAAAAATGGATTTTTGAAATTTGAAATTTGAAATTTGAAATTTTGAAATTTGAAATTTGAAATTGGAAATTTGAAATTTGAAATTTGAAATTTGGATTTTAAATTGTGAAATTTGAAATTTGAAATTTGAAATTTTGAAATTTTGAAATTTGAAACTTGAAATTTGAATTTTGAAAATTGAAATTTGAAATTGGAAATTTGAAATTTGAAATTTGAAATTTGAATTTTAAATTTTGAAATTTGAATTTTGAAATTCAAAATTTGAAATTTGAAATTTGAAATTTGAAATTTAAAATTTGAAATTTATTTGTTTTTAATTTGAACTTTGAAATTGTGGAATTTCAATGCATTTCATGAAAACTAATTTTCTAAATATTGATCTGCAACGAAATGAGTGAGTGCGTACGTATGTGCCACATAAGAGGGGGAGGAGTGCCAATTAGGAAATTGACGAGAACCTCCCTCTGATGCCAAATTGATGTAGGCTCACTATTTCGAGCGTTATGGGTGGCCGACAGAACTAACACGACGTTCTCCGATAACTCTCACGTCACACTCAAGCACTTAACACAGCAACGACACAATTAATATTGTTACTAATTAAAGATTACAGGGGGGTTCACAAGACCCCTTAAGATAATACCAAGGCGATATGCTGAGGTCCTCTCAAGCGAAAAAAACCCACACGGTTCGATCGAACGTTGTTGTACCAAAAGAGAATCCACCGAAAACAAAAGATTCGGACAAGGGTGGTTCTCTCCCAACAAAATAAAACGAGGGTCGCCACGCCTCACGAACTTAAACGAAAGAAATAAACACGACAATAACTAAAAGAAATTAGCCACGAAAATTCAAGCGTTACACAAGTCACGCAATTTGCCAATGCCACAAGATCTATCTAAAAAAAAGAAACACATAAAGGTGGAAATGTTCGTTACCCAACCAGATTTGATGAATCTGGTTCACTCTACTAGAATCGCTCTTAAACGACTCCGCCAGAGATACGCCGGAGGGAGAGAAATTCGTCGCCTTCTTCGTATCACGCTATATTTGGAATGTCCCGGCGAAATCTTCTGAATATGGAAATAATATTCCCAATAAGGCAGGAGAGAGAAAGGTGGCAGAATATCAGAAATAATTAAGGAATGATATAATTTCAAATATGGTAGATAGAGAATTTAAGGACGGGGATATATTTTGGAATATGGTAAATAAGGGATGAATATGATAGAAGATCTTTAAGGTTTTAGGAAGGGGAATACGGTGGGGGGTCAGATTTGGTGAGGAGGAGGAGGCCTCGGGTGAGAGGTGGGGTGGCCGGATTTGTGAAGGGTGGTGGTGGTGGGACTCGGGTTAAGGAGTTTTGGTGGTAGCCGGACTTGTGAGAGTGGAGGTGACGGCTTGGAGGTTGGGGAAAAGAGATGGCTCGTGTAGCAAGGAGGCAAGGTAGAGATGAGGAAGGAGGTCGAGGAAGGGAGGTCGAGAAAGAGGGGAGGGGAAGGGTGGCCGGAGAAAATACGGCCAAATTTATGGGAGAAGATCAGGTGGGGTCTTCGAATATTTTCATAAGTTCAAGGGGAGGAAGAGGAAAGCCGAAATTTGCCTTGGAGAAGGAGGAGGATTTCAATCTTGAAATTGGTTTTCTTTTCATTCATTCACTAGGGAAAAACAAATGAGTACATGCCTTTATATAGGCTTTACAATCAAGGGAAAAAGGGCTACATGCAGCCCAACATGAAAATGAAATAAAACACAACCATACACCATGGTTTTATAACATAATCATGTTACAAATAATACATGAAATTAAACATGAAATGAAAATGATAATTTTGAAATAAAACAACTAATAAAATATATTATTACTCAATTATTATTTATTAATATATATTATTAATAAATAATAATTGGGCTTGCGCTCCGGACGGCTATTGTGGCGACGCCAATAATTGGGCTTGCGCTCCGGACGGCTATTGTGGCGACGCTTCCAAGGGTCATCCGTAAGCATGCTGTCGCCGTCATCAAAGTGTTGCGGGCCGACGTCTCCATTCAAATCTACCGGGTCACCATCATCGTCAGAGGGAGGACGCTCCTTGGCCACATGTCGTGGGAAGTCGGCTCCATCAGTTTAGGGTTTAGGGTTTAAGGTTTAGGGTTTAGAGTTTAAGGTTTAACCCCGAGAGGATCTCCTCACCCAGACTCTCGCTGGCTGGATGAGTCGAATGTGCCTCGGTGGAGAGAAGGTTCCAACCCTGAGAAGATCTCCTCACCCAGGCTCTCACTAGCTGGATGAGTCGAATGTACATCAAGAGTAGTCCTGAGACAAATCCTACCCTGAGGGGATCTCGCCACCCAGACTCCCATTAGCTGGCATGGAAGGTTGACCCCTCGTGGAGGTTATGTGAATTCTACCCCGAGGGGATCTCCCCATCCAGGCTCCCATTAGCTGGTAGGGCAGGTTGACCCCTCGTGAAGTTAAGTGAATTCTACCCGGAGGGGATCTCTCCACCTAGGCTCCTGTTGTACAACCCCGTGTCCGGCGAGCGGGTCCCGCCAGGGAGGTCGAGCAGACCTAGCCCCGCGACCTGCACCCAAACGGCAAAAAGGATATACGGCAGAAGGGATGGCCCGCTCCCGCCCATTTCAAGCGAGCGAGCCGGCGAGGCGAGCGAGCGGGTCGCGCGGAGAATCACTGACCAAAGCGGTGGGTCTGGCGACCCGCGACTAGCGAGCCGATCGGGGGGTCGCGGTGGCCGCCGGCCAGCCCCCACACGCGACCTGGCCCCGGTCCGCCCCGGCAGAAGACAGGCAGGTCGCGACGGTCCGGCTCGCGCTCGCCCAGGGGGAATAGGCGGGCAGCTGGAGCCAGGTCGTGCTCGCCTCCCACGAAAGAGGATTGGAGGCGAGCTGACTCCCAAGGGTGCGAATAGCCCCTCAGAACAGCGGAGCCACGCTGTTGGCAGACCAGGTTGGACTGCGCATAGCCCCTCAGAACAGCGGAGTTTGGCTGTTGGCAGACCCAACCAAGGGCTTTTTGGTATTTTCAGGTCAGTTCTTTCGGTTATTGGCAGTTCAGATTCCAAAAAACTATAAATAAGACCCAAGGGGTACATCAGAGGGCACGCTTTGAGTGCCCCCTTACTCTCATTTTCAAGTGCTCTCTGAGAGTGCCTTAGCTCGGCTTCTGGCTAAGGAGGGGAAACGCTCAGAGATCTTCCGGGTTTGTGGTGGGACCTCCCTGCCGAGCCCTTGGGTCTGTTTCTTCTTGTCTTCTTTGTTATTTTTCTTGCAGGAGCAAAGTAGGCGCAAGACCACCCCTTCCCCAAGGGTCGAACTCCACAAGAGGCCGGATTCCGGTTTCAACATCTTGGTGCGGTGAGCGTGGACAGTGGTCAGTGCAGAAAAGCTTCGGCGAGCTCAATGACGGGAGGACAAGGATCTGACAGGCAGGACTCGCCGCCCCCCGCCTCTCGCAACGATGGGGATGTTGGAGGACTTCAGGAACGAGGTGCTGGGCCTCGTCAGGATCGCACTCGGCGCGCGGGCCGAGTACTCGACGCCGGCAGCCCAGATCGCGGCCGCCCCCTCTTTGGGCGAGGACGCCCCTGGCCGGCGAGCTGGAAAGGAAGTGGCCGAGGAATGCCGAGGATGCGAGCTCCCGGGGCGCGAGCTTTTTCCCGGTTCGGCAAGCCGAGGCAGGTTCGGCGAGCTGGGTCCGCGAGATTCGCCGGCTCGCCCAGTGGGGGGAGGCAGTCCTTTCAGCGAGCTGGTCTCCTCAGCACCAGTACCAGAAGGGTTCAGGGAGCCCGAGATGTCATACTACACCGGGAAGGGAGACCCGGTTCAGCACATCCAATGGTTCGAAGACGTGGTCTCCATCCGTCAGATGTCGGACGGATTCAAGTGCCGTCTCTTCGCCATCACCCTCCGAGAGAAGGCAAGGGAGTGGTTACACCAGCTCCCGGCCAGCTCCATCTACTGTTTTGAGGACTTGCGCCGAGGATTCATGCTGAGGTTCACCACTTCAAAGAAGAGGAAGAAGGAGTTTGAGTCCTTGTTCCACATTAAGCAAGGAGTGAACGAGACATTGGGGAGCTATGTTGATCGATTTCAGGAGGAGGTTACCCAGGTCCAGGAGATGCCGGGCTATAGTCTGATGATGGCTTTCACCCTGGGCCTGCAGCAGGGTTTTTTCCGAATGGAGCTGAAGAGAGTTCCCCCTCTCTCCTACGAGGAGTTGATGGAGAGGGCGGCAAGAGAGGTCGACGGGGAGGCGTCGAACCCGGAATTCGCAAGGAAGCTGGCCAGGTGGGCGACGAAGGAGGAAAAGGAGTCGAAGGGAGGAAGAGGACAGTAAGAGAGAAGAGGGGAGCCCAGGCAGAGGGAGCAGAGGCAGCTCCAGTGGCAGCAGCAGCCGAGGTGGGGGCACTGGGAGCCCGACCGTCGGCTGGGCTGGAGACCTGAAGGGCAGGGGCAAGGGCCACAGAGAGGGTACTTCGGAAGGGGTCACTATCAGGGGAGGCAGGACCAGTTCCACCCACCGGGCTGGAGGCAGGGTCAGAGGCCCCGGCTCCCCGATCAGGAGGAGGCCATGGCCATAGCTTTGGGAGCAAGGAGGGGGATCATGAGGAGGAGGAGAAGGGAGTTCAGGGTGGAGCTGCCCTATTGCGACTTCCATCAGGAAGAGGGGCATGCAACAGCCACGTGCCCGCAATTCGTGGAGATGAGAGGGAATAGGGAGCGGCAGCAGCAGCAGGAGGAGGCGCGACAAGAAGTGAGAATCGAGGAGGTCCTGCCTCGGGCGGAGGAGGATCGTTGCGAGGACCGGGTTGATGTCGGGACCCGAGGAGGGATCGGAGTGATCCACGGGGGAGTGGGGATCGAGGCTTCCCGTAAGGCAAGCCTCCACACCATGTACCGGCGGAGCGTCGCCTCTACATCCCAAACCCCGCCGCTGGAGGAGAGGATCACCTTCTCCAGAAGTGATATGCCAGACCACGAGGATCCGTTCTGTGATGCGCTGGTCATCAAGGCCGCCATCGAGAATTTCACTGTCTCACGAATCCTCGTGGACAATGGGAGCTCCGTCAACGTCGTCTTCAAAAAGGCGTTTGACGCGATGAAGGTGGAGGCTAAGAGGGTGTTGGCCTTGGACGGGCCCTTATTCGGGTTCTCGGGAGAAAGGAAGGAAGTAGAGGGAGGAGTTGGCCTCCATGTCACCCTGGGGGGGGGGGGGGGGGGGGGCAGTCCCGAAACTGCAAGTTCGTCATTGTGGACGCCCCCAGCAGCTACAGCGCAATCTTCGGGAGGCCCCTGATCAGCGCCTTCCGCTGCGTCCCCTCATCTTTATCTTTCCATCAGTGCTTGAAGTTCAACGCTGAGGGGGTGCAGGTCAGGGTTAGGGGGGACCCAAAGGTGGCGCGGGAGTGTTATGTCACTGCGGTGAACACCATCTCTTGGCAGGAGGGAGCCGAGGAGATGGGGCGGAGGATGGAGGAGGTCGAGCAGGAAGCAGGAGGGGAGGAGCTGGGAGTGAAGGACTGCGCAGAGAAGGCGGCAGGAGGAGATCTGGAGGAGGTGGCTGAAGTTAGGGCCGTGAGAGGAGAGATGGAGGTAGAGGTCCCCGTTCCGGAGGAAGGAGACGCCGAAGGATGGGGGGAGCGGTCCAGGCTGGAGGCGGCAGAGGAAGTGGTGGAGCTGGAGGTGCTCACCCGGGGAGGAAGGATGGAGAAGGTTCGCGTCAGCGGAGGGCTGACCCCGGAGGACCAAGGCAGGATGCTGGAGTGCATCCAGAAGAACGTGGACATCTTCGCCTGGAACGCCGCGGAGATGCCGGGGGTTGACGCGGATGTGGCCTGCCACCGCCTCAACTTGGACCCGGGGACACGCCCCGTCCAGCAGAAAAAGAGATCCACGGCAGACAAGCTGGCGGAACCCATCAGGGAGGAGGTGGCGAAGCTTCTCAAGGTTAGTTTCGTGTCCGAGATTCAGTATCCCGGCTGGGTCTCCAACGTTGTGATGGTTAAAAAAGGAGACGGCCGCTGGCGATTGTGTATCGATTTCTCCTTACTTAATAAAGCTTGTCCTAAGGACTGTTATCCTTTGCCTCGGATCGACGCGCTGGTTGACTCAGCCGTCGGCTTTTCTGTAATGAGTTTTTTAGATGCCTTTTCAGGTTACCATCAGATCAGGATGCACCCCCCGGACATCAAGGATGTCTCATGCATCACATGGGACGGCTGCTACTGCTACAAGATGATGCCGTTCGGGCTAAAGAACGCTGGGGCCACCTACCAAAAAATGATGGATAGGATCTTCAAGGAGCAGAGGGGAAGGAACTTGGAGGTATACGTGGACGACCTCATGATCAAAAGCCGGGATGTGGACTCCCACCTCCGGGACCCGGAGGAGACCTTCGCCACCCTGCACAGATACAAGATGCGGTTGAATCCCCTTAAGTGTGTCTTTGGGGCCAGCCGGGGAAAGTTCTTGGGGCATCTCCTCACCCCCGCGGGGGTCGAGCCGAATCCGGACAAGGTCAAGGCTATCTTGGAGCTGGGGTCCCCGCGGAACGCAAAGGAGGTCCAACGGTTGACGGGGAAGCTAGCAGGGCTGAGTCGCTTCCTTTCTCGGGCAGGGGAGAAGTGCTCCCCCTTCTTCAAAACACTAAGGGGTGGTCAAAGGTTTGAATGGACCAAGGAATGCGAGGAGACGTTCCAGGCCCTCAAGGCGCAGTTGACACAGGCTCCGCTGCTCCAAGGACCAAAGGAGGGGGAGGATTTGTTCTTATATCTCGGAGTCGGGACAGAGGCCTTGAGCTCCGTCTTGGTGCGTGAAGAAGGGAAGAGGCAGCTCCCTATTTATTACGTCAGCCGGGTCCTGAGGAAGGCCGAGCTCCGGTATCCGATCTTGGAGAAGCTTGCATTCGCACTAATCATCTCGGCTCGGAGGCTGCGACCTTACTTCCAGGCACACTCAATCCGAGTTGTGACCGACCATCCTCTCCGCAACATCTTCGAGGGGGTGGAGCATTCAGGCCGGCTGGCCAAGTGGTCGGTGGAGCTAAGCGAGTTCGATGTCTCCTTCGTTCCGCGGCTCTCGATCAAAGCTCAGGCGATGGCCGACTTCCTGGCCGACTACGTGGTAGAAGTAGCGGAGGAGGAGCTCACCCGCCCGACTCCTTGGAAGGTGAGGGTGGATGGAGCCTCAGAAAGACATTCTCTTGGAGTGGGGGTGGTTCTGGAAAGCCCTCAAGGGACTCAGATTGAGCAGACGGTGGTGGTGCATTTTCCCATTACCAACAACCAGGCCGAGTACGAAGCAGTGATAGCGGGGCTGCGCCTGGCCAGGGAGCTGGGGGTGCGGGATGTGGAGGTCCTAACCGACTCCATGGTGGTGACTTCCCAGATCAACGGGGAGTTCGAAGCAAGGGAGCCCACTCTGAAGTTATACTTGGCCAAAGTGAAGGGGGTCATAGGGACCTTCCAGACCTTCTCCATCCGACACGTGTCAAGGGGAGAGAATGAACAGGCCGACCAGCTAGCAAAGCATGGCCCCCGGGTGGGGGGGCACCATCACCGACCTGTTCCGCCCCTCCATCGAAGAAGGGGAGCTCATGGAGATCGACCAGCAGGCTTCGTGGATGGATCCAGTAATAGTTTTCCTCTCCACGGGAGAATATCCGGAGGGGGTAGACAGGAAGAAGCTGAGGCACAAGTCCGCTTACTACCTCCTTAAGGACGGGCAGATATACAGGAAGACCCTCTCCGGGATGCTGGCTCGCTGCGTAGCCGAGGGTGAGGCGCAGAGGATCTTGGAGGAAGTCCACTCCGGGGAGTGCGAGAGTCATTCTGGGAGTCAGACCCTGGAGGGGAGGATAGTCAGGCAAGGGTATTTCTAGGCCCCCCTGGGCCGAGACGCCGCGGAGTTCGCACGGAGATGTCATAAGTGCCAGCTGTTTGCCCCCCTCCAGCTACAGCCGGCCCAACAGCTCAAGAGTATCACGACCCCCTGGCCCTTTGCAATCTGGGGAATGGATTTGGTTGGACCGTTCCCCCAGGCCAGCGGTCAGAGAAGGTTCCTCCTAGTGATGATCGACTACTTCTCGAAGTGGATGAAGGTGAAGGCGTTGGCCAAGGTGACCTCCCAAGTGATCAGGAACTTTGTTTGGGGGGAGATCATCTGTCGCCATGGGCTGCCCCAGGCCATCGTCACAGACAACGGACCCCAGTTCGCCAGTGCCGAGTTCACCAGCTTCTGCGAACAGCTTGGAATCGACCTCAGGTTTGCCTCGGTCCACCACCCCAGGAGTAACGGGCAGGTGGAGGCCACAAACAAGATCATTGTCAATCTCCTCAAGAAGAAGGTGGAAAATTTGAGGGGGAGCTGGGTAGAGCAGCTCCCCGCCGTCCTTTGGGCCCTAAGAACCACCCCTAATACGGCTACAGGGGAGACCCCCTTCAAGCTCTCCCACGGGTGCGAGGCGGTGCTCCCCATAGAATTTGAAGTCCAAACGCCGCGAGTCGGGGCGGCCAGGGATGGCCGAGAGGAATGGCGAGCCGAAAACGAGGGGGAGCTGAGACTCTCCCTTGACATGGTGGAAGAATTGAGGGACCTTTCGGCCATCCGACAGGAGGAGGTCAAAAGGAGGATGGCAAAATACTTTGACAAGCATGTCAGGGTCAAGCAGTTCGCAGAAGGAGACCTGGTGCTGAAGAAGATGGACGCGGCAGGGAGATCAGCATCCGTGGGGAAGCTCAACCCCAGCTGGGAGGGGCCGTTTATTGTGAAAGAAGCTTTGAAGTCAGGGGGCTATCGGCTCCAAAATGTAGAGGGCGAGACCCTGAGTCTCACCTGGAGTGGAGACGATCTGAAAAGATTTTTTCCCTAAGCACATGTAAGCAACACGTTGGTTATAATGAATTCCTTTTTCCCCCCAGTATTGCCGCAGCCAGCTGGCATAGAGAATTGGAATGTGTTTGGACCCCGAGAAGATCCCGCTGCCAGGCTCCCACCTAGCTGGCAGGGCCGGAAGTCACTCGGTGTCATCCCTAGCCTCGAGAAGATCCCGCTGCCAGGCTCTCACCTAGCTGGCAGAGCCGGAAGTCACTCGATCGAATGTGTTTGGACCCCGAGAAGATCCCGCTGCCAGGCTCCCACCTAGCTGGCAGGGCCGGAAGTCACTCGGTGTCATCCCTAGCCTCGAGAAGATCTCGCTGCCAGGCTCTCACCTAGCTGACAGGGCCGGAAGTCACTCGATGGAATGTGTTTGGACCCCGAGAAGATCCCGCTGTCAGGCTCCCACCTAGCTGGCAGGGCCGGAAGTCACTCGGTGTCATCCCTAGCCTTGAGAAGATCCCTCTGCCAGGCTCTCACCTAGCTGGCAGGGCCGGAAGTCACTCGATGGAATGTGTTTGGACCCCGAGAAGATCCCGCTGCCAGGCTCCCACCTAGCTGGCAGGGCCGGAAGTCACTCGGTGTCATCCCTAGCCTCGAGAAGATCCCGCTGCCAGGCTCTCACCTAGCTGGCAGGGCCGAAAGTCACTCGATGGAATGTGTTTGGACCCCGAGAAGATCCCGCTGCCAGGCTCCCACCTAGCTGGCAGGGCCGGAAGTCACTCGGTGTCATCCCTAGACTCGAGAAGATCCCGCTGCCAGGCTCTCACCTAGCTGGCAGGGCCGGAAGTCACTCGATGGAATGTGTTTGGACCCCGAGAAGATCCAGCTGCCAGGCTCCCACCTAACTGGCAGGGCCGGAAGTCACTCGGTGTCATCCCTAGCCTCGATAAGATCCCGCTGACAGGCTCTCACCTAGCTGGCCGGGCCGGAAGTCACTCGATGGAATGTGTTTGGACCCCGAGAAGATCCCGCTGCCAGGCTCCCACCTAGCTGGCAGGGCCGGAAGTCACTCGGTGTCATCCCTAGCCTCGAGAAGATCCCGCTGCCAGGCTCTCACCTAGCTGGCAGGGCCGGAAGTCACTCGATGGAATGTGTTTGGACCCCGAGAAGATCCCGCTGCCAGGCTCCCACCTAGCTGGCAGGGCCGGAAGTCACTCGGTGTCATCCCTAGCCTCGAGAAGATCCCGCTGCCAGGCTCTCACCTAGCTGGCAGGGCCGGATGTCACTCGATGACAATGATTCGCGACCCAGAACGAATCACGCTGCCAGGCTCCACCTAGCCGGCCAAGCCAGGAACTACTCGAATGGCGTTAATAGCAGATTGGAATCACGAAAGATAAACCAAAAAGGGGGGCTAACACGGCCGCCCAGCCACAAGAAAGACGGCCGAACGGAGGCAGGAACCTAGGCGAGAACCCGCAAGAGATTTGATAACTCAGGCAGAGGAAGAGCCAACTCGCCTCGCTTGGCGGGCGAGCAGCCGCATCATCAGGGCTGGGCCGCAGAGGCAGGTCGCCTCGCACGACAATAGCAAATAATACGAATAAGGCGTGCGAGAGATCATTTATAAAAACAATAACGGGTGAAAATCGCGAAGTCTAGGCGCAGCCCGCGCGTACATCTCAAAACAGGTAAACATACATGATAATATACATCTAAAAACAAATGTCAAAAAGCGGGGAAGACGCGAGATCCGGGGCGAGAAGTCCTAGATGGGCTGGAAGGATTTGTCCCCAGGGTCCGGCACAGGAAGAAATAGCGCCGGCACCACGTCCTCCGCCGAGAGTTCCGCCGCCTCGCTCTTGAGGAGATCTGCGCGTCGCAGCATTTGCATCGTGTACTTCGCGGCGCTGGCGGCGTTCTTTTGCATCAGCACCTCAAAGTCGTAGTCGGAGAAGTGCTCGAGCGGACAGACCCTGCTGTCCGGAGGAGGGACAGCGGCGGCGGCCTCCAGCTCGCGTACCCGCGCCTCCAACGCCGACTTGTCCTGACCAAGGGTGGCGATCTCAGCGCCCATCCGACTGGCCGTCGCGGCATCCTGACAAGAGGAAGAGAAAGTTATAAGGTGGATTCGCGAGAAAGGGCGGTTGTCGAGGGTGAGCACATACCACCCCGCCCAAGTACTGCGCGAGGGACTCCTCTGCCGCGTCGGCCCGCCTCCTCTGAAGGTTCGCGTCCTCCTGAGCGAGCTTTTGGGCCTCCTCCCTCTCGTCCGCCAGCTTCTTCAGGGAGGTGGCGTTCCGCTCCAGTTGGGTGCAGCGCCTCCCTACCACATGAGCTAGCTCCAGGCCTCGTAGCTGGGCCCGCGCGCTCTCGTGAACCAATACCCGCGTCACCTCTTTGTCGTAGATGGCGGCGTCTTCTCGCGAGTACAGGCCGAACGAGAAGTTGTAGGCCTCCCCGCCGATGGTGTCCTGCTCCATCCAACTCGGCAGCAAGGTCGAGATCGTGGCGCGATTTGACTCCTTGTCCCACGACAGGAGCGGGGCGCCGAGCTCGTCCAGATATCTCTCGCCGTAGCCAAAGTTGCGGTGACCCCTCGGCACCGGCTTCGCGGCAGCTTGAGACCCGTCCGGCGGCGCGGAGGTGCCCGCCGCCCTGTCCGGGGTGTCGCTGGTCGAAGCAACCGGCGGGGGCGAAGGACCCTCGGCCGGAAGGCCCGCAGGGGCCTTGCCTTTCCTTTGGCTCGCGGCGGGTTGCTGACCCGCGGTCTTCGCCACCTTCGGCGGAGGGGTGGGCTGTCCGCCACCCGGCCGCTTCTTGGCCGGGACCGACGGGATGTCGCGCTAAGTGGCATCCACAGCCTGAGCTCGGGCGAGAACCCCGGGGGGGGGGGGGATCCGAGCGCTCTCGTAAGGGGGGTGAAGAGGGATGTCGCGCTCGCCTGCCAAGGATAAGGGGTGAGATAAAGGAAAAAGGGGGGGGGTAAGTCAGAACAGCGACGAGTGGCAAACCTCCCCCTAGCGGGACGACGACGAGGTCGTCAAGATGGCGGCGCAGGTACGCGACCTCAAAATTCTTCCCGGCGAAGAACCCACACAAGTCGGCCTCATGGCCCCCTAGGCTGGGCGGACGGTAGCTCGCCTCGCTAAGCTGCACCGGCGAGAAGGGGACGTTGCCGAAATCCCCTTTAACGAACAGGAACTTTTTGAGCCAGTTGTGACTCTTATTTACTGTCTCCCGCACCTTGAGGTGGGCGCTGGAGAAGTAGGCGGTCCCATCCCAGTTCGCCCGAAAGGAGAACAGTTTCCGGAAAACGACGAGGCTGAACTCGACTCTCTCCTCTCGCAGGAAGCAGGCGAACCCCACCATAACGGCTATGGAGTTCGGGGTCATCTGGCCTAGGGCGACCCCGAAATACTTCAGCACCAGGCGCACCTCGGGCCACAGGGGAAGTCGCAGGCCCACCTCAAAGTGAGCTAGAGGGATGGCGAGCTCGTCCCTAGATAAATCGTTGATCTTTTCTCCATCCCCGGGCCATCTCGCAGAAAAGCCCGGCGGAACGTGGTCGCCAAGAGCATCCAGGTACTCGCGTTCCGAGATGCCGGCGTGAGGGAAGTCGTGCTCTGAGAAGGTCCAGGCGCACTTACTTTCTCCGTCCACGTCGCCGCCGCCCATTCCCACCGAATCGCCGCAGAACGCGCGAGACAGATCCAGAAGGCGAGCACGAGCCGTACTTCGCGGGGAACAGGAAGCGAGAGAGCGTTTGGAATCGATGAGGGAATAAGGGCCTGCAAGGCCTATTTATAGGGAAAGAGAAAGGGCGGGAAACTTCCCCCCAAAAGAGGGGGTGCAGATAGCAAAAATCAGCCTGACGTTTCGACTTCACGGCGTGCGGCCGTGCCGCCGAGGCCAGTCAGGCGTGGTTCTCGCCCGGCCGTATCCGCGCAAAACTTGAGCGGGCGACTCCCGGCCCGCACCCATCCGGGATTCCGCGCGAGCCGGGAGACACCCGGCTGGCGAGCCCCTCGGCTCGCCCCCGCCTCGATCGGCAGGTCAGGCAGAATGAATCTCTCCCCTGTCCTGCCCCGCAGAGAGCAAAAGCAACAGCTTGGTAATTTCAATACACCTCAGCAGTAAAATATTAGGCCCATAGGCGGGCAAAGAGAGCTGCGAGTCGTTACAAATACAAGATAACTTTGCAATAACCGAAGAAACCCCGCGATATCCCGCGAGCGGGGGAAAAGGGCTGGATCAGTACTCGACCCACTTCCACCCGTGCCGCCGCTTCGTTCCCGATTGCGGCGGCACGCGAGGATTGTGGTAATCGCGAACTGCCACCAGCTCCCGCTCAGCCAGGCCGACTTGCTCTGTGGCGCTCCTAAGATGCCCCTTGGCTCGCGTAATGTGCACGCCCGGTGAAGTGACATCGTCGTCTTCTGCTGCGCGTGGGGGTCCCTCCAAGGCCGCGAGCCGGGCCGCGGTCTCGGCCTTGTCTAGATCGACCCTCTTCACAATCTCCTGAAGCATCATCGTGTGTTTCTGGAACAGCCGCGTCACCTGCCTCTTCATCCCCACCGCATCGGTCGGGTCGCCCAGGTAATCAGAAACACTGTCCACGTCGGGCGGAGGAGAATACCCTTCGCTCGTCTCAGTTTCGGAGGAAACCATGTTGTAGCCTACAAAAGGGCGATTCAGAAGGAGCGAGCGAGGACAAAGCCAACGGTGAGTAATAGCTTACCAGGGGTTGGCACGTCACCCGTGCCGACGGATGGGCGAGAGGAGCCCGGCCGACCCTGAAAGGTTTCTCCCTCGAGAGTCTCAATAGATTTTCCCAGTCCGTGGGGAGCCGGCGAGCGGGGGGTTTCCGGAGGTGGGCGGTCCAGACCGGGGGGACTAACAACCCTCTCAGACAACAAGGGAGGGGGGCGATCCTTTCCCCCGTTCCCCACCTCTTCACAAGGAATTGCCTGCAATACAAAAGATCAGAGATACAGCGATAATCCGAGGAAGGTCACGTACCCCAGGGACGACCTCAACACCCGCCGCCGAGCTGGAGCCCGGGAAGTTACCCGCCTGAGACCGCCTAACAATCTTTCCCTTCGCCGGCCTAAAGAGAGGGCCGGGAGACCCACGTGCTAGCCAAGGGGAGGCCTCGAGGGCCTCCTCCTGAGTCTTCAGGCCCGCTGCCGCCAGGCGAGCTCGCACCTCTTCGCTGGCCGGCATCAAGAAACCGGTCTGTTCAAGGAAAATGAGGGGATCTGGGGAGCCCCCTCCTGGGCTCAGCGGTATATTTATAGCCGGACAGTGGGGCCCCACCAGAAGATTCCCTGCCAGCTCAGCACAGTACTCGCCGAACACGCGGGTTGGATGATTCTTTCCGAGCTTGAATCAAGCTCAAAAAGAGCGGGGATTGTGTACAACCCCGTGTCCGGCGAGCGGGTCCCGCCAGGGAGGTCGAGCAGACCTAGCCCCGCGACCCGCACCCAAACGGCAAAAAGGATATACGGCAGAAGGGCTGGCCCGCTCCCGCCCATTTCAAGCGAGCGAGCCGGCGAGGCGAGCGAGCGGGTCGCGCGGAGAATCACTGACCAAAGCGGATGGGTCTGGCGACCCGCGACTAGCGAGCCGATCGGGGGGTCGCGGTGGCCGTCGGCCAGCCCCCACACGCGACCTGGCCGCCGGTCCGCCCCGGCAGAAGACATGCAGGTCGCGACGGTCCGGCTCGCGCTCGCCCAGGGGGAATAGGCGGGCAGCTGGAGCCAGGTCGTGCTCGCCTCCCACGGAAGAGGATTGGAGGCGAGCTGACTCCCAAGGGTGCGAATAGCCCCTCAGAATAGCGGAGCCACGCTGTTGGCAGACCAGGTTGGACTGCGCATAGCCCCTCAGAACAGCGGAGTTTGGCTGTTGGCAGACCCAACCAAGGGCTTTTTGGTATTTTCAGGTCAGTTCTTTCGGTTATTGGCAGTTCAGATTCCAAAAAACTATAAATAAGACCCAAGGGGTACCTCAGAGGGCACGCTTTGAGTGCCCCCTTACTCTCGTTTTCAAGTGCTCTCTGAGAGTGCCTTAGCTCGGCTTCTGGCTAAGGAGGGGAAGCGCTCAGAGATCTTCCGGGTTTGTGGTGGGACCTCCCTGCCAAGCCCTTGGTTCTGTTTCTTCTTGTCTTCTTCGTTGTTTTTCTTGCAGGAGCAAAGTAGGCGCGAGACCACCCCTTCCCCAAGGGTCGAACTCCACAAGAGGCCGGATTCCGGTTTCAACACCCGTTAGCTGGCATGGCAGGTTGATCCCTTGGAGAGGCCAAGTATTTTTGGCTCCAAAAGTGATACACTCAGCGAATACGTTGGGTTGGACGTTTCTTTCCGAGCGTAGAACTTGCTCGAAAAGAGCGGGGATTGTGTACAACCCCGTATTCGCGGAGTGTAGTGCACAAGCAAGCGCAAGGTGTAATCTAGAGAATGGTCCGGGATAAGTGAGCTAAAAGGCTAAGGGGGCAAAGGGTCGAGTGCGTCGGGAGGTCGACACTCCTCTTGGCGGGGGCGGGAGGAGGTCGGCACCCGCCCCGACCCCATTTCAGGGGGGCGGGTGCGGAGGAAGGCCGACACCACCTCGACCTATTTTCAGGGGGGGGGGGGGGCGAGTGCGGCGGGAGGACGGCACCCGCCCCGGCCTATTTTCAGGGGGCAGGTGTGGCGGGAGGCCGACATCCGCCCCAGCCTATTTTCAGGGGGGGGGGGGGTGTGGCGGGAGGCCGACACCCGCACCAGCCTATTTTTAGGGGGGCGGGTGCGCCGGGAGGCCGACACCCGCCCCGACCCTTATTCAGGGGGCGAGTGTGGCGGGAGGCCGGCACCCGCCCCAGCCCTTTTTCATGGGGCGGGTGAGGCGGGAGGCCGATACCTTGAGAGATCTCGCCCGGCTGGAGTTCTCGCCCAGCTTGAGCAGCTCGCCTGGCTTGAGGGTCTCGCCCAGCTTGAGCAGCTCGCATGACTTAAGCAGCTCACTCGGCTTGAGGGTCTTGCCTGGATCAAGGACCTCGTCCGGCTTGAGGGTCTCGCCCGACCTAGTTCTCGCCTGGCTTGAGCAGTTCGCCCGGCTTGAGGGTCTCACCCGGCTTGAGCAGCTCGCCCTGCATGAGGGTCTCGCTCGACCTAGTTCTCGCCAGGCTGGAGATCTCGCCCGGCTGGAGGTCTCGCCCGGCTTAGTTCTCGCCCGACTTGAGCAGCTCGGCTTGCTTGAGGGTCTAGCTCGGCTTGAGTAGCTCGCCCGGCTTGAGGATCTCGCCCGGCTCGAGGGTCTTGCCCAGCTCGAGGATCTCGCCCGGCTTGAGAGTCTGCTATTTTGCCCCTAGTGGGCTACGAATAACTGTTCAAAATAGCAAAGTTTGGCTGTTGGTAGACCAGCCCATGATATTTCAGTAATTTTAAAGAAGCGGGATTGCGCTATTGGCAGACCATCCCCAAAAATCTATAAATAGACCGTTGAGGTGTCTTGGAGAGGGATCCGTTTTCGCCAATCTTCATCATCCTCCAAGGCACCTAGCTCAGCATTGGCTAGAGAGGGGGAGATCTCAAATGTCTTCCGGGTGTGAGGTGGGACCTCCACGCTAGAGTCAAGCATCATTCCCCAAATTCAGGTCTCTCACCAAGGGACATCTTGGGAGAAGTAAGTGTGAGCTGCACTCCTAGATCCGAACTGTAGGTGGAACCGAATCTCAGTTCCAACACCATGAAAATTTGATGTCTTCACGTGATGCAATTAGTCCTAGAGATCCCAAATCACCCTTACCTTAATAGTGACCTATGGTTAAACCTAAACATACCAAGGGGTTGTAAAGTACTTAAGTACCCCCTATTAATCTCAAATTAGGCCATCCAAGACGCAATGACACCAAAATGAGCCAGTGGTCACATTATGCTTGCTCTAAGAGTTGGATCAACCCATACTCAATCCTTGGTGGCCCTTTGCCCCCAAGAAGTTAATTCAAGCCGAAGTGGACTCATGTTGACCCATTGTGGTCCACCCCAACCCAGTTAACCATTCCAGTCAAATAGAAGTTGGCTTGGTCAACACTAAGCCTATATTGACCCAATGGGTCACCATAGAACCTCATGGATCTAGTCTTTGTCTAGTGGGCCAATTGATGGTCTTAAACCTCATACTTGACCTACACATTACCATAACTGCATGGCATGGTCAACTAAATGTTTGACTTGGTCAAACCTAAGCTTTAGATCTTATTTATGTTTAGTATTTGATGGTTTAAGGCCCACTTGACCACCACTTGGTTTAAGGCATCACTTGCCATGTCCTCATTTTGGTCAAATCCAACTATGGAAGTCAAAGCTTGGCTAAATTCGAAGCACCTCTTCATATTTAATTATTGTTAATGGCTATTAATGCTTGGGATGCATGTGAATAGCCAAAGGGTGGTTCCAATTCATTTTCCTTGAAGATGAGGGGTTGACAAGCCAAGAAAAGATGTCTCTTGCCATGGTTATAGAGGGGAGATTTCGGCCAAACATAATTTCCTTTTCCTTCTCTATTTCCCCCTCAAAATCTCTCTAAACTGTCTCCTTGAAGTGAGGCAAACCAATACAAAACGTGCCCAACTGGAATGGTGTTGCCAGTGTTGATGCCCGTCTGTTGAACAAACGAGAAGTGTCCTAAGTATTTGAGCTAATTAAGACAATCCATGAACATTTAACGATTTCCCAAGACCGTCAAGCTAAGTACTATAACACGCACCACATGAATGTTGAGTTTGTTGTTGGGATAAAGTGTACCTGAAAATTGCAGAATATGAGCATCCAGATGGTAAAGGTCTGTTGGGACAACTGTGGGCGCGAGGAGCTTTCTTGGGAATGGGAGAAACTTATGTGTATGAAGCATCCCAAATTATTCTCAGGTATGCCTAACTTAATCTATTAAAATTCCGGGACAAAAATTTCTTAAGGGAGGAGATTTGTAATGCCCCGAACTATAAAGAGTTGGAAAACTGGGGAGTACCACCGTGCGTTAAGGATTATTACAGGCAATAACGGTGGCCCGGAGCAGCAGCTTAAAGGCTACCGCCCAGTGATAATACTTATCACGGTGTGGTAGCCCATGGATCTAGAAATCCGAGATCGTGACTGGCCGTTCGAACCTTTTAGAGCACGATCCGACAGACACAATACGTTCGCTCAGACCCTTAAAACTAAAGACCTAATTTCAACCCTCTCTCTCTCTCTCTCTCTCTCTTATTTTCTCCCAAGATTTAGGTCAAGAGGAAGGGGGCCTCTGCCAAGGTTGAGGAAGAAGGATCTTTTGTTGGAGCTCTAGCGGTCAAATCGATGAGTCGTTGCCGGGGTTAGCATGCTAAAGTCATTGCGATCATCCTTCGTCCAACCAAATTGATGATATGTGGCTTCTAGGAGATCTCTCAAGGTAACAAACCGTTTTCCTTTGGATTTAGACATTTTCCTTTCATAGATCACGTGTGTGAAGCCAAATTATGGTGTGTGACCTGATTTGGTCATGTTTGTGTTGGAACAAGATGATGGTTTTGGTAGAAAAACTTCGGGGTGCTCTAATTCCATTAGGAATTATGGCCTTGGGGTGGAGAACACCTAGATGAGGAAGAAAATGGGTTGATTCACGAATTTCTGGGCACTACTGCTGGCGGTAACTGTTAATGCCTGACAGTAGCTTCTAGAATTCTCAAGATAGGGGCTCCCAATGGGGTCAAATGCATTTGGATGAGCCAAATTGCATCTATAATCTTAAGAGCCTTTGGTCGGGATGCTTAACTTTGGAACACATCAGACTAGTAATGTACCGATTGGAACTATCATCAGAGTTGAGAAATCTTCACGATGTCTTTCATGTGTTGTCTCTATGATGAGCCTTGATTAGTCTCGACTAGTTCATTTTTGTCCCCTCAGGTCCACTAGCTTCAGATAAGTTTAATCTATTGGAGCCAGTTCGTATTATGGATCAGGAGACCCGTCAATGTAGTAAGAAGGTTCCGCTGGTAAAAGTTCTATGGTCTATCCATGGACGTGATGAGTTCACTTGGGAACCTATGGTTCTTATGCGACATATGTACCCGGATTTGTTTAGAGAAGGCATGTAGTGTGCTAATTTGATTGTTGTTCTTATAACATATTTAATTTTATAATACATTACTGATTTAATTTCGAGGACAAAATTCATCTTTGGTGGTTTGATTTGTAACATCCCAAATTTATTAGGGAGCCTAGGAGTTTAATTTGGTGACTTGATCTACTGTACCTAAGCTAGATCAATGAGCTAAGAAAGGTATTCTAAGTCCCTTGTGTTGGAGTTTTTGTGATCTAGAAGTAGTCAACGAGTTAGTCTTATTGCCAACATAATATGAATTTATGGAGTCGCACATAATAACGTACGAGAAATTGGATAATTGATCGAGATGGCTCGACTCATATAGGATATGAGTCCAAAGACAGATTTTGTGTCGGCTAAGTCATTTGTCGACTGGATGGTTTGTCGACTAGAATGACTTGTTAGTTGGATTGTCCAGCCGATGCAGTCAACATGATATGCAACTGATGTAGTCGATGCAGCCGACATGACATACAATCGATGCAATCAATATTTCTGGAATAGCTGTTTGACAGCTTGCCAACTGGATGGTCCAGTCGATGCAGTCGATGAGATTGTCTACTTGGATTTTATTTTAAGTCAAATATCGGCCTGGCGCGCCTTTCTAATGCCTTAAGCCCTGAACCTAGTTCGACTTTTCTTTGGGTAATTCCTGTTAAAGCCAAACCCGGTTCACTGAACATTATATATAACTATAATTTCTGTGTTAGGGCAAGTAGTTTTGCTGTTTTTTCCTGAACCCTAATTTTGGAAGAGTTCCGAGAACCAACAACGACCTCCCATTGCAAATCGGAGCCCTCGCACCGACGATTCTCTCCTGGAAATGAACCTAGTAGTTTATGGAGACGAAAGCCTCGATCTCCTCTTCCAGCCTGCCCCTTGTAATGACGACGAGGTGTTTCTCCCGTTTTTGTAAATATCCCGTAAAGATACAGATATACTTTCTATGTTCTTGGGATCGACGAATATGGAGTTCTCGGAATAGGATTCTGACTAAGAGGAAGATGATTTCCTGGAGCATCTAGATCAACTTTGTCTCGATCCCGCACAAGTATATTGCGCCTTCATATTCATACTTCTTGATTAATGTTTCATCGCAAGATTCAATTTCTCTTTCGGGTTTTCTAGAACTCTACTCTGTTGCGCACATGTGATGTGTTGTTCCACTCACCCATAGAAAACCCTACAGTGGTATCAAAGCCAGGTTAGGTGATGACCATTTTTCAGAAGTTTGTTGAATCTAGTGCGCATAAATCTGGAGATTTAGAAGTATTCTAAATGCCCAGATTTATTCCTAGAACATCAAATGTTGATGTATTTTTTGGGTGAAAATGGTGGTGGTTTTTCAAAATAAATTGGTCGGGGCTCTGCCCTGCACCCCGCAGGGGTCTGCCCTTTGTCCCCACTTGCTGATCGGTCAACGAGACCCCGCCAGGAGCGCAACCCCTTGGAACCCCTCTAGGAGCGCATGTGATTTCATCGCGTTTTCTATGTTATAGAAATATTTCTCCTTAACAGTAATTGTCTCTCTATTTTATCTTGGATTTTGTATCCAACATTAAGATATGAGCTTGTCTACTGCTTAAATGGTTATTTGTGTTGTGTTCAATACATATAAATCTGAAGATTTGAAAGGGTTTTGAATGTTCAGATTTAGCCCTTTTATCAAGTGTTTATGGATTGTGGATGGTGTGTTTCATGATTATTTGAAAATGTGCGTACAATGATTAAGTGTTAATCACGATTAATTGTTAATCAAGTATATCTTAAAATAAAATCCCTAAACCCAATATTAAGTATTACAGATGTCTTCTGATAGATGACACTCTTCCTGTCTCGATCGATGAAATGTGGGCTTGTCAAAGCAAGGTGTATCAATCTATCTTACTAAGAGTACGAGCGGATAATTATGATATCCCACCGTCGACATCAGGTCTATCTTAACTAGGCGACCTCAAAGGTTAAGTGCCTAGAAGAATAGGGTTAACATTCACCATATGATATATGCGAAGAAAGAGTTATTCACCAAGCATACAAGAGTTGCACGTTGATGCAATTGACAAATGTTGCCTACCTAAATAACCACATTATGGGTGATCAGCCAATGTTGACTTATGGTGTTGGTGAAATACGTATCTTGTCCACTAGAGAGTAGCTCACATAAACTATCCGAATTGATATTAAGTGTTATCAATTTGAATAAAATAGTCAGAGATTTTTATTAAAGTTCATATTAAAATAAAATAGATTTTTGAAAATATAGTACTAAGTTTTCTTTGCATAAATTCTTATATAATATCTATAACAAGTGGTTCGCACTCCACCTTGTCCCTAAGAGCTATCCTTAAGAAGGACAAGCTGAATAGGACAAATTTCTTGGACTGGTATAGTAAGCTGAGAATTGTTCTTAGGCAAGAGCGTAAGCTCTACGTCTTGTAAGAAGATTTCCCTGCAGAGCTAGCCGCAACTGCTTGTCAGGTAAAAAAAGATGCTTACAAGAAGTATGGAGATGTCTCCTTAGATGTTGAATGTCTCATGCTTGCCAACATGAACTGAGCTTCAGAAGCAACATGAGAACATGTGTGATTATAAGATAATCGAGTACCTTAAGAAAATGTTTCAAGGACAAGCATGCCAAGAGAGGTTTGACGTCTCTAAGGTGTTGTTTTAGTGCAAGATGAGAGCTCGAGACCCAGTAGGGACTCACGTACTCAAGATGATTTGGTATATCGAGAACCTTGAGAGACTTGGCTTTCCTTTTGGCCAAAAGTTGGCCACTGATCTGATCCTGCAATCATTGCCGGAGAGTTATAAGCAGTTTGTATTGACCTATAATATGACTGAGATTGACAAGACACTGTCTGAGCTCCTAGGCATGTTGAGAACTGCCGAAGTCAATATGAAGAAGGTCAAGCCTGCTAGCCTCATACTGATGGTGCATAAAAATAAGAGTAAGACCAAGAGATCAAAAAAGATTAAAGTAGGAGCTAAGTTATATCTTGATCCCAAGTCTTCAACACTAAAAAAGTAAGTCTTGACTAAGGAAGGCAAGTGCCACCATTGTGGTAAGACATGACATTGGAGGAGGATTGTCCTAAATATCTGGAGGATTTGCAGCAGAAGAAGGGAAGTGTAACTTCTACTACATGTATTTATGTTATAGAGATGAACTTTTCTGCTCTTTTATCTTGGGTATTGTATATCGAATGCGGTTCTCACATTTGTACAAATGTGCAGGAACTGGGAAGAAGAATGCTGGGTAAAGGAGAGGTGGACCTTCGCATTGGAAATGGAGCAAGAGTTGATGATGTTGCTGTATGAGTTTACCGTCTTTCCTTGCCCACTGAATTTGTAATAAAACTAGACAACTGTTATTTTGTTCCAGGAATAACTCGAAATATTATATCCATTTCATGTTTAGACATGAAAGGATTTTCATTTATAATTAAGAACAATTGTTGTTGAATTTTTATGAATAATATTTATTATGGTGTAACTCAACTATTTAATGTCAACTATTTAATGTCAACTGTTTAATGGTTTATATGTTTTGAACTTATGTCATCTAATTTATAACGTGAAAAATACTAAAAAGACTTAAAATGAATGACTCTAATCATACGTTCCTTTGGCATTGTCGTTTGGGTCATATAAACAAGAAGCTCATAGTCAAGCTCCATAAAGATGGATTATTGGACTCATTTGATTATGAATCATTTGAGAGATGTGAGTCATGTTTATTAGACAAGAAAAATAAAGTCCCTTTCGCTGGGCATACTGAGAGGGCTAATTGTCTTTTGGGTGTTGTACATAGTGATGTATACATACCCATAAGTTCTATGGCTAGAAGCAGGTTCCACTACTTTGTTATATTTACTAATGATTTCAGTAGACACAGATATGTGTTTCTTATGAAGAACAAATCTGAGACATTTGAAAAGTTCAAACAGTTTAAGAATGAATCAGATAATCAATTGAGAAAAAGGATTAACGCACTCCGATCTGATCGAGGTGGCAAATATCTGAGTCATAAGTTTCGTGATTATCTCAAATAGTGTGTGGTATTGTATCACAGCTCACTTTGTTAGAGATTGTACAACATAATGGTGTGTCTGAGAGGAGAAATTGTACTTTGTTAGAGATGGTATGGTAGATGATGAGCAAGCAGATTTGCTCGTTTCTTTTTGGAAATTTGCTTTAGAGACTACTATTTTTACACTAAATCATGCTCCAAAAAAATAGTTCTAAAGACATCATATGAGATATGAACTAAGAAGCATCCTATTATGTCTTTTATTAAGATTTGAGGTTGTGAGATATATGTGTGACGTCAAATACCTGACAAACTGGAACCCAAATCAGATAAATGTTATCTTGTAAGGGTATCCTAAGGAAACAAAATGGTACTATTTATACCTATCATTCAAGGGCAAAGTGTTTGTCCCAAGAACTGACGTCTTTTTGGAGAAAAAGTTCTTATTTAGAAAGATTATAAAAGTAGAACTTGAAAAAAATTCCAGAAACACAAATTGTAAATGAATCAGAATTGGAGCCCTAGCAAAGACTACAAGTTGTTGTAGCTAGAGAGCATGATCAATAAACACAAGTCCTACGTAGATCTGGTAGATCAAGATTTAAGCCCGAGAGATATGGATTTATTATGTATCAAATATATAATGTGTTGCTTATGGATCATGATGATGAGCCTACAACCTACCAAAAGACAATGAATGAACCAGAGTTTAAGAAGTGGCTTGAGGCCATGAAATCTGAAATGGATTCTATGTATGCAAACCAAGTTTGGACCTTGTTGGAACCACCTGAAGGGGTCTGACCCATAGGGTGCAAGTGAGTCTTCAAGAAAAAGACCGACATGGATGGGAATGTGAAGACATCAAAGGACGATTAGTGACTAAAGGTTTCAAGCAAATTCATGGTGTTGACTATGATGAGACTTTTCCCCTATTGCCATGACAAAGTCCATCAGGATTCTGTTTGTTATTGTTATGTATTATGACTACGAGATCTGACAAATGAATGTCAGAACATCTTTCCTTAATGGAAACCTCCTTGAGGAGGTGTACTTGAGACAGTCTGAGAGTTTTATATCTCCAAATGAAGACACTAAAATTTGCAAACTATAGAGATCTATTTATGGATTGAAACAATCTTCTCGAAGTTGGAATCTACGTTTTGATGAAAAAAATCAAAGAGTTTGGTTTCATCAAAAACAAAGATGTGTCTTGTGTTTATAAGAGAATTACTGGGAGCATTATTGTTTTCTTGATTTTGTATGTAGATGACATACTTTTAATTGGGAATGATATTCCGACCCTGCAATCTATTAAGAACACCCTAGGGGACTACTTTTGTATGAAAAATTTGGGTGAAACAACTTATATACTTGACATTAAGATCTATAAGGATAAATCAAAGAAGTTGCTAGGTTTGACCCAAAGTACATACATTGAGAAGATGTTAAAATGGTTTAACATGCTTGAGTCCAAAAAGGGATCCTTACCCATGTCTCATGATGTGAGTCTCTCTAAAGACTAGTGTCCTCAATTTTTAAAAGATAAGGATCGCATGAAGTTGATTCCATATGCTTCGGCAATTGAGTCAATCATGTATGCAATGTTGTGTACTCGACTTGATGTCTCTTATACTTTGAGCATGACTAACAATATCAGTTTGATTCTGGTGATGGTCACTAGATAGTTGTCAAGAATATCCTAAAGTACTTGAGAAGGACTAATGATGTATTCTTTGTATTTGGTGGAGATAAAGAGCTCGTCGTAAAGGGTTAGACAGATGTTAGCTTCTGTTGAAGTTGGAGACCGGGCGGTCTGTCTTGGCGGGTTGGAGACCGCGCGGTCTGGCGGTTTGACTCGGCGACTTGTAAACCGGGCGGTCTAGCAATCTTCACAGGCGACCTCTCTGCATCTCTTATTGTAAGCCGTGCGGTTAGTCCTTCTGTCTAACCGCGCGGCCTGTGCGGTTTACTTTGTACAGTCCGCTTAGCTTGTAAATTTTAGTCCCACATCTCTTATTTGTATTCTCTCTTCTCTCCTCCATTCTATATAAGGGAGGGCATACCTTGTAATAGTTATCTTTTTTGGATAATAAAATTTCGATTATTCAAAAGTTTATTCGGCTTGTTCTCTTCTTTTCGCTTCTTTTCTCTACTTTCTAACATGGTATCAGAGGACACGGTCTTTTCCTCCTGATTCTGTGCGCTCTCTGTTGTTCGCGGCTTGTCTTCCGCGTTCTGCGGCTTGTTCGCGGCTTGCCTTCTCCTCTGTCCGCGCGGCTTGTTTCTATCCGCGCGGCTTGTTTCTGTTCGCTGCCTGTTTGCGCGGCTTGCTCTTCTTGTTTCTCTTCTCCTACTGCTCTTTGTCGCAGCGACCTGTTTCCGTGTCGCCGCGCTCCTTGCTCTTTCCTGCCGCTCCGACTTCCTAGTCGCTGCGGTCTGTCTCTGTCCGCGTGTGTTGTCTCTGCACTCGCGGTTTGCTGCTGTGATCTGCCTGACCGTGCGGGTTGTTCCTTTCTTACCCGCATCTTGGTCGCGGTCACCTGCTCTTCTCCTCTCTTCTGTTCGCTCGGCCTTTTCAGTCCGCGCGACCTCTTCCCCGCTGTGCCCTTGACCGCATTCTCGCAACTGCTGTGATCTGCCTGACCGTGCGGGTTGTCCCTTTCTTACCCGCATCTTGGTCGCGGTCACCTGCTCTTCTCCTCTCTTCTGTTCGCTCGGCCCTTTGCAGTCCGCGCGACTTCTTCCCCGCTGTGCCTTGATCTGAATCCTAGCCGCTCGTGTTCACGCGGCTTCTTCCCTTTTGTTCCCGCTGCGGTTTCACGCGGATTCTTCCTTGTTTGAGCGGCCTCTCCGCCTCTTCGCTCTTAGCCGCTTCTCTTGTTAGTCGCCGCGACCTCCTGGTTTAGTCGCGCGGCTTGTGCTCTGCACCTTGGTCGTGGCCCTTCGTGCCGCTGGTGTGCTGTCACCGAGACCGCTGCAGTTTCTTCTTCCTCCCTTCATGGCTTTCGCCTCGGTTGTCACGTCTTCTGGTCGTGCACACGTTGTTACTCAGGGCAAATGGCTGATCGACACTGGTGCTACGAATCATATGACCGGCCATCTCCCGTGTTTCTCTCTCCTAGAAAAACATGCTCGCTTGCCCCCAGTTACTCTCGCTGACGGCTCTTCATCATCAATTCATGGCACATGGATAGTTCATGTCACCCCGTCTCTTCACTTGGCGGATACTCTATACGTGCCCCAGTTCCCGTGCAACTTATTATCTGTTACATCTCTTTGCAAGCAATTACAGTGTTCCGTCACATTTACTTCTACTTCTTGCTCTTTTCAGGATCCGGACTCCCAACGGACGATTGCTACTGGGACTGAGAGTGGCGGCTTATACTTCCTAGACAACATTTCTGCTTTTTCCACCTTCTCCTCCACCTCCACAGATCTTCTCCAATGGCATCTCCGCCTTGGTCATGCTCCTCCCCGTCTTCTTCGTCAACTTCTGCCCCACCTTCCTCCTCAAAGTCCTCCGCTCAACTGTGAGGCCTGTCAGCTTGGCAAGCATCACCGCTCCTCCTTCCCTCCCAAGCACGTTCGCAGCTCTACCCGTCCGTTTGATCTTATCCACTCCGACATCTGGGGTCCTTCTCCTACTCTTACCATTGGTCGGGGTAGTTCCTATTTTGTCACGTTCATTGATGATTTCTCTCGCTGTACGTGGGTGTATCTGTTAAAAGATCGCTCCGAATTATTCTCTGTATGGACATCCTTCTATCTCATGATCAAAACTCAGTTTGATGTTTCTATCAAAGTTTTTCGGTCTGATAACGCCGCAGAATATCTCAGTCGTGACTTCTCTACATTCTGCATGCAAAATGAGATTCTTCATCAAACTAGTTGTGTCTATTCTTCACAACAAAATGGTGTAGCCGAACGCAAAAACCGACACCTGCTCGATGTCGCTCGCACCTTGATGACCCAGATGCATGTTCCTCGCTCCTATTGGGGCTATGCTGTTCTCCTTGCCTGCTACCTCATCAATCGCATTCCCTCCACGGTTCTCCATGGCCAAACCCCGTTCTCCATTTTGTATCCGGGCAAGGAGCCGTTTCCTCTCCCTCTCCAAATCTTTGGATGCACTGCCTTTGTGCATGCCCCTTCTGCCACCAGTGATAAGCTCTCCCCTCGCTCTACCAAATGTGTCTTTCTGGGGTATTCCACCACTCAGAAAGGATACTGTTGCTTTGATCCCGTCCTTCGTAAGCAGTTCGTCTCTGCTGACGTCACCTTCTTCGAGAATACCTCCTACTTCTCGGATGCCTCTTCTCCTCTTCTCCCAGCTTCTGATTCTCCTGCCGTTCCCTTCGCTCCCTCGTCTCCTCCTACACTCTCCACCACTACACCGTCTCCCCCCTCCTCTTCCTCCACCTCTCTCTCTCCCTTCCCCACCACCCTCTCCCTCCTCTCCGCTGCCGTCGCTCTCTTCTCCCGGGCCAGCTTTCTCTACCACGGATGCTCCGGATGCCGCGGGCCCGGCTGACCTGGATCTTCCTATAGCTCTTCGCAAAGGGGTGCGGACGTGCACCTTACACCCCCTTGCTGCTGTTGTTCCTATGATCGTCTTACTCCTTCTCGCAGGGCCTTTGCACTGGCTATCTCTGCCACTGCCACACCCCGCTCCTATCAGGAGGCCCTTGCTATTCCTCACTGGAAGATGGCCATGGATGAGGAAATGGCGACCCTCACTGAGCGGGGTACCTGGACTCTTGTTCCTCCTCCCTTTGGCACTGATGTTGTTGGCTGTCGCTGGGTCTTTGTGGTCAAATTTAGCCCAGACGGCACTGTGGATCGGTATAAGGCTCGCCTTGTGGCTAAGGGCTTTACTCAGACCTATGAGGTTGATTACTTTGACACCTTCTCTCCTGTGGCTCGTCTCAGCACAATCCGGGTTCTTCTCTCTGTGGCCGTCAATCGGGATTGGCCAATTTCTCAGCTGGACGTCAAGAATGCCTTCCTTTATGGTGATCTTCATGAGGCCGTTTACATGGAGCAACCTCCTGGGTATGTTGCTCAGGGGGAGACACGAGTATGCCGGCTGCAGAAGGCAATTTATGGCCTCAAGCAGAGTCCTCGAGCTTGGTTTGACAAGTTCAGCGGTATTGTGGCGGCTGTTGGTTTTGTGCGAAGCTCTGCTGATCACTCTCTCTTTATTCGCAAAACTCCTTCTGGGCTGGTTGTTCTTGCTGTATACGTCGATGATATTCTTCTCACTGGCGATGACCAGGAAGGGGTAGCCCTGACAAAGCGACATCTTCGCCAACATCTGATCACTAAAGATATGGTCTCTCCAAAGTACTTTCTGGGGATCGAACTCTCTCGGAAGCCCGACTCCTTAGTTCTCTCTCAGCGTAAGTATGCCCTTGATCTTTTAAAAGAGGCAGGATTGACTGGAGCTAAACCTGCCCGATGTCCCATGGCTATTGGGGAGGACAAAACCTGGACAGATGATTCGCCTCTTCTTTCAGATAGTTCGCGGTACAGGCGTCTGGTTGGTAAGCTCATATATCTCACAGTGACCAGACCCGACATTTCTTATGCTGTGGGCAAGGTGAGTCAATTCATGCAAGCGCCCAGGGAATGTCATCTTCAGTCCGCCTTGCGGATCTTGGAATATGTCAAAGCAGCGCCTGGGAAAGGATTACTGTTTCAGAAGAATGGTCATCTGAGGATTGAAGCCTACTCAGATGCAAGTTATGCTGATGACAAAGGGGATCGCAAGTCTACCTCAGGTTTTTGCACCTTTGTTGGGGGAAATCTGGTGAGTTGGAAGAGTAAAAAGCAGTCTGTTGTCTCCAGGTCCAGTGCAGAAGCTGAGTATCGCAGTATGGCGTCAACCACTTGTGAGTTGAAATGGTTGCGGGCTCTCATGCTAGATTTAGGAGAGGTGTACAACCATCCTCTACCTATGTTCTGTGATAACAAGGCCGCCATATACATCTCCAAAAATCTGGTATTCCATGAAAGAACAAAGTACATTGAGGTTGACTGCCATTTCATTCGTGAAGAGATTTTAAAAGAACAGATTTGCACTCCGTTTGTCACATCTGATAAAGAGCTAGCTGACATCTTCACCAAGCCAGTCTCCGCCTCGTTTCTGCATGTTTGCGACAAGCTGGGCATGATTGATATATATGCTCCAGCTTGAGGGGGAGTGTTGAAGTTGGAGACCGGGCGGTCTGTCTTGGCGGGTTGGAGACCGCGCGGTCTGGCGGTTTGACTCGGCGACTTGTAAACCGGGCGGTCTAGCAATCTTCACAGGCGACCTCTCTGCATCTCTTATTGTAAGCCGTGCGGTTAGTCCTTCTGTCTAACCGCGCGGCCTGTGCGGTTTACTTTGTACAATCCGCTTAGCTTGTAAATTTTAGTCCCACATCTCTTATTTGTATTCTCTCTTCTCTCCTCCATTCTATATAAGGGAGGGCATACCTTTGTAATAGTTATCTTTTTTGGATAATAAAATTTCGATTATTCAAAAGTTTATTCGGCTTGTTCTCTTCTTTTCGCTTCTTTTCTCTACTTTCTAACAGCTTCCAAATTAATAGGAATGACTAAAAGTCTCAGTCAGGTTTTGTTTTTGCCTGAATGAAGGAGCTGTAAGCTAGAAAGTTCTAAGCATATGACAATTGATGATTCTACAATTGAGGCTGAGTATATTGCCTCTACAAATGCGGTGAAGGAGGCTGTGTGGATTAGAAAATTCATCGGTGACCTTGATGTAGTTCCTAGCATTGTTGATTTGGTAGTTCTTTACTATGAAAATCATGGTGTAATTATACTGACTAAGGAACCTAGATCTCATCAGCACTCCAAGCACATACTTTGATGGTTCCATCTTATTCGAGAGATTGTCGACCGGGAAGATGTGAGCATATGCAGAGTACCGACTGAGAAAAATATTGCAGATCCACTAACATATCTCTTGTATGGAGAAAATATGATTGTTATACTAGATCAATGGCTATTAAATACCTAAATGGTCAACTCTAGTGGGTGTCTTGTGGATTGTATATTTGTCGGTTGTAATTCATATGATGAATAAAGTACTAAGTATTTCATTTTATGTTTATGTCAAATTCTTTTATTATGTCAATTCGCTTCTATATGATAGATTAATTAACGTAATAAATGCACTTAGAGTGTTTGCTTTCATAGGAATTCAAATGTATGACTTGAATGTGATGGCCTATTTTTTTAAGAAACTTCATTCTTAACTGGGCCATGGTCTAAGTATCGTCTTAAAAATTTAGGACAATGATGATTCATTAAGACTAGTATGTGCGTTGACTGATGACTGATTCTCACAGGTCATGATATTGTGATATCAAGTCATCACATGAGTACTTGTTAGTGAGCAAGTTTTAGTGGACAGACCCATCATGAGAATAATTTGTGGATTGTTATATGAACGTATCATAAGTGGGTCTCAAGTAACAATGGTGTTTGTGGTTCTTTGATCTGAATTCACAGCTTACATCAAGTGAGGAACATCGTACTTTGATACCATCTAAATACTTCCTTGAAAAAGGTTGATGATTATGGATAACTATTGGGTGCATTACAAATCATTTGTGTGTTTGTGTGTGGATAAAAATGGAATTTGTCCTCATATATGACAACAGTTGCATTCGTGGGTCCCTTGATAGAATGTGACTTAGAAATGCATGACCATGATTGGTTGAGTCAATATATGATATTGGACTCACCAATTTCTAATAGTTCATTGTAGATCAAGAAACTGAGATTGAATTATTAAGGGGATGACACGGTCCATGCCTCGAGTTCAATCTGTATGTAAGGGACAAAAGGACATGACAACACTGAAACATTGGTCACATTAAGTTCATTGAGTTACAAACTCTTGTATTACTTGGGTAGCAATGATGCATTGCTAGATGTCTCTCATTGTTTGTGAGACTATAGTTGTTATTGTCTAGCTCAAGTGGGAGACTGTTGGAGTCTTTGTGATCTCAAAATAATCAACGTGTTAGTCTTGCTGGCAACGTAATATGAGCTTACGAGGTCGCACATAATAACATACAAGAAATTGGATAATTGAGCGAGGTGGCTCGACTCATATAAGATATGAGTCTAAAGGCAGATTTTGTGTCAGTTAAGTCATTTGTCGACCGGATGGTTTGTCCGCTAGAAAGACTTGTTGGCTGGATTGTCCAGCCGATATAGTCGACCTAGCTTGCAACCAATGCAGTTGATATAGTCGACATGGTATGCAACTGATGCAGTTTATGCAATTGATATTTCTGGAATAGCTGTTTGGCAGCCTGCCGACTGGATGGTCCAGCCGATGCAGTCAATAAGATTGTCAGCTTCGATTTTATTCTAAGTCAAATATCTGTTTGACGCGCCTTTCTACTATCTTAAGCCCTGAACCCGGTTCGGCTTTTATTTGGGTAATTCCTGTTAAAGCCAAATCCAGTTCACTGAACATTATATATAGATATAATTTTAGGGTTAGGACAAACAGTTTTGCGGCTTTTTCCCAAACACTAATTTCGGAAGAGTTCTGAGCATAGTTATTAAGGCGCGCGCCTAGGCGCACCTGAGGCACCAGGCGCACCAGGCGCACCAGGCGCAGCCCGACGTGCCTCAGCAAAGCTGAGGCGGGCGATGTGCCCCGGGCGCGCCTCAGGTGCGCCTCGGCGCGCGCCTCAGGTGCGCCTCGGCGCGCGCCTTACAGGCTCCCAGGCGCGCCCGAGCCTTTCAAGGTATTTTTTTAAAAACGTTTTTGATATGGGCAAAAACATGATCTTAGACGCACCCGAGGCACCCCCTAGGCTCACTTGGGCGCCCAATTCGCTGAAATTGAGCGAATTGGGCGCCCAATTCGCTGAAATTCCGTGAATTCGCTCAATTTCAGTGAATTGGGCGCCCAATTCGCACAATTTCAGCGAATTGGGCGCCCAATTCGCATAATTTCAGCGAATTGGGCGCCCAATTCGCACAATTTCAGCGAATTGGGCGCCCAATTCGCACAATTTCAGCGAATTGGGCGCCCAATTCGCACAATTTCAGCGAATTGGGCGCCCAATTCGCACAATTTCAGCGAATTGGGCGCCCAATTCGCTCAATTTCCTCTATCCCCCATTATTGCGCTTCACGTGCCTCAGGCACGCGCCAGCTCCTAGGCTCCAGGGGCCCTTTGCGCCTCGGTGCGCCTTGCGCCTTTGATAACATAGGTTCCGAGCGGCGAACACCCGACGGTGGCATCCTCATGCAAATCGGATCCCTAGCGTCAGTGATCATCTCATGAAAGCGAACCTAGCAGTTCATGGAGACAAATGCCTCGATCTCCTCTTCCAGCCTGCCCCTTGCGATGATGGCGAGGTGTTTCTCTCGTTAGGTGGATATCCCGTAAAAACATAAATATACTTTCTGTGTTCTCGGGCTGGACGAACAGGAAGTTCCCAGAATAAGATTCCGACAAAGAGGAAGAAGATTTCGTGGAGCATCTAGATCGGCTTTGTCTCAATCCCGCACATGTATATTGTGCCTTCATATTCGTACTTCTTTAGTAATGTTTCATTGCAAGATCCAGTTTCTCTTCAGGGTTTTCTAAAATTTTACTCTGATGTGCTGTTCCACTCACCCATAGAAAACCCTACACCTTGGACCTTGTGCTATGTAGTAACAGCCTTGTTGAAGCCAGGAAAAATCTCAACCTCAGAATTCGGACCAAAGCCGCCTAAGGTTACTGGCTCAGAAGCTAGATCAGACGGCTAGGGTGACTAGAACGAAGAATCTGGTTAAACAGGACCCCAGATGTTACGGCAGGAAGGTCCCACCACGTACCCGGAGGCTTAAAAGGAGCAGCCCCTTCTCAACCAAAGATGACCGAACTGGGTACGAGAGAAGCTAGCTGGCAAAGTCGCAAGGTCGCGAGTTGCTCTCGAAGGAAAATGTCACAACCCGCATTTTCACCGCATATAATAACTTATCAGAGTAAGAAAAAATGCGCGTCATGATGCCACGTCAGCAGGGGATAACTGCGGACGCTCAGGCAGACACCTACTTAATCATGAAGAAAGATTCTTTAAGTTATTTTAAGGGAAAAATCAGTTTAAGTGCAGTAGTTAGCCGTATCTCTCGGCTTAGTGACTCATCTACTCCACGAATCAAAATATAATTACACGCTGCGAAAAAATACTTATTTAGATTGACCCCAACATCCTACATAAGTATAAACATCCCAAAAGGACGACTCATGCTGTGCAAGACACTAAATTTATAATAGTAGTAAGGATAGCTTTTACGGTCGCTAAATATAACAAGTTAGAGTTTTTTTTAAATTATGCAGTGCATGAAGTAGTAGTAATAGATTTTATAGTTGAAAATACCTAACATGCATTCCTAGCATAAATCCTCCCAGAGAGCAAGTAATTCACATCCACATATAGAGAAATAAGCAGCTAGCAAGTATCTAAAAGTAATAATTCTTTGGGCGTCAACAAACTAACACGAACCTACATACAATAAAGTATGTCTGAACCAGTAAAACTAAACAAGCAACAAACTAGCTCGCTAAGACGAGGCAACAACCACGACCAACACTGCCGCCTAGAAACTCCAAAACCAGCTCTGCTAACTGTTACTGCTCTGAACCTGAGGCATTCCAAAGACAGAATACCTCAGCAAGAAGGTACAAATGGTGGCAAAAAAATAAGCCAAAATAACAAAGGTCAAAAGGGGTACCAACCCAAGACCAAAAGCACCGAAGTAAAGTACAAAAGAAACAAAGCATCCACAGGAAAAGAACTCCGACGTGATTCGCCACGTACAACAAGAGTACACCAGACGTACGAGGTTATAAGGTGACGACATGAATAAATCATAAGGAAAAAGTACACAATTACAAAACCTTTATTAGGCACCTGTGGTCGACTCTACCCAAAAACACGGGCGAGGTGGTCATTCGTGGACACACCCTCACGAATATAAAATCCGTCTAACTGCGAGGGAGTCTCATACTCTCCACCATACACAGCAGACGCCCAAAAACCCGGTAGACTTCCATAAGGTACTAATAGAGGTATCAAACATTTGCGGAGGTGGTTTCGTCCACTAACTCCCGCAATTAAGAAACTCAAAGAAACCACAACACATATATCTCGAGATTTGGCTCGTCAGATTCTACTTGACATTACTAGATTCAAGACATGGTTGATCAACCCTTAGGAACGATTTACAATCCTAGATAATTCTAATCCGTTCAATAACGAAAACTAAAGTGTTTAAAGCCTTCAATAAGACACTTCAAGAACGATCAAACATATCCGTACAAAATCGAGTTCACCATGACAAAACGTTACAACATCATGTGATCATTGAGAAGGTTAGTCATAACAATAATTTGGAAGAACAAGTGTAGAAAATTTTAAAGAACATGAAAACATAGCCGTTACCATCAAATCATACAAGGAGAAACGAGGTGAAACCACCACTTGCCTTGGTTTTACCGGAAAAGTCATCTGAATCACTCCACGTCGTAGATCAGGGCAAAAGGATGTGGAAGGAGTTGAAATCTGAAGAATAACGGCCGAAAAAGAGGTTAGGGCCGAAAAACCCTAACAAGAAAAGGAACGGGGAAAAATTTACCACGATAGCGTCGCTCTCGGCGAGAGCATTCCAGATCTATATTCGGTTGAAGATTTCGAGCAACAGAGTACCGTCGGCGGCCACCGGAAGATTCACGAAAAAGAAACTCTCTCTCTCTCGCTCGCTGCTCTGGTTCGGGAGAAAAAATATCGGAGAAGATGAAGTTCGGTTCTAAAACCTAAGTTTAGGAATATATATATATATATATATATATATATATATATATATATATATATATATATATATATATATATAATGTTTATAAAAAAGTTTTGTCAAAAACGGGTTATTTCAAGCGGTTTCGCGGGAATTCCAAATAGAGGTCTAGGATGACTCCAAATCAAACAGTGTCCAACATGAAAGTTGTAGATCTCGTCGAGACGAACAAATTTCATGTTGACCATTATTTTGTACAACGCCGTTTTGACCCTCAAAACAGTGCCCGAACTCAGACTACACAGACTCGAGTTGCAGCTCAGTTGGTGATGAGCACTGTTGGAAAAGAGTGTTATCAAGGGTTGCGGGTTCGATACCTAGCGCCAACAACGCGCCTTGCTGAGAAACAGGCAGGAGAGACGTTGGGGTGTATTGGGGTGCAGCCCTGTAATGGTGTCAGGGGAGGGACAAGCCGCCGGCCCAGCGTGGTGCGGTGGGCCTCTGAGCCTTTGAACCGGGCCAACTGAGCCTTTGCAGCTCAGTTAGTGATGAGCTCTGTTGGAAGAGAGTGTTATCAAGGGTTGCGGGTTCGATACCTAGCGCCAACAACGCGCCTTGCTGAGAAACAGGCGGGAGAGGTGTTGGGGTGTATTGGGCTGCAGCCCTGTAACGGTGCAAGGGGCGGGACAAGCCGCCGACCCAGCGTGGTGCGGTGGGCCTCTGAGCCTTTGAACCAGGCCGTTACTGAAAAGGAATCCAAAGACTCAGCTAGTATCTCGAAAATGAAGCGCGCGAGTATCCTGCCGAGGATTTCAAGTGCCTCACCTCGTACCCCTGGGGTCCTACTTATAGGCAAATCCAAGGAGGGGGGGGGGGGGGGTCATATTTATACCCCACCCCCATGGCGACTAGGCGACTTCCAGAGGAACTCGCACGGGCTGGGCGAGTATCTCGCCTAGTCGCCTTCCTGGCGAGTATGCGAGGATAGCTCTACTATACTCTCCCAGGCCTTCCGCGATCTTGAATTCTGTCTTTGACTCCTGCCTTGACTTGTTGACCTTGACTTCTGCTGACCTGGCTGTGGTAGGACCCACCCTCGACGAATACGAGTTGTACACAATCCCCGCTCTTTCTGAGCGACGTAGAAGCTCGGAAAGAATCATCCAACACTTATTCGACGAGCTGCTGTGCCGAGTATCTTGGTTGCTCGCCTCTTGTAACTGCCTGTCGATCTCTATAAATAGGGGGGCTGGTTCTTTAGCCAGATTTTCAGAACTCGCGCATAATGTCGAACGCCGAGAAATTTCTATATGACAGCCTCGCCGCGCTAACCGGTGCTCTCGGCGTCGCTAAGCCTAAAAGGCCGCGCGAGGAAGGCATCGCCGCTGATTTGCCCCCCCCCCCAAAGAAGAAGAAGACCAAGAAATCCAAAAAGAAGCCCGCCTCTGACGCAAATGATTCGCCACCACCTCCTGAACAAGTCGCGACTTCCACTAGCATTCCCGCACGATCCGCCAGCACGCAGCAGCTGCTCAGCGACCTAGGGCTTGACGACATCCCCAATGTCGCCACCTCTGATGCGAGCCTCCTCGGCTCGCTCAACATCCCGGAACTCACCTCCACTCTGGCCTCGGAAATCGCTTCCACTCCGGTGCCGCAGCAGGTTGAAGTCGTCGACCTGCCAGGTTGTCATATTGCCGAGATACCCCTCTCTTCACTGATGGTCATTGCCGCTTCTCGCTAACTTTAATTTGATACTCACAGATTCACCACCGGGGGGTGCTGGCGTGGTTCTGAATGTCGCCCCGCTGAGCTCTGCGCTGCTGGTCTCCCTTCCTGTCGGGAGACCAGTAAAGACCGCGCACACGGTGCGGATCTTTGTCGGCGGCAAGAAGATACCAGAGGCCTCGATTCCTGCGGCGAGCAAGGAACTGTCGCTGGAGAAACCTCCGCCAAGGAAGGTGACCCCGACGAGCAAGGATCCATTGCCGATGGATCCTCTGTCAACGAAGGTTCCGCCGGTGAGCAAGGGTCTTCCGGCGAGTTCTGCGCTGCCCGTGAAGAGCTCTGCGCCGCCCGCGGCGAGTTCTGCACTGCCTCTAGCGAGGTCTTCACTGCCCGCGACGAGCTCTTCGCTGCCTCCGCCGAGTTCTTCGCTGCCCCCGCCGCCGCCTCTTACAAATGTCGCCACCATTCAGTCGATAACTGCATCCTTGCCGCTGCCGCCGCCTCTTGTCACGCCTTCCCAAGTTGCCACGACGCGATTTCCTCCGCCTCCCTCGCTGAAGAACCCTCAGCAATCGGCGAGTTCGTCGCTGCCCCTGCCCCCTTCATCACAGCCCGCAGGCAATAAGCCAGTCAAGTCGCGGCCGAGCTACTTCCCGCCAAGAGTTGCAGATGCTGGACAAGGAGGACGCGGGCAAGGCAAGGCGGCCGAGCACGCTGGCGGGCCATCTTCGAGCCGACGAGATGAGCCAACTCGCGGATCCTCTCCTCGCCGATCTAGATCTTCTCGCCGCGGTATGTTCTGACACCGATGTTGCATATGTCAGATAAGTGCCTTGTTTCTAATCCGACGACTTTCTTTTGATGACAGATCAGCCGACGACTCCAGGGGCGGCCTTCATCGACGCCATTGGGTTGGCGGGCATCGAATATCGCCATACTGCTGCTCGCTCTTGCATGGAGCTGGAGAGCAATTTTGACCAACTGGCGATCTGCGAACCTCATCGCCGAATATCATCCCTGGATGTGCGGATGTCGAAGATGGAAGAGCTCCGGAGTACTCTGGAGAGCTTTGAAGCCCGCTTCCACATGGTAAAGGAGAATGATCGCCAGTAGGCGATTAACAACCATCGCCTCCAGCTTGTTCTCGACGAGCTGGCCGGTATTCGCGCGAGTATGGGCTCTGTTGGCCGGCTGACGAGGATGGAGGAGCAGTTGCGGCTTGACGATGACGCGATGGCGCTGACGATGTAGCACTTCCGGCGGGCGCGCGAGATGGGCTGGGCTGGGTGACATCCTCACCCTCCAGAGAGACCTCCAAGGACTTAGGATTTTCTTTTTCTTTTTCTTTCTTCTATTTGAAGCTCTCCAAGTGCGACTTTATGAACATTTATTGATTTGTAATAAGCGAGTTTGGATCTCACACTGTTATTAAGTTTTTTCTATTTCCAATGTTTGTGCGATATCTTGTCTGGATTGTGCCGAGTTTGTTCTGTAGGTTTCGATCATGCTTTATCTGCATTGCGCGACCTACGCAACAGAATCAGCTTACTCGCTTAGGGCGCGACTTGGGTCGATACTCGCCATAATGAAGATATACCCCCTGGCGCCTATAAATAGAGGGGGTAGGTAGGACATAAGTACGATGTTGTGCTTTTGAACCCATAGCTCGCGAGTATCTTTTCCTGCTCGCGCGCTGCGACTTTGCTTCGTTCCTCGCTCTTCTTTCTTCTTCCTCGTTAAAACTCGCAAGATGGTTGGAGACGATGCCAGTGCTCGCCGCCAAGCCCATGCCGCCAACTTCGCGGATGCAGCTTTCAAGAAATCGATCACCACCGAGCGCGACTTAGAGAGTTTTAGGGAAAGACTCTTGCCTGAGGGATACTCTGCCAGGCTCTCGAGTCGCAGCGAGCGACTAAACACGTACATAGAGGGCGCGCTGGTCCTCCCACTTCGCCATTTCGACGCGGGCCTGCGACTTCCGTTGTGGCCGGAGTATTGCGAGATATTGCGGTACTTCGGCATCGTCCCAGCGTAGATCAACCCCAACTGCGTCACGATCATCATGGGGTTCCTCTGCTACTTGTGCGAGGAGATGGTCGCCTTCGACCTTTCAGTCTTTCGCAAGATATTCGCCTTCGCCGCGACTGCCGAGGGCGTGGTCTACTTCAGCAGCCACGTCTGCACTCTGGTGGGGACGACGAACAAAGTCCACTGATGGAGCGAGCTGCTAGTCGTCGTCGAAGGCGACTTCGATGGCGTTCTGGAGAGGCCGCACCAACGTGCCGAAGTCGCCTTCCTCCCGCCGATATTGGAGGGCGTCCGCGAGCAGCTTGTCGAGTCGTTCCGAGGTCGCCGGTTCGATGTCATCTTCTGGAGACTAAACGTCAACAGCTTGTTGGAGATACATTCCAAGGAGGGTAAGTTCTTTAGCGAGGATCATTTTTTGCATACTCGCTCCCCCAGCCTTAGCTTTACAACTGATATCGCTTATCATTCTACAGTGCCGTGCGAGATCCCGGAGAAGCCGCTCCCTCCGGCGAAGGAAGTCGTCACTTCGCTACATGAGACCAACTCGCCGACTGATGTCAGCGAGAAGAAAAGGCTCGCCAAGGGCAAAGGGAAAGCCAGGTCGTCGGGCCATGCGAACAAAAAGCCGAAGGTGTCTTCGCTACAGCCTGACGACCAATAATCGCCGCCACTGGATGCTCGGCTTCCCCGCTTCCATCCCAACTTCAACTTGGGGCGAGAGGCGGTGGACGCCTATGGTCGCCCGCTGGTGACCTGGTCGGCCGACGACCACCTGGTGATGCTGAGCACCAACCTTCCCTCCTGGTCGACGGACTGGGAGGACAAGGGGGAGGCCTTCTCCGTCCTCCACGCTTTGTATGGGCGAGGCGACGCCGAATCGATGCTGGACCTCAGTGAGGAGGAACTCGCTCAGCAGGCATCTTGCTCGCTCGCGCGAGCCGTCGAACTGAATCATTTCGCGGCGAGGAAGATGCTGGAGAGGACCAAGGCCTTGAAGATCGTCAGCAAGAAGACGATTGATCTCGGCATGGAATCCGCCCGCTGGCGAGATTATGAGGTAAGTCGCCTCCTGCGCGCGATGTTGATGTTGTCAGACTTGGATTCTTTTTGCTGACTCTCTGTTCTTTGTCGTAGGCTGCCGAGATAGAAACTGCCAAGAAGCTTTCTGAGTATGAGGCGAAGCTCGCCAAGTCTCAGGCTGATCTGGAGGCAGCCCAAGTCCGCGCAGCCGAGATGGAATCTCGCCTGGCCATTTTAGAAGCCGGTGCGAGTTCTTCTGCTCCTCAGCCGCGGCCGGAGGACGACCCTCATTATGCCATCAAGCGATCTCGCATCTTGTGGGAGGAGAGGTCGTCGGTTCGCCGTGAGATAGCCCGCGCGGCCGGCAACGTCGTGCTCTCGAGGCTGAGGATCAGCGAGAAACTCGCCGAGGGGGAGAAGCAGTTCACCGTGGACAAGCTTATCCCCGAGCTGCTCGCCGAGGCAACAACCTCGCCAGATCGCATACCTTCGTCGTCGTCGGGCTCCAGCAGCAGCGGCAGCAGCAGTGCAGTGGCATCGGCAGCGGCGAGGAGGAGTGCGACGAGAGTGGCGAGGAAGAGGATGCTGACATTGGAGATGAGGAATATCGGCCTGATACTGACTACGATGAGTCCTAGTTGCTCGCCGATATTTGTCATACTCGCACATACTAGTTAGCGACATTTTTGTAATAGATACTTTTGTAACTTGTAAATTTTTGAAAAAATATAAATACAAGTCTGAATTACCATGCTGTGTTTTCCTGCTTTCATACTTGCTTGACGATGATACTCGCTAGGCTCATAGGCTCGCTTTTACCCGTGCGTTGGCATCATTCATAGTCGAATAATTTATGCTCGCACGTCCATAGTCACTCTTCATAACTCGCATCCCAATAATCGCCCGTGTCCTGCACATATACTCGTCGTGGCATACTCGCACGCTTGTCGTTTCGTACTCGCACACTTGTCGTTTCATACTCGCATACTCGCCCATACCTGCTCGCATACTCGCCAGGGTTTACCCGCTCCTACACGCTTTATTTTACCAAAACCGACATCCTGCGAGGAGCTGAGCCTGATTTGTGGTTGAGAGTAGTCGACACCCAGCAGGAGCCGAGCTCAACTGGGGGTGGTAGTTAGTCGACACCTTGTAGGAGCCAAGCTCAACTAGGGGTGGGAACTAGTCGACTTGGGGAGGCAAGTAGTCGGTCTGTAGGAGAGGAGCTCGTACAGAGGTCTCGGACTATGACATCACTGCAGCGAGGATTTTGGTCTCACTCGAGGAGGTCGTTGGCCAATATGCAGGAGAGGAACTCATGCAGGAACTTGGACTTACGAGTACCTACCACTCGAGGACTTGGACATTGTTGGAGTCGACAGCTCTCAGGAGCCTTGCTCAACTAGAGTGGTGTAGGTCGACTCGGGGAGGCAAGTAGTCGGGCTGCATGAGAGGAGCTCGTACAGAGGTCTCGGACTACGGCATCACTCCAGCGAGGATCTTGGTCTCACTCAAGGAGGTCGTTGGCCAATATACAGGAGAGGAGCTCGTGCAGGGAATTGGACTTACGAGGACCTGCCACTCGAGGACTTGAACATTGTTGTAGTCGGCAGCTCTCAGGAGCCTTGCTCAACTAGAGTGGTGTAGGTCGACTCAGGGAGGCAAATATCGGTCTGCAGGAGAGGAGCTCATATAGAGGTCTCGGACTACGACATCACTCCAGCGAGGATCTTGGTCTCACTCGAGGAGGTCGTTGGCCAATATGCAGGAGAGGAGCTCATGCAGGGACTTGGACTTACGAGGACCTGCCACTCGAGGACTTGAACATTGTTGGAGTCGACAGCTCTCTGGAGCCTTGCTCAACTAGAGTGGTGTAGGTCGACTCGGGGAGGCAAGTAGTCGGTCTGCAAGAGAGGAGCTCATACAGAGGTCTCGGACTACGACATCACTCCAGCGAGGATCTTGGTCTCACTCGAGGAGGTCATTGGCCAATATGCAGGAGAGGAGCTCGTGCAGTGACTTGGACTTACGAGGACCTACCGCTCGAGGACTTGGACATTGTTGGAGTCGACAGCTCTCAAGAGCCTTGCTCAACTAGAGTGGTGTAGGTCGACTCGGGTAGGCAAGTAGTCGGTCTGCATGAGAGGAGCTCGTACAGAGGTCTCGGACTAAGACATCACTCCAGCGAGGATCTTGGTCTCACTCGAGGAGGTCGTTGGCCAATATGCAGGAGAGGAGCTTGTGCAGGGACTTGGACTTACGAGGACCTGCCACTCGAGGATTTGAACATTGTTGGAGTCGACAGCTCTCAGGAGCCTTGCTCAACTAGAGTGGTGTAGGTCGACTCGGGGAGGCAAGTAGTCGGTCTGCTGGAGAGGAGCTCGTACAGAGGTCTCGGACTGCGGCATCACTCCAGCGAGGATCTTGGTCTCACTCGAGGAGGTCGTTGGCCAATATGCAGGAGAGGAGCTCGTGGAGGGACTTGCACTTACGAGGACCACTCGAGGGCTTGGACATTGTTGGAGTCGACAGCTCTCAGGAGCCTTGCTCAACTAGAGTGGTGTAGGTCGACTCGAGGAGGCAAGTAATCGGTCTACAGGAAAGGAGCTCGTACAGAGGTCTCGGAGTACGACATCACTCCAGCGAGGATCTTGGTCTCACTCATGGAGGTCGTTGGCCAATATGTAGGAGAGGAGCTCGTGCAGGGACTTGGACTTACGAGGACCTGCCACTCGAGGACTTGAACTTGTTTTTCCTGCTGCTTCAAGAGTTTGAAAACGGATTAAGCTCATCAATATCTTTGAGGACGAAGAAAATCAAACAGCGAATGATGATCTTGCCGCCGTCGAGTTGAGAGGTTGGCGTCCAATCCTGTTCCTGATAGTTCCTCCAGCCGGAGGAGAGATGCGATCGGGGGTAGCTAGTCCAACATGCAAGGGGGGAGCTGATCTCGGCCGTCAATGCAGGGATCCGGTCTTACAAGGGCGCTTATATCCTGAGGCATCGTCCCATCGTCCGAACTGGGCTATATATGAGAAACAGGTCGAAGGCACATTTCCCAATCCAACCGCTGCAATCGCTCTCAGCTCTGCCAACTGGCTACGAGTGTAAATGCAAGAGCGAGGGGTTATGTTCTTCCGAGGGTCCTCCAGGACGCACTCGCGACTAACATATTCCCTTGGGCCTATCCTGGCTCTCTGGCTACTGAAGGGCCTGCCCGAACGGAGAGCTTGACAAGGTTGATCCTTCCTCAAATCCAAGAGGTTGGAGTCCAAACCTGTTCCCGCTAGTTCCTCCAGTCGGAGGATAGATGCAATCGGGGGTAGCTAGGCCGACATGCAAGGGGGGAGCTGATCTCGACCATCAGTGCAGGGGTCCGGTCTTACAAGGACACTTATATCCCGAGGCATCGTCCCATCGTCTGCACTAGGCTATCCGGGGGGAACAAGTGGACGACCGGCTTCTCGGATCGATCTTGGAGCAAAATTTTGAGTTCCCAGAAAACTTGAGATGAAAAGAAGAGTGAACAGAAGCAGAACAGTTGTCATTGCATATATGTAAAAGAAGGTATAAGTACTAGTACAACATGAAACGCTAGGGATAGAACCTTTTCAGGTCATCCCCGCTCCAAGTACCTCCCATTCTCTCTCCAACCTGATCGTGGATATAATAGCCTCCGGTGGCCAAGGCTTCCTGGACAATGAAGGGACCTTCCCAATTTGGATGTAGCTTGCCAACCGTTGCTCCTCTTCCTGCGGCGTCCACCTTCTTCATAACCAGATCCCCCTCGAGGAAGTGCTTTAGGCAGACGTTTTTGTCGAAGTGCTTCGTCATGCGCCGCTTAATCTCCTCTTGGCGGATGGAGGCCAAGTCACGAAGCTCTTCTACAAAATTCAGTGAGAGTCTTTGAGCATCTTCATTCTCCAAGCGTCATTCTTTGCCATCTCCACCTGTTATGACTCTCGGGCTCCGAACCTCGAACTCTACTGGGATGAGTGCCTCGGACCCGTGGGACAACTTGAAGGGAGTTTCCCCCGTAGCCGAGTTTGGAGTTATTCTCAGGGCCCAGAGGACCGAGGGGAGCTGCTCCGCCCAGTTGCCTTTCAAGTTGGTGACTTTCTTCTTCAGGAGGTTGATGATCAACTTGTTGGCGGCTTCCACCTATCCGTTGCTGCGAGGATGATGTACAGAGGTGAATCGAAGATCCGTCCCAAGCTGCTTGCAGAAGTCCTCTAACTCCAAGCTGGCGAACTGCGGCCCATTGTCGGTGACGATGGCGAGAGGAATCCCGAACTACATGCAATTTCTACCCAAATGAAGTTCGTCACAATCTGCGATGTGGTCTTGGCTAAAGCTTTTACCTCGATCCATTTGGAAAAGTAGTCGATCATGACAAGGACGAACTTCCTCTGCTCGCTGGCCTGAGGAAAGGGGCTGATCAAGTCCATCCCCCAGATGGAGAAGGGCCATGGAGTAGTGATCGAGCGAAGATGTGGAGCTATCTGTAGTTGAAGAGGCGCGAAGAGCTGGTACTGGAGGCACTTTTTGGAGAAGGCCTCTGCATCCTTCCTAATTGTGGGCCAGAAGTATCCATGCCTTAGAATCCTTTGCTCAAGAGTGCGAGTCCCCGAGTGACTGCCGCACTCTCCTGAGTGAATCTCCTCCAGGATATGAGGTACTTCAATCTCTTACAGGCACCAAGCCAGAGGACCTGAGATGGTCTTGCTGTAGAGCTCTCCGTCTAGAAGCAGATAGTAGGAGGATTTATAACGAAACTTCCTCTGATCTCCTTTGCTGGCAGGAACCTGACCCGTTGTCAGGAAAGAAACAAACAGATCCCTCCAAGATGCCCTTTGCTCGATCTCCATCATTTCCCCTTCCTCGATGGATGGTCGGAAAAGCACAGTCACGGTCCCCCCAGCCCGGGGACTGTATTTGGCAAGATAGCCAGCTTTTGAATTCTCTTCTCGGGGTACGTGCTCGACGAAGAAAGATTGAAACCCCCAGATCAGACCTTTCACCTTGATCAAATACCGTTACAAAATCGGATAATTCACCTCGAACTCGCCTCTGATCTGGGACGCAACTACCATCGAGTCGGTTAAGGATTTGATGTCTCGGATTGCTAACACTTTGGCGAGTCGTAAGCCGACTACCATGGCTTCGTACTCCGCCTGATTGTTGGTAACTGGGAAGAGGATCTCGACTGCTTGCTCAATCCTGGTTCCCTGAGGACTTACGAGCACGACTCCGGCTCCCACGAAATATCTGCTCGAAGCCCCATCCACTAACATCTTCCAGGAGACTGTGCTAGAAGAACCTTCCTCTCCTTCTTCCTCGGCCGAGAAGTCGGCAAGGAAATCTGCCACCGCCTGAGCTTTGATTGCTACCCTTGGAGAGTAAGAAATGTCGAACTCGCTAACCTCCACCTCCCACTTTGCCAGCCTGTTAGAATGCTCCACTCCATCCAGGATACTTCGTAGAGGATGATCGGAGACGACCCTGATGGAATGAGCTTGAAAATACGGACGGAGCCTCCGAGTCAAAACCACCAAGGCAAACACCAGCTTCTCCAAAATAGGGTACCTCGCCTCCACCTGCCGCAGCACTCTACTAACATAGTAGATAGGAAGTTGCCTCTTGCCTTCCTCTCGGACCAATAACGAGCTAACTGCTTCCGCCCCGACTCCTAGATAAAGAAAGAGATCCTCATTACCCCGCGGGCCCTGGAGGAGAGGAGCTTGGGTTAGCTGTTGCTTGAGCTTTCCGAAAACCTCCTTACACTCCGCCGTCCACTCGAACTTCTGATTCCCGCGAAGGGTCTTGAAGAATGGAGAACACTTCTCCCCTGCTTTGGATAAGAAACGGCTGAGGCCTGCCAGCCTTCCAGTCAGCATTTGAACTTGGGATCCCTTGGTGACACCATCTCCAGAATGGCCTTCACCTTGTCTAGATTAGGTTCCACCCCCACTGGGAGTAAGGAGCTGACCTAGAAACTTCCCTCTTCCTACACCAAAGATGCACTTGGCCGGGTTGAGTCGCATCTTGTACTTCCTTACAGTAGCAAAGGTCTCCTCCAGATCCGTTATGTGTTCCGCGACACTCTTACTCTTGACGAGGAGGTCATCCACATAAAACTCCAAGTTCCTCCCTTCTGTCCCTTGAAGATTTGATCCATCATTCTCTGGTAAGTTGCGCTTGCATTCTTGAGCCCGAAGGGCATCATCTTGTAGCTATAGCAGCCATCACTGGTTAGAAAGAGACGTCCCGGCCAGTCGGGGGATGCATCCGGATCGTGGTGATACCCTGAAAAAGCATCAAGAAAAATCATCACAGGAAACTCGATGGCGGAATCAACAAAGCGCGTAAATTTGAGGCAAGGGGTAGCAATCCTTCGGGCAAGCTTTATTCAACATTGAAAATCGATACATAGACGCCACCCCCTTCCTGGCTTCTTCACATTACAACATTGGAGACCCGGCCTGGATACTGGATCTCGAGACAAAAAAATGCCCTCCAGCAGCTTCCTACCTCCTCCCTAATCGCTTCGGCCAGCATGGCGACGCTCTTCCTATGCTTCTACGAACTGGAGCCACCGCGGGATCCAGGTTGAGGCGATGATAAGAAACATCGGCATCCACCCCTGGCATCTCTGCGGCGCTCCATGCAAAGACATCAACATTGTCCTGCAGGCAAGCAGCCATCTCTATCTTCCCTCCTAGTGGCAGCAATCCTCCCACCTTCAGCAGTCCCGGCTCTCCTCCTCGAGAGATCACCTCTATCTCCTCCACCTCTTCAGCAGCACACAATCCCTTCTCCTTCTCCAACATCTCCTCCAGCTTCTCCGTGTCACCCATCCAACTGATGGTGCTGACGACATTCAAGTAACATTCCCTGGAAGCCTTGGGATCTCCCCTGATCCTGATCTGAACATCTCCGCGGCAGTACTTCAGGCACTGATGGTAAGACGACGGAATGACCCTGAAGTAGTTGATGAGGGGTCGCCCGAAGATGGCGTTGTAACCGCTCGGAGCATCGACGATGATGAAGCGGCATCGGATCGACGTCCCGCCGAGCGTAACCAGCAGCTCCACTGCTCCCTCCACCTCTTTCTTCTCTCCTGAGAAGCCAAAGAGCGGTCCATCTGATGCCTAGACTCGGGACGCTTCCACCTGAAGCCCGACGAAGGTTCTTTTAAAGATGGCATTCACTGAGCTACCGTTGTCCACGAGGATTCAGTCAACGGTGAAGTCCTCGATGGCGGCTTGAATGACCCGGGCATCATGGAAAGGATTCTCATTCCCCAGCATATCTTCCTTCGAGAAGGTGATCTCCTCCAATGGCGGCGGGGTTTGTAACGTCGAGGAGACGTTCTTTCAATAGATCTGGTGGAGACTCCCTTTGCGGGAAGCTCCTATCCCGACCACTCCATTGATCACGCCTACATGCCCACCTCCTGGGCCATGTATCACTTCCCCGCGACCTCCCAGGTCGACTCGGTCCTCATTCCTCCTCCTCGCTGGAGCTTGGAATGCCACCTGCCCCACCGCGGCCTCCTTCCTCTGCTGCTCTCTTTCTGTCGCTCCACCTCCAGTCTCCTCCTTACTTCCCAGAACTTGGGGCAAGACAAGGTCCCGTTCCCCTCTACCCGATGAATATCGCATTAGAGGGGAATCTCCGCCTCCTGGCGCATCGCTCGCTGCTCCCTCCGACCCCGTTTGTTGTCTTGGCGAGCGATGGCCATCGTCTCCCGTCTTCCTCCTCCTCGGCCTCCCTCCTGCCGGTTTCCATTCCTCCTCTCTTCTTGGTACTGCTGCCTTGCTGGTCTCCATTATGGGCGATTCTCCGGATACTGGAATCGTCTTTCCCCCCTTCTTCCTTCCCGAGCTTCCGCCGGCCTTCTCTCTTCTTGCCTTCGAGGCCTCTCCTGCCTCCTCTCTTCAACCCTCCTGGGTTCCTCCCTCTTCCTTCTCTCCTCTCTCCTTGGTTCTTCCTTCTTCCTCTCCTCTCGCCTTTCCGGCGTCCTCCTTGACTTCGACACTGAAGGTCCTGCTCTTCCCCTCTCCGTCGCAATCTCCTCATCCAGCCTTGCTAAGAAGTCTTTGTTTTTCTCCTCCCCTAGAACAAAAGTGTTCGCCTTTTCTATCATGTCTTCGAAAGATCTCGGGGGATTGGACCCCATCTACAGACTGAACAATCATTACTTCAACCTGAACTTCAGGGCTACCATCAAGGTAAAGCTGTCCACTTCTTCTACCTCCAAAATCTCCTCCTGGAAGCGGTCGATGTAGTGACCCAAACTCTCGTGCTGCCCTTGGATGATTTTGAAGAGGGTCGTCGCTTCCTTCTTCCTCTTCTTTGATGTCGCAAACCTCGCCATGAGGCCTCGACGCAGATTTGAGAAGTAGTACACGGACCCTGCCGGTAGCTGATGGAACCAATCCCTGGCGTTCCCCTTGAGGGTGATGGAGAAGAATCTACACTTGAAGGCGTCAGACATGTTGCGGATGGAGACGACATCTTCAAGCCACTGGAGGTGTCTGACAGGGTCGTCTCTGCCGGAGTAGTAAGTGATAACGGGTTCCCTGAACCCTTCTGGAACTGCAGCGGCGAGGATCTCGTCACAGAAGGTGCTCCTCCCTCCCTGGCGGTGACGAGTTTCATCCTCGCTGGAGACGTCGTACTCGCCATAATGCCGAGTATCTCTGCATCTCGTCGGCGACATTGGATCCCGAAAACGGACCCCCTGGCTACTCATCGGGTAATGTCGCGACTGCATCGGTCGCTCTTCCCTTGCCCAAGCGGGCTCCTTTCCAGCTCGCCTCGGCGGCGCTTCTTCTTCTAGCGGTGTCAGGCGACGGGGAGAAGTCGTCGTGATCTCAGGGCGCTGAGCGAACCCGGCGAGGATGGTTTGCTCAATCTTCTTCGCGAACTCTTCAAATGCGGCCATTGTCACAAACTCGCCTCCTCGCGCGGCGTCTCCTCCCCCGCCGAGTTGCCGACCAACTCTCCTTGCTCGCCACCAATGGCCATCTCACTCAACTTCCAAACTTTCCTCCTTGGCTGCGATCCACGCTCACCGCACCAAGTGTTGAAGCCAAGAAAAATCCCAACCTCAGAATTCGGACCAAAGCCTCCTAAGGTTACTGGCTCAGAAGCTAGATCAGACGACTAGAGTGACTAGAATGAAGAATCAGATCAAACAGGACCCCAGATGTTGCGGAAGGAAGGTCCCACCACGTGCCCGGATGCTCAAAAGGAGCAGCCCCTTGTCAACCAAAGATGGCCGAACTGGGTACGAGGGAAGCTAGCTGGCAAAGTCGCAAGGTCGCGAGTTGCTCTCGAAGGAAAAAAAGAATCCAAAGACTCAGCTAGTATCTCAAAAATGAAGCGTGCGAGTATCCTGCCGAGGATTTCAAGTGCCTCACCTCGTACCCCTGGGGTCCTAATTATAGGCAAATCCAAGGAGGGGGGGAGGGGGGGGGGGGGTCATATTTATACCCCACCCCCATGGCGACTAGGCGACTTCCAGAGAAACTCGCACGTGTTGGGCGAGTATCTCGCCTAGTCGCCTACCTGGCGAGTATGCGAGGAGAGCTCGACTATACTCGCCCAGGCCTTCCGCGATCTTGAATTCTGTCTTTGACTCCTGCCTTACCTTGTTGACTTCGACTTCTGCTGACCTGGCTGTGGCAGGACCCACCCTCGACGAATACGGGTTGTACAAGCCTTATGTCAACCCTTTTCCCAAATGACAAGATTTCCCTTAATTGTGCTTATGTGAGTATGTGTGGACCATGTGATTACCCAAATGGAGTGCATGGAGTCATGAGTGTCCCAATCAAGGCCTTTGTCTATGCAAACCTCCTCTAAGCCAACCATGGCGTGACATCACCCTTAAGTCAGCTTTGGGTCAACATCGACCAATTCATGTGATTTAGACCATATAGATTGGTGATTGGGCTCAATTGGACCCAATTAAAGCTCAACCCAACCAAAGGTGGTGACATGTCATCAAAGTTGTCGATATGATTTTGATAGGTCAAACCCACGAATATGAAGGTTGACCAAGCCATATCCCTCAAGTTTAGGATCAATCCATGTTAGCCCGACCAAGGGGTGTGCCACTCCACTCACAGTAGAAACTACATCTCTAAGAGGTCTAGTAGCGCGGCCGACCACCACCTCCACACAAATGGAGATATACCTCTAATAGCACTTGGATTAACCAGACTATATATGGAGCCCCAAGCCCCTCACTTGATGTTATTCATCTTTGCCCCCACCCCAAACGAATCAATATAAGGTGCTGGAAATCTCTGTTGGAGACACCACCAAGATTGTTAGAATCGCGATCCAGATCATAGGATCTTACGATCCTACGATCCAGATTTTGTAAATAAATCCTGATTTTGTAAAGCGAGCTGATTCTGTAAAGCAATTCTCGATCCGACCATACTATCAGATCCGATCCTACCTCAAAACGATTTCATCTAGGATCTCGATCCTTACAACCTTGGACACCACATCTCAGATCAACATAAAAAATGTCCTTGAGGTAGCTACATGAACTCCTTTAGTGCATTTATCATGTAGGTGGAAAGAATGAGGCTCCCTAGACCACTGGTGAAATGGTGGCGCCCTAGACTGTACAACCCCGTATCCGGCGAGTGAGGTCGCCAAGAACCAGACCGGCAGGTTTAGATCGCCCAGGCAGCAGGCAAGCTCGACAGGAAAATCTGAAGGCTGAGCTCGGCATTCGTCGACCCCGAGCTCAGCATCCGCTGAGCCAAGTCCGGGTTTCGTCGAGCTGAGCTCGACTAATGAAGGAAGATCGATGGGCGAGCACAGTAGCCAGCTCACACTCGTCCTATGGAGCTCGGCAACAGCAGACGAGCAAGACCTTCAGGGGTGGCCGAGCTCCTCAGCTCGCCCAGGTCTATGAGGTATTTTTTACTATTTTGCCCCCGCTGGCCTACCCATAGCCCTTCAGAACAGCGGAGTTACGCTGTTGGCAGGCCAACCTGGACTGCACATAGCCATTCAGAACAGCGGGAGTTGGCTATTTGCAGGCCGTTTCAGAAATCTATAAATAGGACCCAAGGGGTACCTCAAAAAGCATGCTTCTTGTGCCTTCTTGCTCCATCTCTCAAGCGCTTTCTGAGGATACCTTAGCTCGGCCTTTGGCTAAGGAGGGGAAGCGGTCTAAGATCTTCCGGGTGTGTGGTGGGTCCTCCCGCCGAGCCCTTGGGTCAGTTCTTTTTTGCTTCCTTTGTTGTTTTTCTTGCAGGAAAGAAGTAGGTGCGCCATCACCCCTTTCCCAAGGGTGAACTCCACAAGAGACCGATTTTCGGTTTCAACATTTTGGTGCGGTGAGCGTGGAGCATGGTCAGCATAGAAAATCTTCAGCGAGCTCAATGACAGGAGGACAAGGATCTGACAGGTCGGACTCGCCACCCCCATCTCTGGCCACGGTGGGGATGTTTGAAGATTTCAGGAACGAGGTGTTGGGCCTCGTCAAGTGCGCACTCGGAGCGCAAGCCGAGTGCTCGACTCCAGCTGCCCAGATCGCAGCTGCCCCCTCTCTGGGCGAGGACGCCCCAGGCAGGCGAGCTGGGAAGGAAGTGGTCGAGGAGGGCCGGGGGTGCGAGATCCCCGAGCGCGTGCTCTTCCCCGGCTCGGCAGGCGGAGGCCGGATCGGCGAGCTGGGCCCGCGAGATGGGCCAGCTCGCCGAGTAGGGGGACACCGCCCCTTTGGCGAGTTGGTCTCTTCCGCTCCAGTTCCAGAGAGGTTCAGGAAACCCGAGATGTCCTACTACACCGGGAAGGGAGACCCGGTCCAACACGTCTAGTGGTTTGAGGACGTGGTCTTGATCCGACAGATGTTAGATGGGTTCAAGTGCCGACTCTTCGCCATCACCCTCAAGGAGAAGGCGAGGGAGTGGTTTCACCAACTACCGGCCAGCTCCATCTACTGCTTCGAGGACCTGCGTTGGGGGTTCATGTTGAAATTCACTACCTCGAAGAGGAGGAAGAAGGAGTAGGAGTCCCTGTTCCACATCAAGCAGGGAGTGAATGAGACGTTGGGAAGCTACGTCGACCGGTTCCAGGAGGAGGTCACCCAGGTCCAGGAGATGTCGGGCCACAGTCTGATGATGGCTTTCACCCTGGGACTGCAACAGGGTTTCTTCAGGATGGAGTTGAAGAGAGTGCCCCCCTCTCCTACGAGGAGTTGATGGAGAGGGCGGCGAGAGAAGTCGACGGGGAGGAGTCGAATCCGGAGTTCGCCCGAAAGCTGTCCAGGTGGGCCACGGAGGAAGAGAAGGAGTCAAGAGCCAGAAGAGGGCAGGAGGAGAGGAGAGTCGAGCCCCGACAGAGGGAGCAGAGGCAGCTCCAGGGGCAGTAGCAGCCCAAGTGGGGGCGTCAGGAGCCAGAGCGTCGGTTGGGCTGGAGGCCCGAGTGGCAAAAGCAGGGGACACAGAGAGGGTACCAAGGAAGGGACCGCCATCAAGGGGGACAAGATCAATTCCATCCCCTGGGTTGGAGGCGGGAGCAGAGGCCTCCACTCCCCGATCAAGAACAGACTATTGCCATAGCCATAGGGGAGAGGAGGAGAGTAGCAAGGAGGAGGAGGAGATAAGTTAGGGTGGAGTTGTCCTACTGTGACTTCCATCAAGAGGAAGGGCACGCCACAACCACGTGCCCAGAGTTCCTCAAGATGAGGGGAAACAGGGAGCAGTAGCAGCAGCAGTAGGGGCGCTAGGAGGTGAGAATCGAGGAGGTCCTGCCTCGAGCGGAGGAGGACCGTTGTGAAGACCGGGTGGACGTCGGGACCCGAGGAGGATCAGGTGATCCATGGGGGGTGGGGGTGGGGGTTGAGGCTTCCCGAAGGGCGAGCCTCCATACCATGTATCACCGGAGCAACCCCACCCCCAGAAGAGAGGATCACCTTCTCGAGGTGCGATATGCCGGATCATGAGGATCCATTTTGCGATGCGCTGGTCATCCAGACGACCATCAAAAATTTCACCATCTCCCAGATCCTCGTTGACAACGGAAGCTCCATCAACGTCGTCTTTAAGAAGGCGTTTGACGCAATGAAGGTGGAGGCAAAGAGGGTGTTGGCCTCAGATGGGTCTTTGTTTGGATTTTCGGGGGAGAGGAAGGAGGTAGAAGGAGGAGTAAGACTCCATGTCACCCTAGGGGGCAGTCCCAGAACTGTAGATTTGTCATCGTGGATGCCCCCAGCAGCTACATCGTCATCTTCGGGAGGCCCCTCATCAGCGCCTTCCGCTGCGTCCCCTCGTCATTCCATTAATGCTTAAAGTTCAATGCTGAGGGGATCCAAGTCCAGGTCAGGGGGGACCCCAAAGTGGCGCGGGAGTGCTACGTCACCGCCGTGAACTCCATCTCTTGGTAGGAGGGAGCCGAGGAGATGGAGCGAAGGATGGAGGAGGCAGAGCAGGAAGCTGGCGGGGAGGAGATGGAGGTGGAGAGCTGCACCGAGGTTGAGGTGGCAGGAGGAGATCGGGAGGAGATCGGGAGGAGTCGGCCGAGGCAATGGCCGTGGAGGAAGAAGTGGAGGTGGAGGTCCTCGTCCCAGGGGAGAGGGATGTTGAAGAATGGGGGGAGCAACCCAGGCTGGAGGCTGTAGAAGAGGTGGTGGAGCTGGAGGTTATCACCCTTGGAGGCAGGGTGGAGAAGGTCCGCGTCAGCGGAGGGCTGACCCCGGAGGCTCAAGGCAGGATGCTAACGTGCATCTAGAGGAACGTGGACATCTTTGCAAGGAGCGCCGCGGAGATGCCAGGGGTTGACGTGGATGTGGCTTGCCACCACCTCAACTTGGACTCGGAAGCACGTCTCATCCAACAAAAGAAGAGGTCCACCACAGACAAGCTGGCCGAGCCCATCAGAGAGGATGTGGAAAAGCTTCTCAAGGCCTGCTTCGTGCCCGAGATCCAATACCCCTGCCGGGTCTCCAATGTAGTCATGGTTAAAAAGGGAGACGGCCGGTGGCGTATGTGTGTCGATTTTTCCTTGCTTAATAAATCTTGTCCTGAGGACTGTTATCCCTTGCCTCGGATCGACGCGCTAGTTGACTCAGCCGTTGGTTTTTTAGTAATGAGTTTTCTAGATGCATTTTCAGGTTATCATAAAATCAGGATGCACCCCCGGACGTCAAGGACGTCTCGTTCATCACAGGGGATGGATTCTACTGTTACAAAATGATGTCATTTTGGCTGAAGAACGCAAGGGCAACCTATCAAAAGATGATGGACCGGGTCTTCAAAGAACAGAAGGGGAGGAACCTGGAGGTATACGTAGATGATCTCATGATCAAGAGTCAGGATGTGGACTCCCACCTCCAGGACCTAGAGGAGACTTTTGCCACCCTGCGCAAGTACGGGATGCGATTGAACCCCCTGAAGTGCGTCTACGGGGCCGACAGGGGGAAGTTATTGGGGCACCTCCTCACCCCCGCGGGGGTCGAACCAAATACGGATAAGGTCAAGGCTATCGTAGAGCTGGGATCGCCACAGAATACTAAGGAGGTGCAACGGTTGACAGGGAAGCTGGCAGGGTTAAACAGGTTCCTCTCCCGGGCTGGGGAGAAGTGCTCCCCCTTCTTCAAAACACTAAGGGGGGGGGGGGGCAAAAATTCGAGTGGACCAAGGAGTGCGAGGAGGCATTCCAGGCCCTCAAGATACAGTTGACGCGGGCTCCGTTGCTCCAAGGGCCAAAGGAGGGGGAGGACCTGTTTTTGTATCTCGGGGTCGGGGCGGAGGCCTTGAGCTCCGTCCTAGTTCGTGAAGAAGGGAAGAAGCAGCTCCCCATATATTACGTGAGCCGGTCCTGAGGAAGGCCGAGCTCTGGTATCCAATTTTGGAGAAGCTGGCCTTCGCCCTGATCATCTCAGCCCGGAGGCTGCGGCCCTATTTCCAGGCACACTCCATCCGAGTGGTGACTGACCATCCCCTCTGCAACATCTTTGAGGGGGTGGAGCATTCTGGCAGGCTGGCAAAGTGGTCGGTGGAGTTAAGCGAGTTCGACATCTCCTTCGTCCCCCGCCTCTCGATCAAGGCTCAAGCGATGGCCGACTTTTTGGCCGATTATGTGATTGAGGTGGCGGAGGAAGAGCTCACTCGTCCGACTCCATGGAAGGTGAAGGTATATGGCGCCTCGGGGAGGCATTCCCTAGGGGTGGGGGTGATCTTGGAAAGCTCCCAGAGAACTAGAATCAAGCAAATAGTGGTGGTGCACTTACCCATCACGAATAATCAGGCCAAGTATGAGGCCGTGATAGCAGGACTGCGCCTGGCCAGGGAGCTAGAGGTGTTGGACATGGAGGTCCTCACTGACTCCATAGTGGTGGCTTCCTAGATCAACGGGGACTTTGAGGCAAGAGAGCCTACCCTGCAGCTTTACTTAGCCAAATTAAAGGGGGTCATTGGCACATTTGAAACCTTCTCCATCCGGCATGTACCCCGGGAGGAAAATGAACAGGTCGATCAACTAGCAAAGCATGGTCCCCGGGTGGGGGGGGGAGACTATCACCGACCTATTCCGTCCTTCCATCGAAGAGGTAGAGCTCATGGAGATAGATCAGCGGCCCTCATGGATGGACTCGGTCACAACTTTCCTTTCCACGGGAGAGTATCCGGAGGGGGTAGACAAGAAGAAGCTCAGGTACAAATCGGCGTATTACCTCCTCCGGGACGGGCAGTTGTACAGGAAGACTCTCTCGGGGATGTTGGCTCGTTGCGTGGCCGAGGGGTAAGTACAAAGAATCTTGGAAGAAGTCCACTCCGTGGAGTGTAGGAGTCACTCCGGGAGTCAGACCCTGGAAGGAAGGATCGTCAGGCAAGGGTATTTCTGGCCCACCCTGGGCCGCGATGCGACAGAGTTCGCGAGAAGATGCCACAAGTGCCAGCTGTTTGCCCCCTCCAGCTACAGCCGGCTCAACGACTCAAGAGTATCACAACCCCCTTGCTCTTTTCCATTTGGGGAATGGATTTGGTTGGACCGTTCTCTCAGGCCAGTGGACAAAGAAGGTTCCTGCTGGTGATGATCGATTATTTCTCTAAGTGGTTGGAGGTGAAGGCCCTGACCAAGATGACCTCCCAGGTCATCAGAAACTTTTTTTTGGGGGGGGGGGGGGGAGGGGGGAGATCATCTGCTGCCATGGGCTGCCCCAGGCCATTGTCACGGACAATGGACCCCATTTCGCCAGTACGGAGTTCACTAGTTTATGCGATCAACTTGGGATTGACCTCAGGTTTGCCTCGGTCCACCACCCTAGGAGCAACGGGCAGGTGAAGGCCGCCAATAAGATCATTATTAACCTCCTAAAGAAGAAAGTTGAAAAATCTGAAAGAAAGGTGGGTGGAGCAACTTACCGCGGTTCTCTGGGCCCTGAGGACCACCCCCAACATCGCAACAGGGGAGACTCCTTTCAAGCTCTCCCATGGGTGCGAGGCAGTACTCCCCGTGGAATTTGAAGTTCAAACGCCTCGAGTCGTCACAACCGGGGAAGGCAGGGAAGAATGACAGGCCGAGAATGAGGAAGAGCTGCGGCTCTCCCTGGATATGGTGGAGGAGCTGCGTGACCTCTCAGCCATCCGACAAGAAGAGGTGAAGAGGAGAATGGCTAAGTACTTTGACAAGCACGTCAGAGTCAAACAGTTTACGAAGGGGGACTTGGTGCTGAAGAAGGTAGATGCAGCGGGAAGGTCGGCAACCGTGGGGAAGCTCAACCCCAGCTGGGAAGGTCTGTTCATTGTAAAAGAGGCGTTGAGATCAGGAGGGTATCAACTCCGAAATGTGGAGGGCGAGACCCTAAGTCTCACCTGGAGCGGTGATGACGTGAAGCGTTTTTACCCTTGAGACATGTAAGTGGTGTTTTGTTCTTAATAAAATCTCTTAATATATATCAATTCTACTGCGGTAATTCGTATGATAGGATGTATTCATTTGATAGATCTCGAGCAGATCCCACTGTCAGGCTCTCATCTAGCTGACAGGGCTGGATATCACTCGATGTCAACCTTGGACCCCGAGCAGATCCCACTGTCAGACTCTCACCTAGCTGACAGGGCTGGAAGTCACTCGATGGTGTCAACCTTGTACCCCGAGCAGATCCCGCTGCCAGGCTCTCACCTAGCTGACAGGGCTGGAAGTCACTCGATGGTGTCAACCTTGGACCCAGAGCAGATCCCGTTGTCAGGCTCTCACCTAGCTGGCAGGGCTAGAAGTCACTCGATGATGTCAACCTTGGACCCCGAGCAGATCCCGTTGTCAGGCTCCCACCTAGCTGGCAGGGCTGGAAGTCACTCGATGGTGTCAACCTTGGACCCCGAGCAGATCCCGCTGCCAGGCTATCACCTAGCTGGCAGGGTTGGAAGTCACTCGATGTTGTTAACCTTAGACCCCGAGCAGATCCCATTGTTAGGCTATCACCTAGCTGACAGGGCTGGAAGTCACTCGATGGTGTCAACCTTAGACCCCGAGCAAATCCCGCTGTCAGGCTCTCACCTAGCTGACTTGGCTGGAAGTCACTCGATGGTGTCAACCTTAGACCCCGAGCAGATCCTGTTGGCAGGCTCTCACCTAGCTGACAGGGTTGGAAGTCACTCGATGGTGTCAACCTTATACCCCGAGCAGATCCTGCTGTCAGGCTCTCACCTAGCTGGCAAGGCTGGAAGTCACTCGATGGTGTCAACCTTAGACCCCGAGCAGATCTTGCTGTCAGGCTCTCACCTAGCTGACAGGGCTGTAAGTCACTCAATGGTGTCAACCTTGGACCCCGAGCAGATCCCGCTGCCAGGATCTCACCTAGCTGGCAGGGCTGGAAGTCACTCGATGATGTCAACCTTAGACACCAAGAAGATCCCGCTGTCAGGCTCTCACCTAGCTAACAGGGCTGGAAGTCACTCGATGGTGTCAACCTTAGACCCCGAGTAGATCCCGCTGTCAGGCTCTCACCTAGCTGACATGGCTGGAAGTCACTTGATGATGTCAACCTTAAACCCCGAGCAGATCCCGCTGTCAGGCTCTCACCTAGCTGACAGGGCTGGAAGTCACTCGATGGTGTCAACCTTGGATCCCGAGAAGATCCCACTGCCAGGCTCTCACCTAGCTGGCAGGGTCGGAAGTCACTCGATGGTGTCAAGCTTGGACCCCGAGCAGATCTCGCTGTCAGGCTCTCACCTAGCTGACAGGGCTGGAAATCACTCGATGGTGTCAACATTGGACCCCAAGCAGATCCCGCCGCCAGGCTCTCACCTAGCTGGCAGGGCTGGAAGTCACTCGATGGTGTCAACCTTAGACCCCGAGCAGATCCCGCTGTCAAGCTGTCACCTAGCTGATAGGGCTGGAAGTCACTCGATGGTGTCAACCTTAGACCCCGAGCAGATCCCGCTGTCAGGCTCTCACCTAGCTGACATGGCTGGAAGTCACTTGATGGCGTCAACCTTATACCCCGAGCAGATCCCGCTGTCAGGCTCTCACCTAGCTGACAGAGCTGGAAGTCGCTCGATGGTGTCAACCTTGGACCCCAAGCAGATCCCACTGCCAGGCTCTCACCTAGCTGGTAGGGTTGGAAGTCACTCGATGGTGTCAACCTTGGACCCCGAGCAGATCCCATTGTCAGGCTCTCACCTAGCTGACAGGGCTGGAAATCACTCGATGGTGTCAACATTAGACCCCGAGCAGATCCCGCTGCCAGGCACTCACCTAGCTGGCAGGGCTGGAAGTCACTCGATGGTGTCAACCTTAGACCCCGAGCAGATCCCGCTGTCAGGCTCTCACCTAGCTGACAGGGCTGGAAGTCACTCAATGGTGTCAACCTTGGACCCCGAGCAGATCCCGCTGCCAGGCTCTTACCTAGCTAGCAGTGCTGGAAGACACTCGATGGTGTCAACCTTAGAACCCGAGCAGATCCCGCTGTCAGGCTCTCACCTAGCTGACAGGTCTGGAAGTCACTCGATGGTATCAACCTTAGACCCCGAGCAGATCCCGCTGTCAGGCTCTCACCTAGCTGATAGGGCTGGAATTCACTCGATGGTGTCAACCTTAGACCCCGAGCATATCCCAATGTTAGGCTCTCACCTAGCTGACAGGGATAGAAGTCACTCGATGGTGTCAACCTTGGACCCCGAGCAGATCCCGCTGGCAGTCTCTCACCTAGCTGGCAGGGCTGGAGGTCACTCGATGGTGTCAACCTTAGACCCCGAGCAAATTCCACTGTCAGTCTCTCACCTAGCTGATAGGGCTGGAAGTCACTCAATGGTGTCAACCTTAGACCCCGAGCAGATCCCGCTGTCAGGATCTCACCTAGACGATAGGGCTGGAAGTCACTCGATTGTGTCAACCTTGGACCCCGAGCAGATCCCGTTGCCAGGCTCTCACCTAGCTGACAGGGCTGGAAGTCACTCGATGGTGTCAACCTTAGACCCCGAGCAGATCCCGATGTCAGTCTCTCACCTAGCTGATAGGGCTAGAAGTCACTCGATGGTGTCAACCTTGGAGCCCGAGCAGATCCCGCTGCCAGGCTGTCACCTAGCTGGCAGGGCTGGAAGTCACTCGATGGTGTCAACCTTAGACCCCGAGCAGATCCCGCTGCCAGGCTCTTACCTAGCTGGCAGGGCTGGAAGTCACTCGATGGTGTCAACCTTAGACCCCGAGTAGATCCCGCTGTCAGGCTCTCACCTAGCTGGCAAGGCTGGAAGTCACTCGATGGTGTCAACTCCGGACCCCGAGCAGATCCCGCTGACAGGCTCTCACCTAGCTGGCAGGACTGGAAGTCACTCGATGGAATCCTTTACACCCCAGTTGGTGTCCAAGAAATTTGATATCTTTTCTAAAAAAAGAGAGGAGAAGAAAGCTCTGCACAGGCGAGCCCGGGCTCGCCAAGCTCAGCTCAGCCCCGTCAGAAGGGCGACAATCCGGGCCTTTAGATCTCGCCGGAAGGAGGCAAGCTCTGGCAGGACATTTTACCCCTTCCCAATTTTACTTGGAAAACTTTTTCGATTTTATAATGATAAACTTAGGGGGGAGCTCGCGAGCGAGCTGAGGGTGGTATGTCCAGTGCGGCGGGTGGCCCAACAAGCTCTCAAAATGTACTCTCAGGAACGAGCTCTAACAACTATCCTATTCGCAAAACCTATCTACGCGAGGTCGTCAAGGAAAGGGCTCGCGAGCAAGCAGGGCACAACAAAGGCATGCAGAAAAAAGATAGAAAAAATGGACAAAGGACATCAAAAATGTATTTAATTAAAAGGTGATAGTTACATGTGGAGCTCGCCTCAGCGAGATTACAAAAAAGAGAAGCAAAAATAAAATACATGATCAACCTTTGCCCCCTCGCCGGATTGGTGATCCTCCCCCCCTCCGCCGGACAGGTCCTGGAAGCCCTTCTCGAAGAGCGCGTCAAGGCTATCCTCCTTCTCGCTGGGAGGCATCGCTGGGAACAGGCTCGGCATCAGGTCCCGGACTGAGATCTCCCCGCAACCCTCCACCAACACTCCTGTATCCTTCATCATCTGGAGGGTACATTCGGTTGTTTGGATCGAGTTGATCCGCAACCTCTCAGCGACGTCAGCCTCGCCGAAGATCCTCGGGCTCTTGTAGGGGAAGGTGGGCTCGACGTCGCGAGCCGGGAAGAAGATCTCCACTTGGCGGCGGACCTCGCGGCTGAGGCTCGTGTTCTCCTCCATCAGCTTCGCGTTTGTCCCCTCCAACTCGGCAAGGTGGGCACGCAGCTGGCCGATCTCTTCCTCCAGCCCGGCGGCGCGAGCCCGCAACTCTCCAGCGGCCTTGGCATCCTGATAAGAAAGAGTACATCAGCAACAGAGCGGAAAATCCTAAGTAAAAGGGGAAAAGGATAGGCAACAACCCGATACTTACCAGTCCGCCGGCGGCCTCGGTGAGAAGATTCTCAGCAATGCCGAGCTACCTTGCCAGGTCAACGGCCTTGTCCTTGGCGACGTCGCGTGCTTGCTCGGCCTTTTGGAGGAGGTTGTTGAGGTTGAAGCTGCAGCGGAACACCATATGGTGGAGCTCCTTGGCTCGCATATGAGCCTGCAGGCCCTCATGGCCCAGCTGCCGCAGAGGGACGCCCTTGTAGGTCTCGACGTCCTCCCAGCCATATAGGCCAAAGCCGAGTGCATAGGCATGACCGTTGGCTGGCTTGCGGTCAGCCCATGAGGCGTGAAGGGTGGATATGGAGACTCGGTGGGCCAGCTCGTCCCACTGTACCATGGGCTCGCCCGTCGAGTCATTCCACCTCCCCCCAAAGCCAATGTGAGGGTGTTCCTTCGACGGGGCGGGCTCGCGAGCCGCCTTCTTCGCCGCGGGGGGAGCAGAGGTCGCCGCGGGAGGAGTAGGGGTCTCGCCACCTCCCTGTCTCTTGCTGGTGATCTCCTTGAGCGGGCTCTCTGGCGACGCATCGGGGATGACCTCGGGCGAGCTTATGTATTTGGGGCTCTGTTAATGTTGTTGATGTTGTTTCGCCCGATGAACCACCATGGCTCTCCTCATCGTTTTTTGGTAATTGTTGGCGATGGGGCGGGCTCGACCCCGCATCCTCCGGTCGCCTCTTGCTAAAGGAGGGTTTGTAGAGAGCCGCCTCGTCTCGGCAGGCCTCCGCCACTGCCCTCTCACGAGCAAGAGGGTCCGCATATAACCCCGAGTCCGCAAACGGCGGGTTCACGGGGATTAGCCGATCCCCTGCATGAAATAACTTGGAAAAATTAGAAGATTTCCATGACAATATGACGAGCTCAGCAATGGGGAGAGAACAATACCTTCGCCGGGCAGAATGGGGCGGAGCGAGTCGAGGCCCCTTCGCAGGAAGGCGACCTCGAAGTCTTTGTGGAGGAAGAACTTGTGAAGGTCGGCATCATTGCCGGACACAGCCGGCGGGCGGTAGACCTCCTCGGCCTTCTACTGGGGGTAAAAAGGGATGTTGCCGAGATCTCCCTTGATGAAGGCGATCTTGGTCATCCAGTTGTGGTGCTTGTTCGCGATCTCGCGAACCTTGATCAGCGAGCCCATGAAATAGGCGACGCCATCCGGCGTCTCCTTGTAGGAAAAGAGTTTCCTGAACACCTTCAGGTTGAACTCTATCCTCTCTCGTCGGAGGTAGCTCACGAACGCCACCATCATAGCGATGGCGTTCGAGTTCAGCTGTGCGGGCACCGCTCCGTAGTACTTCAAGATCTGGCGAATTTCCGGCCAGAGGGGGAGTCACAACCCCACCTCAAAATGCGAGATGGGGAAGGCGAGGTCATCGTCATAAAAGGAGTTGATAGCCTCCCCCTCCCTCGGCCTACGCGCTTCAAAGCCAGGCGGCACATGGTCGCCTACAAATTCAGCGAGCTCGGCCTCGCTGGTGCTTCCCTCAAAGAAGCAGTATTCTCTGAAATGCTGGGCACATTTGGTGCGGCCGTCGGCGTCAGGATTAGTCTTGCCCATGCTCGCAAAAGAGGGTGGATCGCGAGTACGAAAGAGAAAAGCGCGGGAAGAGAGAAAAAAAGCAAGCAGTTAAGGCGGCAGTACGGGGTTGGTGGGGGGTGGGGGGGTGGGGGGCTATTTATAGAAAAAGGAATCTGGGGCCAAGCTGCCCAATCGACCCAGCTCGCCGTCCCAGCTCGCCAACCCCCAGCTCGCCGACCTCCGGTGCGTCCCATCCAAGACCAAGTTAAATAAGAAGCAATATAATTATTATTACTCAAATACCAGACACATCTAAGAATGTTTGAAGTTATTTATTACAGCAATCAAGTGCATGAATAAGAAAGCAGGGCACGTGAGCAGGGGGAAACCAGGAGGCGAGTGTCGGTCGGCTCAGTAAGAGAGTCGCCTTATATCTACCCCGGCTTCGCATCCCCCGTCCCCCAGACTGCCGCGCGCGGAGAAGCTCGCGGATCCTCCCTGAATTCCTCTGCTCCACCGAGAGGCTGTCGTCGATCTCATCTAGAAGTCGGGAAGGCGACGTCATCTCGCCGGCCTGGCCTCCTTGCACCTCGTCAGCGAGACACACATAGTCGCGTTGTAACGCCTCGTTGACTTCAAGCACCTCACACAAACGCTTTTCCTCCACATAAACATAAATGTTAAAAAGACGGTTGGCCAGCTCGCGAGGCTCAAGAAATCCAAGCACCGGAGAAAAGTCCCGCTCCTTCCCCCTCAAACGACGGCAGCGATCGGGAAGTGCGTCCCACACCTCAAGAAGACCCCATGAAATCTTGACATATCCAAACAAAGTGTTGCCATGACGAAGGTCCTTGCGGGCTTCGAATTCCAACCAACTCTTGTTATTGCCTACCTCCATCCGCTCGCTACCATCAGAGCGTACATCGCACCAATCTCGGAACTGGTCTAAGTAAAACCGGCCTCCATGCTCGCGGAAGAAGGCGACTAAGCCTATAATTCGGGAAATTCCAGCCGGAACAAATTGAGAGATAGGCACTCCGAAAAATTTCAAGATCTCAATCACCTCCTCGCAGGGCGGAAAACGGAAGCCGGACCTCAGGGAGACTTCGCAGATCGTCAACTAACCACGAGGAGGATTCTGAACCCGCTCCTCGGGATGCGGGATCCTCACTTCCAAACAAGCAGGAAGCTTGTACTTCGCCCGCCAGATATCAACACAATCATCGGTCAAAGAGGAGCGCAGGCGCATCGGGCCAGAAGAGCGCCTCGAAACCTGCGCACAACATAAAGTAAAAGGTCAGGCCAAAGGATAAAGACTTGGAGCCGCACGTCCATGCGCACACGACCCAAGTAACATGCGAAAGAGGACACCCGCGCAAGCATAGCAAGGTGGTGGCACCTTCCAGCCGCAAACCGCGCGCGTGCAGCCAGCGCACGCGGCCTGCTCGCACACGCGCCCTGCCCGCGCGCGCGCGCGCCGGCTTGCGCGCGTGGTGGTCGGCGCGCGCTGCCTGCTCGCTCGTGCGGCCTGCCCGCGCGCGCGGCCCGCCGCGTGCGGGGCCCGCGCGCGCGACACGCCCGCGCGCGTGTGGCCCGCCCACGCGGACTACCCCCTCCCGGTCCTTGCCGCGGCCCAACCACTGGCCTCGCCGGCAGGGTGGTCACGACAAGGCACCGGCCTTGCCGGCAGGCCGGCGGCGGCAGGCCGCCAGCCTGGCCACGGGCGGCCAAGGCCGTCCGAGCCGCGCCCGACCATGGCCAACCTATCCGCGGTCGGCCTGGCCGCGTCCAGCCATGGCCAGGCCTAGTCGCGGCCGGCCACCAGGCCGTCGGCGGCCCGGCCATGGCAGGCCGCCGGCCAAACTGCGGCAAGCCGCCGGCCTCGCCACGGCGGGCCGCCGGCCTAGCCACGGCCGGCCCCCGGCGGGCTGCCGCCGCCGTCCACCAGGTCGGCCGCCCGGTCGGCCCCCACCGCTGTAGTGGTGTCCCGTCGCCATTGGCAACCTCCCCATCGTCCGATCAAGGGGAGGCTCTCCTCGCCGTCCGATCAAGAGGGTAACCACCCACTAACCTACTACTTTAGTGATGGGGCCCGCCATGATCCTCCCCTGGAGGCTATAAAAGAGACCATAGGGGCTCTTCATTCTTCACCTTTTCTCTTCTCCGGGTTGCCTTCTTATTCCTCAGGAGAGAGCTCGCCTGCCTCCTCCCCCGAGTCGGCCTCCTGTCGCTGTGAACCACCGGCGGCCACCAGCGGCCACCAGCTGTAAGACCCCTTCCCCTTACCAAGGAGGCTCCCGGTCTTGTGCCCAGAACCGCCGTCTTACGATGGCACTAACACACAGGTTAGTCAACACCGCAACACGCCGATCCTGCCGGCTAGTACGATCATATAACCTGTTCGGCCAAAAGAGAGAGAAAGAAGTAAAGTAGTATAAGGAAACATCTAGTCCACAAGTCACAGTACTATCAAATAATAATGAAAGCACACAAGTTCAATATGAGTACATCAAAAGTCAGAAAATGGGCTTATGCCCAGTACATAATGACAAATCTCTCTCTCACAAATGTCAACAAGCGTAAGCTATGCTATCATCAGAGGTCTCGTCCCACCTGACGGCGAGCTGCAGTAGTAGTAGTAGGTAGTGGTGGTATCAGCTCCTCACGTCCTGCCACCTCGTCCTGCTGGTACTCCCTCTCCTTGAGCTCCTAAAATGATTGGTCACACCGACCGTTAGTCAAAAGACTAAGTCGTTTCCCCCACACCTCACCCCCGTAACTCCTAGACACCGGGCGGGAGGACGAAGCGGAGGACAACAAGGGGTATAACAATGGAAACAGGTGACAGTGGAACTATACTAAGAGTACATATATATATCAATTATTTCTACTCTAACAGTTCTATATATTTGGTGCATGAAAAGTAAGAAGAGGTGAACAGAAACAAGGAAAGTGTTGTAAGTAAATAAGTACTGAAATTAAGCAAGCACTAAATGTAAGGAGAGTAAAGACAACAAGTAGTGTAAGCTACTACTACCATCACAGAAGTACCTTAACCTATATGAATGCTCATACAAATTTATAAGTTAAGGTTTCCAGAAATATAACTTATCATATAAAAGAGCTCATACTAATTTATATGATAAGGATCTATGGTGCGTATGTCCTAGTTATGAATGTATGATATGCATGCGTTTTATGGCTCATGCAAGTGCAACTCACGCACACGACTCTGTGATCACAGACCTTTAGTTCCCACTTTTTGGAGCTAGCATCACTCTCTGGTGCCACCGTTGTGACTACGACAGCAATGGAGCAGGCGTCTCCACTCCTAGGCGGGTATACACACTACCGGGCCTAGAACTCCCATACGCCTCTGTACACGTCATAGGTGCACTCTAGAGTATTGCGTACTATTTGCTTGCTACCCACCAGTATTTTTGGTCGAGTGCGCGTTCTTGGGGAGCGTCCTCCAGACCGCAGTGTATAACAACCCACTGGCCCCTCGAACCCTCACACCTCGCCAGAGTCACCGTACTGTCATCGGTGTGACGATTAGCTAAGTACCACATGACCCGCCACAGGTTTATGCACATGCAAGATATTCAAACCTGAGCCTCCAGCTCCCAGGACCAACCTGTCCTGAATCCCTCCAACCCATCACGAGTGAGATTGCATATTAGTACCTTTATTCAAATTCCCTCCAACCCATCACGAGTGAGATTGCACATTAGTGCGTCTATTCAATTTCCTTCCAACCCATCACGGGTGAGATTGCACATTAGTGCGTTTATTGTGAATCCCTCCAACTCATTACGGGTGAGAATGAATGTCAGTGTCTTAGCCTATTAAACTACTCTTATCTACTGTTCGTTATACCTAGCAGTTTAGGGTTAATCCCAGGACTGCCCAGGGCATGCTCGGTAAAGGTCTCTCGAGGGCACTAAGAGCTACGATGGGTTGAATACCAAAGCTCCCTTTCGCAAGGATATTTATTTTATTTGGTGTCTACCCATGATCCATACCCAACTCGCGTTGTTACTATGGAACTATCCTAGTGAATTAAGTTATTATTTGGAAATCGGCGGTCTTCCGTCGGTTTCCGTTCCAGCTACTGTCCTTAGGTCTTGCACTCTATCGCTCGTTACTATGGAGTGACCTACTGGACACCAATCAGGATTGTCTTCCCAATATAGTCACCAACTCAACCCTCTATCGTATCCCCTGTGGGTCCTTGTGACATGAGCTATATTTTGCTAAGCGCACCCATGACCTAATGTTGACCCGTATGTTGTGTCATCCAAATTCCTGGGTCAAATGTTCTTAATTACATATCATGGTTATTATGACGTGTGATAATGATTGAACGAAGTTTCACTGTTTTCCCAAGGGATTAAGAGACCTATATTAATTCTTTAATTGTGCGACCGGGTCGCCTTGAACATGAAGTGCTATACATAATGGTTCAACTTATCTGGAGCTTTCTCTAGGTGTTCCACAAGGTTAAATAATACTGTCTACCAAATTCCATATTATTTCCATGCAAATTTCTAATTATTTCTTATTTATTAAATAAATTCTAATACAACCACTTTACAAGTAAAGTACCTCAACCACTCACTCCAAAATTCTGAGAACATTAGTGGGTGTTCATGTTGATATAATAAGACAAATTACATAATTTCAAATTCTTAAACAATGATCTGACCTATCTTATGCCCATTTAAGAAATATTATCAAAATGTCATTATTAGGGTTTTTAATATATAGGCACATCCAAAAATTCTCAAATACTTTATCATGAACCAAAACACAATAATAAGCTTATGTAAAAATTTCCATAATTTTTAATACACAAATTTCCCATATTTTCAATTAATTTCCAAAAGGGCAAAATGGTAAATTTTACTTGAAACCCAAGGAAACATTAATAAACAGTGCCATAAATTTTTCTAGGAGTGTACTTTGCCCTACCAGAGCTTGTGTCAAAAATCCATAATTTGTGAATTTAATTGCCCTATTTGCCAATTTATTTCTTAACTAGACTCATTTTCCAATAATTTCAAATAATGGGATTTTTGATTCTAAAAATCCTAAATAATTCGTGGGAGGTGTATTCCACTTCTATGAGCCTCTGTCCAGAGTTTCATGGACTTGCAATGACCCAATTGGGCTAAATTCAAATTTTCCCATTTTTACTAATGACACCCCAAATTTGAATATGTCAAACTCATGCATGTGGGATTTCCCATACATGCACAGGCCCAAATGCCCTGAAAGTTTTATCATTGATTTATCTTGACACAGTGAACATCCCACCCAAATTTGGGGGTATTTGGACCCATAAATCTCCAAACATACACTTAATTTAATTTTTAGTATTTCATCAAATACTATAGAAATATTCTGATCAAAAATTCTCATTTTTGGTCAGACATTAGTTCTATATGTAACTCAAGCTTGACCAAAATTTTAAGTCATCGTGACTTATGGTTTGGCTTGGGCATTTATTTTAAAATTTGCCCTAGCCTAGAACTAGTCTTGATAGATTGGACCTACAGGGAGCCCTATAGCTCCAAACTTCAAGTTTATGCTGTCAAAATAAAGTTAGGACCTAGACCTACAAAGTTTATGTTGATGTCTAGTTCTGAAATTGCCTCTAAGGGGCCTATTTTTAACATGTAAAGTCACTGTAAATGTGTGACAGAAATATCACTATTCATTAAAATCATTATCAATAATTAATTCGGAATAAAATGAACGGCGTTTGTTCATCGTCCCAAACAGCCAATGGCTGAGATTGTCTCTTCCTGGGCCATGTTTGCTGGCTAATTCCGGCCACCTGGGATGGCTTCACCGCCGGCGATTATTGTCACCACCTTCGTTGAGGTGGTGGCCAGCGTTTCCCGGCGGTGAGGCTGCCGAAGGCAGCTCCTCCGGCGATCCCGAGTAAGAAGAAAAACTCGGAAAATTTCGCAATTCCTCCCATGGTATCGGGCTCGATTGAGCCCGATGTCTCGCCTAATTGAGCTAGAAAGCTAGCACGGGGTGAGGTGAAATGGACCTGCAGCCGGGCTTGGCGGCGTGTGCAGTAGCGGTGCTCCATGGCCGATGTTTGCTCCGGCGAACTAGCCCAATTCTTCGTTTCTCCAGCAAAAGCTTTGCTCCAGCAGTCGAATTCCACTCGTTTCCTCCTCCTGAAGCTGATGGTGGACTCAGATTTGGCTGGGGGTGGCTGTGGAAGAAGTTGGAGTTAAAGGGGGTCGTCGACCATGGCTTTGGAGTTTCCTCCTGGCCACCAGGTGTCCCCAAACTCCTCCACCTTGCAGGAATAATCCTGAGAAGCTCAGCCAGCAGCTTGGGCAGAGAGAAGGAGGGCCACATGGCCTCCATCTCCTCTCTTCCTCCCTTCTCTCTCCTCTTTTCCTCCAACATGTCCAAATTGCCCCCATACATGCATTCTCTCTCCATTTTCAGGAGGGGAGGGGCTGTCATTAACTCTTTATGCTGGTCATGGGCCATGGCTTATGGGCTTAGCCCATGAGAATGGGCTTGGTCTTCAAATCCCTTAAATAGGCCTAAGGTTGACCAAGTTGACTTCCAGGGTTGACTTGGTCAACTTAATGAGTGGGTTGACCCCACTTGATGGTCATGGACCCAAAAGTACCTCCCAACTTGGGTTGGGCCATGGTGGTGCCCCACTTGGACTAATTGGGCCTTTGGATGTGGGTTTGACCAATTTAAGGTTAAGAGTTGACTTGTGTCAACTTGGGTCAATAAGTAACTTAGTGATATGGCTTATGGTTCCCCTAGGTTGATATTAGGGTTAGGGGTGCAGTGGTGGAACCAATGTGTGGCCAGGATCCCAATTTGGGCTAGTTTGACTTGGGTTATCTTGGGTCCTATAGTGGGTCCCATGTGACTACACCCTAATCCCATGGTTCAAACTTAGCCTAAATCATGCCCCCACCACATGTCCTAACCCAACCTAAGTAGAGGGGTCTAATTGGAAATGGGATGTTACAAAATCCAATAAACAAAAGAAATAATTTCGTCCCTGAAATTTAAGTTCGGGTCTACAGGGTTTCCAAACATAAAAAAATTCAAGTACTTTAGACATTAATTAAAGGGTTACCTGAGGTAAAAAGCTCTGGGTGCCGCTCTAGCATCAGATCTCTCGGCTCCCAGGTGTGCTCCTCCCATCCATGGTTGGACCACAACACCTTCACCAGGGTAACCTTCTTCTTCCGCAGCACTCGGACCGCAGTATCATCGATCCAGAGCGGCTCTAAATGAACTGATCTGTCAGATGCTAACGGGCTTGCTGTAGTGGTGATATGCTGCTTCAGTCGAAGGAGAGCTCTCCGTAGCGAAGAGACGTGGAAGACGTCGTGTAAGGTCCCTAACTCTGGCGGCAGCTCCAACTTGTAGGCCAAGGGGCCGACCCGCTCCAGGATCAAATATGGCCCCATATATCGAGGGCTGAGCTTCTTGTGCCTCCGCACCCGAGAAACACCATGCACCAGACGTATTTTCAAGAACACTCTGTCCCCCACCTGGAACTCCACCTTCTGATGTCGCGCATCGTAGTACTTAGCCTATCTTCTTTGAGCCTCCAGCATCTGTTCCCTGATCAGTCGTATATGAGCATCCGTATCCTCAATGTACTCTGATCCAAGTCCCCTGGGGTCCTCATCCTGAACCCAATATAGCGGAGTCCGACACTTCCTCCCGTAAAGAGCCTCATAAAGTGTCATCTCAATGCTCGCCTGGTGACTGTTGTTGTAGGAGAACTCGACCAGTGGCAGCAGTCTCTCCCATGGCCTCCCTCTATCCAGTATACACAATCGTAGCAGATCCTCCATGGTCCTGATGGTCCGCTCTGTCTGACCGTTGGTCTGTGGATGGAAAGCGGTGCTAAAAGCAAGCTGAGAACCCAAGTACGCATGTACCACTCTCCACTCCCTAGAAGTGAATCGACTGTCACGATCTGAGACAATCGTCCTGGGGACCCCGTGGTACCTGACGAACTGTTCCACAAACAACCTCACCAAAGCAGCAACTGAGTTGTCCTTCCTGATAGGTATAAATCGGGCCACCTTGGTCAGTGTAAAAAGTAGCGAACATGCAAGAACAAACGGATAGAATTTTGAATAATTGAAATTTTATTATCCAAAAAAGATATCATTTACAAAGGTATGACCTCCTTTTTATAGAATGGAGGATATATGAGAGAGTACAAACAAACAATATGGGACTAAACATGTACAGTGCTGAGCGGCTAGAAATAAAGGAGACCGCACAGGCCACGCGGTTAGACACATGAGTTAATCGCTCGGCAACTCCAGCAGGATAAGAACAGACCGCAATGGGAGACCGATAGACCGCACGGTCTCCAGGCTTCTGAGAGAGACCGCCAGACCGCTCGGTCAATAAACCGCTGGACAAGACCGCAAGGCTGCCCGGTCTAATACTTCAACACTCCCCCTCAAGCTGGAGCATAGATATCAATCATGCCCAGCTTGTCACAAATGTGGAAGAAGGAAGTAGAGACCGGCTTTGTGAAGATATCTGTCAATTCTTTGTCAGAGGTGACAAAAGGAGTACAGATCTGTTTCTTCAAAATCTCTTCCCGAATGAAGTGGCAGTCAACCTCTATATGCTTTGTTCTCTCATGAAAGACCGGATTTCTGGATATGTATATAGCGGTCTTGTTGTCACAGAACATAGGAAGAGGATAGTCATAGACCTCCCCTAGGTCAAGCATGAGAGCCCGCAACCACTTTAACTCACACATGGTTGACGCCATACTCCGGTATTCGGCTTCTGCACTGGATCTGGAGACAACAGACTGTTTCTTGCTCTTCCAACTCACATGATTTCCTCCAACAAAAGTACAAAAACCTGATGTGGACTTACGATCGCCTTTGTCATCCGCGTAACTTGAATCTGAGTAGGCCTCAACCCTCAGATGACCATTCTTCTGAAAGATTAGCCCTTTGCCTGGTGCTGCTTTGACATACTCTAAAATCTTCAAGGCAGACCGAAGATGGCACTCCCTAGGAGCTTGCATAAACTGACTGACCTTGCCTACAACATAGGCGATGTCGGGTCTAGTCACCGTGAGATAGATGAGTTTGCCTACCAAACGTCTGTACCTGGTGACATCAGATAGAAGAGGCGAGTCATCCGTCCACGTTTTGTCTTCTCCAATAGCCATGGGAAACCGAGCCGGTTTGGCACCTGTCAATCCTGCTTCTTGTAGAAGATCAAGGGCATACTTCCGTTGGGAGAGAACCAACGAGTCAAGTTTCTGAGAGATCTCTATCCCCAAAAAGTATTTCGGGGAGCCCATATCCTTCGTGACCAAGTGTTGACGGAGGTGCTTCTTCGTCAAGTCCACCCCATCTCGGTCATCGCCAGTAAGAAGAATATCATCCACATATACTGCCAAAACCACCAGTCCCGAGGCCGTTTTGCGAATGAATACAGAGTGATCGGCCGAACTTCTTGTAAAGCCGATGGTAGCCACAATGCCCCAAACAGAATCATGCCCCGAGTGGGCGCGAGGCAATCCGTGCACAAAGTCCATAGCAATATCCTCAAACTTCCACTCTGGAACCGGCAGTGACTGTAGCAACCCTCCTGGGCTCTTGCACTCTGCCTTTACTCGTTGGCATGTCTCGTAGTGTGTCACATAGAAGATGATCTCCCTCTTCATTCTCGGCCAATACATGCTCCTCCGCAGATCCGCTGTCATCTTGGTGATACCGGGGTGCACTGAGTATCGAGAACAGTGAGCCTCCCTGAGTATATCCTCCCGGATACCACCTCCTGCGGGTATGTAAACACGACCACGAAATGAACGAGGTCATCAAGCAAAGTATAATCACCTGACCTGCCCCCTTCCAGGGCCCTGAACACCGGCTCCAAAGCTGCATCCACCTCTGTTGTACCCTGATGCGCTCTCGTATATCACACTCCACGATCAGAGAGTTCAAGTACTCCCGGTAGATCTCCGGCTCGGACTCAGAAACGACCGAAATGTGCATATCCTCTAAAATTTGCAGCAGCTCCATAGATATCACCCGGGGCTCTAGTATTGAGATGCTGGCTCTCCTAATCAAGGCATCTGCCACGTTGTTCGCCTTCCCCGGGTGGTAATGCATAGTGTAATCATAGTCGCATAAGAATTCAAGCCACCTTCTCTGGCGCAGGTTCAGGTCTTTTTGCTTGTCAACATACTTAAGGTTCTTGTGATCCGAGAAGATGTCACAATGAACCCCATATAGGTAATGTCTCCAGATCTTTAATGCAAATACCACCACCCTGAGCTCTAAATCATGTACGGGGTAATTCTGTTCATGCTTCTTCAACTGCCTCGAAGCATATGCAATGACATGTCTGTGCTGCATCAGGACAACACCCATCCCCTGATATGATGCGTCAGTATAAATGTGAAATCCTTCCTTCCCAGATGGAAGTGCAAGGATGGGGGAAGAGGTGAGCCTGTCCTTTAGCTCTTGAAATGCCGCCTCACACTTCTCCGTCCAAATAAAGGCTGCCTCCTTCTTCGTCAAGGACGTGAGGGGGAGTGTTATCCTCGAGAACCCCTCCACAAACTTGCGATAATATCCTGTGAGTCCCAGGAAACTGCGTATGTCTGTTGCTGACTTTGGTCGTGGCCAATCTCTAACTGCATGCACCTTGGCTGGGTCCACGGCCAATCCTGCCCCACTGATGGTATGCCCCAGGAATGCCACTTCTTGCAGCCAGAACTGGCACTTGGAGAACTTAGCATACAATTGGTGTTCTCTCAGCTTCCCCAAAACCAATGCCAAATGCTGAGTATGGTCTTCCTGTGTCCGGGAGTAGATCAGTATATCATCGATGAAGACTATAACAAATCTGTCCAGGTAGGGCTCCAAGACGCGGTTCATCAAGCTCATGAATGCAGAAGGCGCATTCGTGAGCCCGAAAGGCATCACCGTGAACTCGTACAATCCATAGAGGGAACTGAAGGCCGTCTTCGGAATGTCCTCCTCCTGTATTCGCAGCTGATAATAACTGAATCTCAAATCCAACTTGGAGAACCATATGGCTCCCTGAAGTTGATCAAAAAGCTCGTCGATCCGGGGTAGCGGGTATGTATTCCGGACCGTCAACCGGTTCAGCTCCCGCTAGTCGATGCAAAGACGCAGTGACCCATCCTTCTTCTTGACAAATAACATCGGTGCTCCCCATAGTGATGAGCTCGGTCGGACAAATCCTGATTCTACCAGCTCCTGTAGTTGCATCCTGAACTCTGCCAGCTCCTTTAGGGCAATCCTGTATGGTGCCCGAGATACTGGTCTCGCTCCTGGCACCAACTGAATGCGGAAGTCCGTGTCCTTGGCCGGTGGCAATCCGGGTAATATATCCGGAAATATGTCGGAGAAATATCGGACGACTGGGATGTCCACAATAGAAGCCTCTGCTCCCTCCATCTCGAAGCAGATAATGTATACTTCTTCTCCTTGCTTGTGGGCTTTGACAGCCTGTACAGATGACAATAATAGATGGGAGACAAGTCTAATACCTTCGACGATGACGTGGGAGTCCCCGTGCCTCATTATGATCCTCCTCGACAGGCAATCAATCTGGGTATGGTTCCAATGTAACCAAGTTATGCCCAGGATCAAGTCAAAATCTGGCATCCTTAAGATCGTTGCACGCGCTTCAAATGTCTTTCCGCCGATTTCTGCCTCCATATTGCACTTGGCAGATGATAATAGTACCGATCCATCAGGTAGCCTCACTCTCATCGTCGAGCCCGTGAATCGTTCCACGCCACCCAATCCTTCCACAAAGGCTTCTGATACGAACGAGTGTGAAGCACCCGTATCGAACAGTGTATGAGCAGGCTTGCCGCTGATAAAGACTATGCCTGAGGTTGATTGAGTTTAAAATGGGTAATTATTCTTCATGGTTAAGTACTATACATAAAAAATGTCTTAATTTCGTAATATTATTTGTGTACCTGTGATGACGTCTTTAGGGTTCCTCGGCTCGGCGAGTTTTAATGCATACACCTGCTCCTGTCCTCTGCCTCGGCCAAAAGGTCCTCGGCCTCGGCCTCGACCTCGACCTCATCCTCAACCTCGGCCCTGTTGTACTGGAGGGGCCACTGGAAGTGGAGGAGGTGGTGGAGGAAGTGGACGAAACTGATGCAGGCATTCAGATCTATTGTGGCCCAGTTGATGGAACCCGAAACAAACTATCGGTCGCTGGCCACGATCATCCTGTCTCATCTGACCATGTGGCTGTGGTGGTGGAGGAGTTGGTGTTGTAGGGGGTCTCTGCTCCTGCTTGTAGTTGGGACGATAACGTCCCCCACCTCTCTTGTGCCTCATGACTCTGCCTCTCTGTGAGCCCCGGCTATTCTCCCTAAAGAATGACCCATCCAGCGGTCTCTTTCCTCTGTTCTGCACCATCAGCTGATCTGCCTCCAGCTTTTTGGCCATCTCGATGATCTGAGCTGAAGTGCCATGAGAGATGAACAGTAGGGCCTGTCTCAAATCGTCTCTAAGGCCCCAGTAGAATCTCTTTGCGTATCTCCTGTCGTGTGAATCATGTATCCCCGCAAACCTGGCCAGATGGGAAAATTCCCTCTGGTACTCAATCACTGACCTGGTCTCCTGTGTGAGGTTCAAAAACCTCTCTTCTAGCTCATCCCGGTCTGTGGTGGACACAAAATGGTCCAAGAATTCCTCGCCGAACTCCACCCAAGATATATCTGACAGATCCCTATCTGCATAGGTGGAGTCCATCATGGACTTCAACCACCTCTTTGCATGGGCATCCAGTGCAGTAGTTGCCAAATGAACTGCCTGGCTGACAGGGCAGCTAATGCCTGCCAACATCTCATGTATAGCCTCGAGCCATTCCTCGGTCTTTACCGCATTCTCCGTCCCGTGGTACATAGGCGGGGATAAACTCTTGAATGCACTCAGCCAGTTTGATCCCGGATTTGACAGCGGTGCCAGAATATGCTGGGCTCTGAAGGCCTCAAGAATTGTCGTCAGGGTCTGGCCCATCTCTGTCTGTAGAAAAGGAGTGGGATCCGTAGGGGGAGGAACCACATTCTGCGGTATGACGACCTGTGGAGGCTGCATAAAGGTAAGGTTTATATTAGAATTGGCCTAACTCGTTGCTTGTATGGACTGTTTTATGTGACTTTTTACACATGGGCACATCATTGCTTCCACTGCATAGTTTGTCCACAAACTAATGCTCGAGCGGGGTGGCCCAGTGCTGTGGACTTCTTCTCTTATGATTGTTTGTTCAAGTGATACCAGTTTGTATGACCTCTCCCCTTTACCAAAGAGGCTCCCAGTCTTATGCCCAGAACCGTCGTCTTACGGTGGCACTAACACACAGGTTAGTCAACACCGCAACACGCCGATCCTGCCGGCTAGTACGATCATATAACCTGTTCGGCCAAAAGAGAGAGAAAGAAGTAAAGTAGTATAAGGAAACATCTAGTCCACAAGTCACAGTACTATCAAATAATAATGAAAGCACACAAGTCCAATATGAGTACATCAAAAGTGAGAAAAGGGGCTTATGCCTAGTACATAATGACAAATCTCTCTCTCACAAATGTCAACAAGCGGAAGCTATGCTATCATCAGAGGTCTCGTCCCACCTGACGGCGAGCTGCAATAGTAGTAGTAGGTAGTGGTGGTATCAACTTCTCACGTCCTGCTGCTACTCCCTCTCCTCGAGCTCCTAAAATGATTGGTCACACCGACCGTTAGTCAAAAGACTAAGTCGTTTCCCGCACACCTTGCCCCCGCAACTCCTAGGCACCGAGCGGGAGGACGAAGCGGAGGACAACAAGGGGTATAACAAAGTAAGCAGGTGACAGTGGAACTATACTAAGAGTACATATATATCAGTTATTGTTATTCTAGCAGTTCTATATATATGGTACATGAAAAGTAAGAAGAGCTGAACAAAAACCAATAAAGTGTTGTAAGTAAATAAGTACTGAAATTAAGCAAGCATTAAATGTAAGCAGAGTAAAGACAACAAGTAATGTAAGCTACTACTACCATCACAGAAGTACCTTAACTTATATGAATGCTCATACAAACTTATAAGTTAAGGTTTCCAGAAATATAACTTATCATATAAAAGAGCTCATACTAATTTATATGATAAGGATCTATGATGTGTATGTCCTAGTTATGAATGTATGATATGCTTGCATTTTATGGCTCATGCAAGTGCAACTCACGCACACGACTCTATGATCATAGATCTTTAGTTCCCACTTTTCGGAGCTAGCATCACTCTCTGGTACCACCGTTGTGGCTGCGACAGCAGTGGAGCGGGCGTCTCCACTCCTAGGCGGGTATACACACTACCGGGCCTAGACCTCCCATACGCCTCTATACACGTCCTAGGTGCACTCTAGAGTCTTGCGTATAATTTGCTAGCTACCAACCAGTCTTTTTGGTCGAGTGTGCGTTCTTGGTGAGCGTCCTCCAGACCGCAGTGCATAACAACCCACTGGCCCCTCAAACCCTCACACCTCGCCAGAGTCACCGTACTGCCATCGGTGTGACGATTGGCCCAGTACCGCATAACCCGTCACAGGTTTATGCACATGCAAGATATTCCAACCCGAGCCTCCAGCTCACAGGACCAACCCGTCCTGAATCCCTCCAACCCATCACGGGTGAGATTGCACATTAGTACCTTTATTCAAATTCCCTCCTGTTGAAGTATTAGACCGGACTGTTGAAACCAGAATCCGGCCTCTTGTGGAGTTCGACCCTTGGGGAAGGGGTGGTCTCGCGCCTACTTTGCTCCTGCAAGAAAAACAACGAAAGAGACAAGAAAGAACAGACCCAAGGGCTCGATAGGGAGGTCCCACCACAAACCCGGAAGATCTCTGAGCGCTTCCCCTCCTTAGCCAGAAGCCGAGCTAAGGTACCCTCAGAGAGCACTTGAGAATGAGAGTAAGGAGACACTGACAGCGTCCCCTCTGAGGTACCCCTTGGGTCTTATTTATAGCTTTTTGGAACCTGAACTGCCAATAACCAAAATAACTGACCTGAAAATACCAAAAGGCCCTTAGCTGGGTCTGCCAACAGCCAAACTCCGCTGTTCTGATGGGCTATGCGCAGTCCAACCTGGTCTGCCAACAGCGAGGCTCCGCTGTCCTGAGTAGCTATTCGCACCCACGGGGAGTCAGCTCGCCTCCAACCCCCCTCCGCGGGAGGCGGGCGCGACCTGGCTCTCGTGGCTCGCCTATCCTCCCTGGGCGAGCACGAGCCGGGCCGTCGCGACCTGCCTGTCTGCTGCCGGGCGGACCGGCAGCCAGGTCGCGTGTGGGGGTTGGCCGGCGGTCACCGCGACCCCGATCGGCTCGCTAGTCGCGGGTCGCCAAACTCATCTGCTTTGGCTAAGGACTCTCCGCGCGACCCGCTCGCGCGCCTCGCCGGCTCGCTCGCCTGAAATCGGTGGGGGCGGGCCAGCCCTTCTGCCGTATATCTGCTTTGCCGCTTGAGTGCGGGTCGCGGGGCTAGGTCTGCTCGACCTCCCTGGCGGGACCCGCTCGCCGGACATGTGGTTGTACACAATCCCCGCTCTTTTTGAGCTTGATTCAAGCTCGGAAAGAATCATCCAACCCGCGTGTTCGGCGAGTACCGTGCTGAGCTGGCAGGGAATCTTCTGGTGGGGCCCCCACTGTCCGGCTATAAATATACCGCTGAGCCCATGGGGGGCTCCCCAGGTCCCCTCATTTTCCTTGAACAGACTGGTTTCTTGATGCCGGTCAGCGAAGATGTGCGAGCTCGCCTGGAGGCGGCGGGCCTGAAGACTCAGGAGGAGGCCCTCGAGGCCGCCCCTTGGTTAGCGCGTGGGTCTCCCGGCCCTCTCTTTAGGCCGGCGAAGGGAAAGATCGTCAGGCGGTCTCTGGCGGGTGAATGTCCGGGCTCCAGCTCGGCGGCGGCTGTCGAGGTCGTCCCTGGGGTACGTGACCTTCCGCGGATTATTGCTGTACCTCTGATCTTTTGTTTTGCAGGCAATTCCTCGTGAAGAGGTGGGGAACGGGGGAGAGGATTGCCCCCCTCGCTTGTCGCCTGAGAGGGTCGCTAGTTCCCCAGGTCTGGACCGCCCACCTCCGGAAACCCCCCGCCCGCCGGCTTCCCACAGACTAGGAAAATCTCTCGAGACTCTCGAGGGAGAAACCTTTCAGGGTCGGCTGGGCTCCTCTCGCCCATCTGTCGGTGCGGGCGACGTGCCAACCCCTGGTGAGCTGGTATTTACCGTTGGATTTGTCCTTGTTCGCTCCTTCTGACTCGCTCGTTTGTAGGCTATAACAGGGCCTCCTCCGAGACTGAGACGAGCGAAGGGTATTCGCCTCCGCCCGACGTGGATAGTGTCTCTGATTACCTGGGCGACCCGACCGATGCGGCGGGGATGAAGAGGCAGGTGACGCGGCTGTTCCAAAAACACACGCTGCTGCTGCAGGAGATCGTGAAGAGGGTCGACGAAGACAAGGCCGAGACCGAGGCCCGGCTCGCGGCCCTGGAGGGACCTCCACGCACAGCGGAAGACGACGATGTCACTTCACCAGGCGTGCACATCGCGCGAGCCGAGGGACATCTTAGGAGCGCCACAGAGCAGATCGGCCTGGCTCAGCGGGAACTGGTGGCGGTTCGCGATTACCACGACCCTCGCGTGCCGCCGCGATCGGGAACGAAGCGGCGGCACAGGTGGAGGTGGGTCGAGTACTGATCCAGCCTTCTGCCCCCCGCTCACGGGATACCGTGGGGTTGCTGTTATTTCCAACTTATCTTGTATTTGTAACCACTTGCGACTCTTTTTGCCCGCCTAAGGGCCTAACTTTTTACTGCTGAGGTTTATTGAAAATATCATACTGTTGCTCTTGCTTTCTGCGGGCGGGTTAAGGGAACGATCCGCTCTTCGCCTCGTTGATCGGGGCGAGGGCGAGCCGAGGAGCTTGCCAGACGGGAGCCTCCCGACTTCGCGCGGAATCCCGGGCGGGTGCGGGCCGAGACTCGCCCGCTCGGGTCTTCCGCGGACGCGGCCGGGCGAGACCCGCGCCTGATCGGCCCTTGCGGTGCGGTTGCGCGCGGGGAAGTCGAACCGTCGGGCTGATTTTTGCTATCTGCACCCCCTCTTTCGACGGGAAGTTTCCCGCCCTTTCTCTTTCCCTATAAATAGGCCTTTCCGGCTCTTGTTCCCTCACCGATTCCAAACGTCCTCTCGCTTCCTTTTTCCCGTGAAGTACGGTTCGCGCTCGCCTTCTGGATTCGTCTCGCACGTTCGGCGGCGATCTGATGGGAATGGGCGGAGGCGGCGACGACGTGGACGGACGAAGTAAGTGCGCTTGGACCTTCTCAGAGCGCGATTTTCCTCACGCTGTCATCTCCGAACGCGAGTATCTGGATGCTCTTGGCGACCACGTGCCGCCGGGCTTTTCTGCGAGACGGCCCGGGGATGGGGAAAAGATCAACGACTTATCCAGGGATGAGCTCGCCATCCCGCTAGCTCACTTTGAGGTGGGCCTACGACTCCCCCTGTGGCCCGAGGTGCACCAGGTACTGAAATACTTCGGGGTCGTCCTAGGTCAGATGACCCCGAACTCCATAGCCGTCATGGTGGGGTTCGCCTGCTTCCTGCGAGAGGAGCGAGTGGAGTTCAGCCTCGCCGTCTTCCGGAAGCTGTTCTCCTTCCGGGCGAATCGGGACGGGACCGCCTACTTCTCCAGCGCCCACCTCAAGGTGCGGGAGACAGTCAATAAGAGTCACAATTGGCTCAAAAAGTTCCTTTTCGTCAAAGGGGATTTCGGCAACGTCCCCTTCTCGCCGGTGCAGCTTAGCGAGCCGAGCTACCGTCCGCCCAGCCTAGGGGGCCATGAAGCCGACTTGTGCGCGTTCTTTTCCGGGAAGAATTTTGAGGTCGCGTACCTGCGCCGCCATCTTGACGACCTCGCCGCCGTCCCGCCAGGGGGAGGTTTGCCACTCGCCGCTGTTCTGTCTTACCTTCCCATTTTTCCTTCATCTCACCCCTCCTTCTTTGCAGGTGAGCGCGACATCCCTCTTCACCCCCCTTATGAGAGCGCTAGGATCCCCTCCGGGGTTCTTGCCCGAGCTCAAGCTGCGGATGCCGCTCAGCGCGACATCCCGTCAGTCCCGGCCAAGAAGCGGTCGGGTGGCGGACAGCCCACCCCTCCGCCGAAGGTGGCGAAGACCGTGGATCAGCAACCCACCGCGAGCCAAAGGAAGGGCAAGGCCCCTGCGGTCCTACCGGCCGAGGGCCCTTCGCCCCCGCTGGTTGCTTCGACCAGCGACTCCCCGGTCAGGGCGGCGGGCACCTCCGCGCCGCCGGGCGGGTCTCAAGTTGCTGCGGAGCCAGTGCCGAGGGGTCACCGCAACTTTGGCTACGGCGAGAGATATCTGGACGAGCTCGGCGCCCCGCTCCTGTCGTGGGACAAGGAGTCAAATCGCGCCGCGATCTCGACATTGCTGCCGAGCTGGATGGAGCAGGACACCATCGGCGGGGAGGCCTACAACTTCTCGTTCGGCCTGTACTCGCGAGAAGACGCCGCCATCTACGACAAAGAGGCGACGCGAGTATTGGTTCACGAAAGCGCGCGGGCCCAGCTACGCGGCCTGGAGCTAGCTCACATGGTAGGGCGGCGCTGCACTCAGCTGGAGCGGAACGCCACCTCCCTGAAGAAGCTGGCGGACGAGAGGGAGGAGGCCCAGAAGCTCGCTCAGGAGGACGCAAACCTTCAGAGGAGGCGGGCCGACGCGGCAGAGGAGACCCTCGCGCAGTACCTGGGCGGGGTGGTACGTACTCACCCTGAACTACCGCCCCTTCTTGCGAATACAGCTCACGATTCTTCTCCTTCCTTTTCCCAGGATGCGGCGACGGCGAGCCGAATGGGTGCCGAGATCGCCACCCTTGGTCAGGACAAAGCGGCGTTGGAGGCGCGGGTACGCGAGCTAGGAGGCCGCCGCCGCTGTCCCTCCTCCAGACAGCAGGGTCTGTCCGCTTGAGCACCACTCCGACTATGACTTGGAAGTGCTGATGCAAAAGAACGCCGCCAGCGCCGCGAAGTATACGATGCAAATGCTGCGACGCGCGGATCTCCTTACGAGCGAGGCGGCGGGACTCTCGGCGGAAGACGTGGTGCCGGCGCTATTTCTCCCCGTGCCGGACCCTGGGGACAAAGCCTTCCAGCCCATTTAGGACTCCTCGCCCCGGATCTCGCGTCTCCCCTGACTTTTGACATTTATTTTCTAGATGTATATTATCATGTATGTTTACTCGCTTTGAGATGTACACGCGGGCTGCGCCTATACTTTGTGTTTTTCAGCTATTGTTGCTTTTATAAATGTTCTCTCGCTCGTCCTTATTTATACATTTGCTATTGCCGTGCGACGCGACCTGCCCCTGCGGCCCGGCCCTGACGAGGCGGCTGCTCGCCCGCCGAGAGGGACGAGCCGGCTCACCCTTCGGCTGTATTGCCTGATTTCTTGCGGATTCTCGCCCAGGTTCTCGCCTCCACTCGGCCGCCTTTCCTGGGGCTGGGGGGGCTATGTTAGACCCCTCCCCTTTTTGATTAACTTTTGTGATTCCGACCTGTTGTTAACATTGTTTGAGTAGTTCCCGGCCTCGCTGGCTAGGTGGGAGCCCGACAGCGCTATTCGTTTTGGGTCGCAAGTTATTTATTGAGTGACTCCCGCCCTAGCCAGCTAGGTGAGAGCCTGGCAGCGGGATCGTCTCGGGGTCCAAACTCACTCCATCGAGTGACTTCCGGCCCTGCCAGCTAGGTGGGAGCCTGGCAGCGGGATCTTCTCGAGACTAGGGATGACACCGAGTGACTTCCGGCCCTGCCAGCTAGGTGAGAGCCTGGCAGCGGGATCTTCTCGGGGTCCAAACTCATTCCATCGAGTGACTTCCGGCCCTGCCAGCTAGGTGGGAGTCTGGCAGCGGGATCTTCTCGAGGCTAGGGATGACACCGAGTGACTTCCGGCCCTGCCAGCTAGGTGAGAGCCTGGCAGCGGGATCTTCTCGGGGTCCAAACTCATTCCATCGAGTGACTTCCGGCCCTGCCAGCTAGGTGGGAGCCTGACAGCGGGATCTTCTCGAGGCTAGGGATGACACCGAGTGACTTCCGGCCCTGCCAGCTAGGTGAGAACCTGGCAGCGGGATCTTCTCGGGGTCCAAACTCATTCCATCGAGTGACTTCCGGCCCTGCCAGCTAGGTGGGAGCCTGGCAGCGGGATCTTCTCGAGGCTAGGGATGACACCGAGTGACTTCCGGCCCTGCCAGCTAGGTGAGAGCCTGGCAGCGGGATCTTCTCGGGGTCCAAACTCATTCCATCGAGTGACTTCCGGCCCTGCCAGCTAGGTGGGAGCCTGGCAGCGGGATCTTCTCGAGGCTAGGGATGACACCGAGTGACTTCCGGCCCTGCCAGCTAGGTGAGAGCCTGGCAGCGGGATCTTCTCGGGGTCCAAACTCATTCCATCGAGTGACTTCCGGCCCTGCCAGCTAGGTGGGAGCCTGGCAGCGGGATCTTCTCGAGGCTAGGGATGACACCGAGTGACTTCCGGCCCTGCCAGCTAGGTGAGAGCCTGGCAGTGGGATCTTCTCGGGGTCCAAACTCATTCCATCGAGAGACTTCCGGCCCTGCCAGCTAGGTGGGAGCCTGGCAGTGGGATCTTCTCGAGGCTAGGGATGACACCGAGTGACTTCCGGCCCTGCCAGCTAGGTGAGAGCCTGGCAGCGGGATCTTCTTGGGGTCCAAACTCATTCCAATTCTCTATGTTAGCTGGCTGCGGTAATACTGGGGAGGAAAAAGGAATTCACTATAACCAACGTGTTGCTTACAGGTGTTTAGGGAAAAAATCTTTTCAGATCGTCTCCACTCTAGGTGAGACTCAGGGTCTCGCCCTCTACATTCTGGAGCCGATAGCCCCCTGACTTCAAAGCTTCTTTCACAATAAATGGCCCTTCCCAGCTGGGGTTGAGCTTTCCCACGGACGCTGACCTTCCTGCCGTGTCCACCTTCTTCAGCACCAGGTCCCCTTCCGCGAACTGCTTGACCCTGACATGCTTGTCAAAGTATTTTGTCATCCTCCTTTTGACCTCCTCCTGTCGGATGGTCGAGAGGTCCCTCAACTCTTCCACCATGTCAAGGGAGAGTCTCAGCTCCCCCTCGTTCTCGGCTCGCCATTCCTCTCGGCCCTCTCTGGCCGCCCCGACTCGCGGCGTTTGGACTTCAAATTCTATGGGGAGCACCGCCTCGCACCCATGGGAGAGCTTGAAGGGGGTCTCCCCCGTGGCCGTGTTAGGGGTGGTTCTTAGGGCCCAAAGGACTACGGGGAGCTGCTCCACCCAGCTCCCCCTCAAGTTTTCCACCTTCTTCTTGAGGAGATTGACGATGATCTTGTTCGCGGCCTCCACCTGCTCCGTTTCTCCTGGGGTGGTGGACCGAGGCGAACCTGAGGTCGATTCCAAGCTGCTCGCAGAAGCTGGTGAACTCGGCGCTGGCGAACTGGGGTCCGTTGTCGGTGACGATGGCCTGGGGCAGCCCATGGCGACAGATGATCTCCCCCCAGACAAAGTTCCTGATCACTTGGGAGGTCACCTTGGCCAACGCCTTCACCTCCATCCACTTCGAGAAGTAGTCGATCATCACTAGGAGGAACCTTCTCTGACCGCTGGCCTGGGGGAATGGTCCAACCAAATCCATTCCCCAGATTGCAAAGGGCCAGGGGGCTGTGATACTCTTGAGCTGTTGGGCCGGCTGTAGCTGGAGGGGGGCAAACAGCTGGCACTTATGACATCTCCTTGCGAACTCCACGGCGTCTCGGCCCAGGGTGGGCCAGAAATACCCTTGCCTGACTATCCTCCCCTCCAGGGTCCGACTCCCGGAATGACTCCCGCATTCCCCGGAGTGGACTTCTTCTAAGATTCTCTGCGCCTCACCCTCGGCTACGCAGCGAGCCAGCATCCCGGAGAGGGTCTTCCTGTAAAGCTGCCCGTCATTAAGGAGGTAGTAAGCGGACTTGTGCCTCAGCTTCTTCCTGTCTACTCCCTCCGGATACTCTCCTCTGGAGAGGAAAACTACTACCGGATCCATCCACGAGGGCTGCTGATCGATCTCCATGAGCTCCCCTTCTGCGACGGAGGGGCGGAACAGGTCGGTGATGGTGCCCCCCACCCGGGGGCCATGCTTTGCTAGCTGGTCGGCCTGGTCATTCTCTTCCCTTGGCACGTGTCGGATGGAGAAGGTCTGGAAGGTCCCTATGACCCCCTTCACTTTGGCCAAGTATAACTTCAGAGCGGGCTACCTTGCCTAGAACTCCCCGTTGATCTGGGAAGCCACCACCATGGAGTCGGTTAGGACCTCCACATCCAACACCCCCAACTCCCTGGCCAGGCGCAGCCCCGCTATCACTGCTTCGTACTCGGCCTGGTTGTTGGTAATGGGAAAATGCACCACCACCGTCTGCTCAATCTGAGTCCCTTGAGGGCTTTCCAGAACCACTCCTACTCCAAGAGAATGCCTTCCTGAGGCTCCATCCACCCTCACCTTCCAAGGAGTCGGGCGGGTGAGCTCCTCCTCCGCTACTTCTACCACGTAGTCGGCTAGGAAGTCGGCCATCATCTAAGCTTTGATCGAGAGCCGCGGAACGAAGGAGACATCGAACTCGCTCAGCTCCACCGACCACTTGGCCAGCCGGCCTGAATGCTCCACCCCCTCGACGATGTTGCGAAGAGGATGGTCGGTCACCACTCGGATCGAGTGTGCCTGGAAGTAAGGTCGTAGCCTCCGAGCCGAGATGATTAGTGCGAATGCAAGCTTCTCCAAGATCGGATAACGGAGCTCGGCCTTCCTCAGGACCCGGCTGACGTAATAGATAGGGAGCTGCCTCTTCCCTTCTTTACGCACCAAGACGGAGCTCAAGGCCTCTGTCCCAACCCCAAGATATAAGAACAAATCCTCACCCTCCTTCGGCCCTTGTAGTAGCGGAGCCTGTGTCAACTGCGCCTTGAGGGCCTGGAACGCCTCCTCGCATTCCATGGTCCATTCGAACCTCTGGCCTCCCCTCAGCATTTTGAAGAAGGGGAGCACTTCTCCCCTGCCCGAGAAAGGAAGCGACTCAGCCCTGCTAGCTTCCCTGTCAACCGTTGGACCTCCTTTGCATTCCGTGGGGACCCCAGCTCCAAGATAGCCCTGACCTTGTCTGGATTCGGCTCGACCCCCGCGGGGGTGAGGAGATGCCCCAGGAACTTCCCCCGGCCGGCCCCAAAGACACACTTGAGGGGATCCAGCCGCATCTTGTATCTGCGTAGGGTGGCGAGGTCTCTTCCAAGTCCCGGAGGTGGGAGTCCACATCCCGGCTTTTGATCATGAGGTCGTCCACATACACCTCCAAGTTCCTCCCCCTTTGCCCCTTGAAGACCCTGTCCATCATTTTTTGGTAGGTGGCCCCGGCGTTCTTCAGCCCGAATGGCATCATCTTGTAGCAGTAGCAGCCGTCCCCTGTGATGAATGAGACATCCTTGATGTCCGGGGGGTGCATCCTGATCTGATGGTAACCTGAAAAGGCATCTAAAAAACTCATTACAGAAAAGCCGACGGCTGAGTCAACCAGCGCGTCGATCCGAGGCAAAGGATAACAGTCCTTAGGACAAGCTTTATTAAGAAGGGAAAAATCGATACACAATCGCCAGCGGCCGTCTCCTTTTTTGACCATCACAACGTTGGAGACCCAGCCGGGGTACTGAATTTCGGACACGAAGCCAGCTTTGAGAAGCTTCGCCACCTCCTCCCTGATGGGTTCCGCCAGCTTGTCCGCCGTGGATCTCTTTTTCTGCTGGACGGGGCGTGTCCCCGGGTCCAAGTTGAGGCGGTGGCAGGCCACATCCGCGTCAACCCCCGGCATCTCCGCGGCGCTCCAGGCGAAGATGTCCACGTTCTTCTGGATGCACTCCAGCATCCTGCCTTGGTCCTCCAGGGTCAGCCCTCCGCTGACGCGGATCTTCTCCATCCTTCCTCCCCGGGTGAGCACCTCCAGCTCCACCACTTCTTCTGCCGCATCCAGTCTGGACCGCTCCCCCCATCCTTTGGCGTCCCCTTCCTCCAGAACGGGGACCTCTACCTCCATCTCTCCTCCCACGGCCCTTACTTCGGCCACCTCCTCCAGATCTCCTCCTACCGCCTTCTCTGCGCAGTCCTTCACCCCCAGCTCCTCCTCTCCTGCTTCCTGCTCGACTTCCTCCATCCTCCGCCCCATCTCCTCGGCTCCCTCTTGCCAAGAGATGGTGTTTACCGCAGTGACATACCATTCTCGTGCCACTTTTGGGTCCCCCCTAACCCTGACCTGCACTCCCTCAGCGTTGAACTTCAAGCACTGATGGAAAGATGAGGGGACGCAGCGGAAGGCGCTGATCAGGGGCCTCCCGAAGATTGCGCTGTAGCTGCTGGGGGCGTCCACAGTGACGAACTTGCAGTTTCGGGACTGCCCCCCCCCCCCCCCCAGGGTGACATGGAGGCCGACTCCTCCCTCCACTTCCTTCCTCTCTCCCGAGAACCCGAACAAGGGCCCATCCGAGGCCAACACCCTCTTAGACTCCACCTGCATCGCGTCAAACGCCTTTTTGAAGACGACGTTCACGGAGCTCCCATTGTCCACGAGGATCCGAGAGACAGTGAAATTCTCGATGGCGGCCTTGATGACCAGCGCATCACAGAACGGATCCTCGTGGTCTGGCATATCACTTCTGGAGAAGGTGATCCTCTCCTCCGGCAGCGGGGTTTGGGATGTAGAGGCGACGCTCCGCCGGTACATGGTGTGGAGGCTCGCCTTGCGGGAAGCCTCGATTCCTACTCCCCCGTGGATCACTCCGATCCCTCCTCGGGTCCCGACATCAACCCGGTCCTCGCAACGATCCTCCTCTGCCCGAGGCAGGACCTCCTCGATCCTCACTTCTTGCCGCGCCTCCTCCTGCTGCTGTTGCCGCCCCCTATTCCCTCTCATCTCCAAGAATTCCGGGCACGTGGCTGTTGCGTGCCCCTCTTCCTGATGTAAGTCGCAGTAGGGCAGCTCCACCCTGAACTCTCTTCTCCTTCTCCTCATGATCCCCCTCCTTGCTCCTAAAGTTATGGCCATGGCCTCGTCCTGATCGGGGAGCCAGGGCCGGTGACCCTGCCTCCAGCCCGGTGGGTGGAACTGGTCCTGCCTCCCCTGATAGTGACCCCTTCCGAAGTACCCTCTCTGTGGCCCCTACCCCTGCCACTCTGGTCTCCAGCCCAGCCGACGGTCGGGCTCCTGACGCCCCCACCCCGGTTGCTGTCCTTGGAGCTGCCTCTGCTCCCTCTGCCTGGGCTCCCCTCTTCTCTCCTCCTGCGCTCTTCCTCCCTTCGACTCCTTCTCTTCCTCGGTGGCCCATCTGGCCAGCTTTCTTGCGAACTCCGGATTCGACGCCTCCCCGTCGACTTCTCTCGCCGCCCTCTCCATCAGTTCTTCGTAGGAGAGGGGGGAACTCTCTTCAGCTCCATTCGGAAGAAACCCTGCTGCAGGCCCAGGGTGAAGGCCATCATCAGACTATGGCCCGACATCTCCTGGACCTGGGTGACCTCCTCTTGAAATCGGTCCACGTAGCTCCCCAACGTCTCGTTCACCCCCTGCTTTATGTGGAACAAGGACTCAGACTCCTTCTTCCTCTTCTTCGAGGTAGTGAACCTCAACATGAACCCTCGACACAAGTCCTCGAAGCAATAGATGGAACTAGTCGGCAGCTGGTGGAACCACTCTCTTGCCTTCTCCCGGAGAGTGATGGCGAAAAGCCGGTATTTGAATCCGTCCGACATCTGACGGATGGAGACCACATCCTCGAACCATTGGACGTGCTGGACCGGGTCTCCCTTCCCGGTGTAGTAGGACATCTCGGGCTCCCTAAACCCTTATGGCACTGGTGCTGAGGAGACCAGCTCGCTGAATGGACTGCCTCCCCCCACTGGGCGAGCCGGCGAATCTCGCGGACCCAGCTCGCCGAACCTGCCTTGGCTTGCCGAACCGGGGAAAAGCTCGCGCCCCGGGAGCTCGCATCCTCGGCCTTCCTCGGCCACTTCCTTCCCAGCTCGCCGGCCAGGGGCGTCCTCGCCCAAAGAGGGGGCGGCCGCGATCTGGGCTGCCATTGTCGAGTACTCGGCCCGCGCGCCGAGTGCGATCCTGACGAGGCCCAGCACCTCGTTCCTGAAGTCCTCCAACATCCCTACTATTGCGAGAGGCGGGGGGGGGGGGGGGGGGGGGCGGCGAGTCCTTCCTGTCAGATCCTTGTCCTCCCGTCATTGAGCTCGCCGAAGCTTTTCTGCACTGACCACTTTCCACGCTCACCGCACCAAGATGTTGAAACCGGAATCCGACCTCTTGTGGAGTTCGACCCTTGGGGAAGGGGTGGTCTCGCGCCTACTTTGCTCCTGCAAGAAAAACAACGAAAGAGACAAGAAAGAACAGACCCAAGGGCTCGGCAGGGAGGTCCCACCACAAACCCGGAAGATCTCTGAGCGCTTCCCCTCCTTAGCCAGAAGCCGAGCTAAGGTACCCTCAGAGAGCACTTGAGAATGAGAGTAAGGAGACACTGACAGCGTCCCCTCTGAGGTACCCCTTGGGTCTTATTTATAGCTTTTTGGAACCTGAACTGCCAATAACCAAAATAACTGACCTGAAAATACCAAAAGGCCCTTAGCTGGGTCTGCCAACAGCCAAACTCCGCTGTTCTGATGGGCTATGCGCAGTCCAACCTGGTCTGCCAACAGCGAGGCTCCGCTGTCCTGAGTAGCTATTCGCACCCACGGGGAGTCAGCTCGCCTCCAACCCCCCTCCGCGGGAGGCAGGCGCGACCTGGCTCTCGTGGCTCGCCTATCCTCCCTGGGCGAGCGCGAGCTGGGCCGTCGCGACCTGCCTGTCTGCTGCCGGGCGGACCGGCAGCCAGGTCGCGTGTGGGGGTTGGCCGGCGGTCATCTGCTTTGACCCCGATCGGCTCGCTAGTCGCGGGTCGCCAAACTCATCTGCTTTGGCCAAGGACTCTCCGCGCGACCCGCTCGCGCGCCTCGCCGGCTCGCTCGCCTGAAATCGGCGGGGGCGGGCCAGCCCTTCTGCCGTATATCTGCTTTGCCGCTTGAGTGCGGGTCGCGGGGCTAGGTCTGCTCGACCTCCCTGGCGGGACCCGCTCGCCGGACACGGGGTTGTACACGGGAGGCCTTGCAGTCTTGTCCAGCGAATGACGGGAAGGCACTCATCAGAGAGGCTATTGGCCAGCCAAGTGCGGACAAGAGCATCACTCGCATCCCAGTCATCAAACTCAGGAGAGGTACGAGGAGGAGGGTCATCGGTGAGGTGATGACGCTTGCGCTGAGAGCGAAGAAGAAAGGTGAAAGAAACGCTCCAATCGGGATAGTTGGAGCCAACAAGCTTAGAAAGCGTGCCAAGGTTTCCCGAAGGAGGAGGTGGAGAAGGAGCCGCATGAGGAGGTGGAGAAGGAGCCGCAGGAGTGGTGGAGATAACGGGGGTGGTGAGACCCGAAGTAGTCATAGAAAACAACAAGAAAGCGCGTGAAACCGCAGCGGTTTAAAGGGAAGAAGCCGCGCGAACACAAGCTGTCAGGAAGCAAGAGGAAGCAAGAAGCAGCGACAACAACAAGTTGCAAGCCGGGCGAACAGAAACAGACCGCAACGACTAGGAAGCCGGAGAGGCTAGAAGGAACCAGGGCGCGACGACAACTAAACAAGTCGCGGCGACGAAGAGCAGCCGGAGAGGAGAAGCAAGGAGAAACAAGCCGTGCGAACAGGGCAGCGGACAGAAGAGAAGGCAAGCCGCGAAGACAGGTCGCGTAAAGTAGAAAACGAGCCGCGAGAATCAGAGAGCGCACACAATCAGGAGGAAAAGAACCTGGCTCTGATACCATGTAAAAAGTAGCGAACATGCAAGAACAAACGGATAGAATTTTGAATAATTGAAATTTTATTATCCAAAAAAGATATCATTTACAAAGGTATCCTCCCTTTTATAGAATGGAGGAGATATGAGAGAGTACAAACAAACAATGTGGGACTAAACATATACAGTGCTGAACGGCTAGAAATAAAGGAGACCGCACAGGCCGCACGGTTAGAAACATGAGTTAATCGCTCGGCAACTCCAGCAGGATAAGAACAGGCCGCAATGAGAGACCGATAGACCGCACGGTCTCCAGGCTTCTGAGAGAGACCGCCAGACCGCTCGATCAATAAACCGCTGGACAAGACCGCAAGGCCGCCCGGTCTAATACTTCAACACCTCCAACCCATCACGGGTGAGATTGCACATTAGTGCGTCTATTCAATTTCCCTCCAACCCATCACGGGTGAGATTGCACATTAGTGCGTTTATTGTGAATCCATCCAACCCATTACGGTTGAGAATGAACGTCAGTGTCTTTGCCTATTAAACTACTCTTGTCTAGTGTTCGTTATACGTAGCAGTTTAGGATTAATCCCAGGACTGCCCGGGGCATGCCCGGTGAAGGGCTCTCGAGGGCACTAGGAGCTACGATGAGTTGAATTCCAAAGCTCCGTTTCACAAGGATATTTATTTTATTCGGTGTCTACCCATGATCCATACTCAGCTCGTGTTGTTACTATGGAACTATCTTAGTGAATTAAGTTATTATTTGGAAATCGACGGTCTTCCATCGGTTTCCATTCCAGCTACTGTCCTTAGGTCTTGCACTCTATCGCTCGTTACTATGGAGTGAATACTGGAGACCAATCAGGGTTGCCTTCCCAATATAGTCACCAACTCAACCTTCTATCGTATCCCATGTGGGTCCCAGTGATATGAGCTATATTTTGCTAAGCGCACTCATGACCGTTGAAACCAAAAACTTGATCTCTGTGAAGTTCGGGGTCCCAAAAGAGGTGTGACCTCACACTACTACACTCTGGGGAACGTCGCAGACCAAAGACTTGGGAAACTAGGAACAGACCCTCGGCTCTAGCGCAGAGGTCCCACCACACACCCGGAAGGCTACCCGAGCTCTTCCCCTCCCTTACCAAAGGGCTTGGCTGGACGCCTTGGAGAGCTCTCTCTACTCTACCAAGAAGAAGCTAAGGGATAAGGAAGCTAGAAAAGTCTCCCCTCCAAAGGCACCCAAGGGGGTCTATTTATAGTTTTTCAAAACCCATGGACCAAAATGACCAAAATACCCTTACGCCCAATACACCTTGGGCCAATAGAAAACAGCAACGTCGGAGGGTAAAGGGGGAATTCCGCCCCGAGGGGCATAGCGATAAAAGCACGCCGCCAACACCCGCCCCGAACACCCGAGGCGGTTCCAGGCTGCCGGGCAGGTCGCTTGGGCGAGACCAGGCCGCCGACCGTCTCGCCCGCAAGCAGGCCGCCCGGGCGAGACCGGCCCCCGGCCGTCTCGCCCGCGAGCAGGCCGCCCGAGCGAGAGCCAGACCGCGGCCGTCTCGCCCGCGAGCAGGCCACCCGGGCGAGACCGGCCCCAGGCCGTCTCGCCCGCGAGCAGGCCGCCCGGGCGAGAGCCAGGCCGCGGCCGTCTCGCCTGCGAGCAGGCCACCCGGGCGAGAGCCGGGCCGCGGCGGTCTCGCCTGCGAGCAGGCCGCCCGGGCGAGACCGGCCCCCGGCCGCCTCGCCTGCCCCTACCTCGGACTCAACAGGCCGGGGCGGGTGCTAGCCAACTTGCCGCACCCGCCCCCCAACAAAGGATCCAATGGGGGAGGCTAATTTTTCCTCCCCCTAATAGTATATTTGCAAGCTAGAGCCAAAATTGGCCACCGAGAGTGCAAAATCTCCAAAAAGCTTAAAAACATGTACATGGGCGAATACGGGGTTGTACACAATCCCCGCTCTTTTCGAGGTTGGCACAAGCTCAGAAAGAAACTTCCAACCCAACGTATTCGCTGAGTGCAATTTCCTGGCGCGCCTCTTCGGGGAGTCAACCTGCCATGCCAGCTATGGGAGCCTGGGTGGCGAGACCCCCTCCGGGTAAAAAACACTTGACCCCCCGGAGGGGTCAACCTGCCATACCAGCTATGGGAGCCTGGGTGGCGAGACCCCCTCTGGGTAAAAAACACGACCCCCCGAAGGGGTCAACCTGCCATGCCAGTCATGGCAGCCTGGGTGGCGATACCCCCTCCGGGTAAAAAACACTTGGCCCCCCGGAGGGGTCAACCTGTCATGCTAGCTATGGGAGCCTGGGTGGCGAGACCCCCTCGGGGTAAAAAACACTTGGCCCCCCGGAGGGGTCAACCTGCCATGTCAGCTATGGGAGCCTGGGTGGCGAGACCCTCTCCGGATAAAAAACACTTGGCCCCCCGGAGGGGTAAACCTGTCATGCCAGCTATGGGAGCCTGGGTGGCGAGACCCCCTCCGGGTAAAAAACACTTGGCCCCCCGGAGGGGTCAACCTGCCATGCCAGCTATGGGAGTCTGGGTGGCGAGACCCCCTCCGGGTAAAAAAACACTTGGCCCCATGGAGGGGTCAACCTGCCATGCCAGCTATGGGAGTCTGGGTGGCGAGACCCCCTCCGGGTAAAAAACACTTGGCCCCCACGAGAGGTACCACCGGCCCTGCCAGCTAGTGAGAGCCTGACAGCGGGATCCTCATCGGAGCAAAGGGATTTTTACTCCCCCCGAGGCACATTCAACCCAACCAGCTAGTGGGAGCCTGGCTGAGGAGATCCTCTCGGGGGTGGGACTTGACCTCCCCGAGGCACATTCGACCCAACCAGCTAGTGGGAGCCTGGCTGAGGAGATCCTCTCGGGGGTGGGACTTACTCTCCCCGAGGCACATTCGACCCAACCAGCTAGTGGGAGCCTGGCTGAGGAGATTCTCTCGAGGGTGGGTACTTGATCTCCCCGAGGCACATTCGACCCAATCAGCTAGTGGGAGCCTGGCTGAGGAGATCCTCTCGGGGGTGGGACTTACTCTCCCCGAGGCACATTCAACCCAACTAGCTAGTGAGAGCCTGGCTGAGGAGATCCTCTCGGGGGTGGGGCTTACTCTCCCCGAGGCACATTCAACCCAACCAGCGAGTGGGAGCCTGGCTGAGGAGATCCTCTCGGGGATGGGGCTTACTCTCCCCGAGGCACATTCAACCCAACTAGCTAGTGGGAGCCTGAATGAGGAGATCCTCTCGGGGGTGGGTACTTGATCTCCCCGAGGCACATTCGACCCAACCAGCTAGTGGGAGCCTGGCTGAGGAGATCCTCTCGGGGGTGGGACTTGATCTCCCTGAGGCATATTCGACCCAACCAGCTAATGGGAGCCTGGCTGAGGAGATCCTCTCGGGGGTGGGACTTTATCTCCCCGAGGCACATTCGACCCAACCAGCTAGTGGGAGCCTGGCTGAGGAGATCCTCTCGGGGGTGGGACTTGATCTCCCCGAGGCACATTCGACGCAACCAGCTAGTGAGAGCCTGGCTGAGGAGATCCTCTCGGGGGTGGAAAATCTGGTGTGTCATTTGAACTCTACCAAATCCAACATCCCCAAATGTGGAAAAAAGATGGGTTACATAGTCCCCTGACTCAGCTGGTCAGGGGTAGCACTTGTTACAAGACAAGAAAAGGGAAAAGACTACCGCAAGGCGAGGCACCCTCAGGGGGCCTGAGCATGATGGTCGTCTTCTGCTTCCTTCTCCTCGGACACTTCCATCTTACCCAAGCTCTTCATGACCTTCTCCATCTCCTCTGCCTTGGCCAACCAAGAGATGGTGTTGACGGCCGTGACGTAGCACTGCCTCGCCATCCTGGAATCCCCCTTGACTCTGACCTGGATCCCTCCGGAGCTGAACTTGAGGAATTGGTGGAAGGAAGATGGCACGCAACGGAAGGCGCTGATGAGGGGCCTTCCGAAGATGGCGTTGTAGCTGCTTGGAGCATCAACAATGACGAACCGGCAGTTCCTTGAGACTCCCCCCAATTTTACTTGGAGCCCCACTCCACCCTCGACCTCCTTCCTCTCCCCTGAGAATCCGAACAGGGGTCCGTCCGAGGCCAACACCCTCCTTGGCTCCACCTTCATCTCGTCAAACGCCTTCTTGAAAACGACGTTGACGGAGCTTCCGTTGTCAACCAGGATCCGGGAGACGGTGTAGCCTTCGATGGCCGTCTGGATGACCAGCGCATCGCAGAACGGATCCTCATGATCCGGTAGGTCCTTCACCGAGAAGGTGATCTTTTCCTCTGGGGGCGGGGTCTGGGAGGTTGAGGCCACGGTCCTTCGGTACATGACATGGAGGCTTGCCTTCCGAGTGGCCTCAATCCCCACTCCACCGTGGATCACTCCTATACCGCCTCGGGTTCCCACGTCGACCCGGTCCTCACATATATCATCACCCCCTTCTCCGGGTAGAACCTCTTCTACCCGCACCGGCGGCTGCGGCTGGGCAGGGCCTCTTGCCCCCCTCACTTCCAAGAACTAGGGGCAGGTAGCTATGACATGCCCCTCCACCTGGTGGAAGTCACAGTATGGTAGCGCTCCTCCCCTTCTTCGGCGGGCTGGGTGTTCTCTCCTGTTACCTCTTCCTCTTCCTATCGCCAAGGCCTGCTACGGCGGTGGTAAGAGCTGCCTTGGGGCTTGCCTCTGGAAGTTATACCTCCCTTGGCCTCCCTGAAAGTTCCCCACTCCTAGGATGAGGGCTCTTCCTAGACCTTGGGCAGGTCCTCCATGCTGCCTCCAGCCTGGATCCGGACCCTCCTGAGCACTCCGCTCCTTTCTCCTTCTTCCTTCCTGATGTCTCGAGCCACCTTGCTCCTTTGGCTCCGTCTCTGTTAGCTCTGCCAACTTCTTGACAAATGCTGGGTTGGCTGCCTACATGGCTATCTCCTCAGCTGCCCTTTCCATTAGCTCCTCGAAGGAAAGGGGGGCCTTCTGGGTTAAGCTCATCTTGAAGAAGCCCTCCTTCAGCCCAACGGTGAAGGCCATCTGGAGAGCATAACCTGGCATCTCCTGGACCTCCAGGATCTCCCCCTGGAACCTGTCAACGTAACTGGCCAGCGACTCCTCGGCCCCCTGCCTTACCAAGAAGATGGACTCGGGACTTCTCTTCCTCTTCTTGGAGGTGGAGAAGCGAAGCTGAAAGCTCCGACTCAAGTCCTCGAACCCATAGATTGACCTCGGAGGGACTTGATGAAACCAGTCCCTTGCCTTCTCCTTCAACGTGATCGCAAAGAGGCGACACTTGAAGGCATCCGTCATCGGCCTGATGGAGACGGCATCCTCGAACCATTGCATATGCTGGACGGGGTCATCCTTCCCGGTATAGTAAGCCATGTCTGGCTCTCTGAACCCCTCTGGAATGGGAGCTGAGATGATCAGCTCGCTGAAGGGTGACCCCCTAAGGGGTGGTCTCGCCACCTCCACTCGCGTGACCTGCTCTCCTGGAAGGGTGGCACTCGCCGGGCTGGAGAACAGCTCCCGGCCGGTGAGGTCTCGCTCGACCCCATCTCCCATCCTCTCCTTCCCAGGCCTTATTCCTGGTGCACTTCCTTCTCCCCCCTCTGCGGTCATCTCGCTCAGACCCCTGGGAGTCGACTCATCGAGAGGGGGAGCTAACTCCTGGGGGGTCGGGGTGGAGCTTCCACCCTGAGGAGCAATGCTTCGCAGCATCTCCATGATGCCTTGGATGGAGGTCATGAACTCTTGCCTCCCCACAAAGGGTCCTGGGCTGCGGAGCTCGCCGAGATCATCACTACCTCCCTAACCTCCAGTCATGACACTCTCCCGAGATCTTCTGTGCTGGTCACTCTCCACGCTCACCGCACCAAAATATTGAAACCAAAAACTTGGTCTCTGTGGAGTTCGGGGTCCCAAAAGAGGGGTGACCTCACACCTACTACACTCGGGGGAACGTCACAGACCAAAGACTTGGGAAACTAGGAACAGACCCTCGGCTCTAGCGCGGAGGTCCCACCACACACCCGGAAGGCTACCTGAGCTCTTCCCCTCCCTTACCAAAGGGCTAGGTTGGACGCCTTGGAGAGCTCTCTCTACTCTACCAAGAAGAAGATAAGGGAGGAGGAAGCTAGAAAAGTCTCCCCTCCAAAGGCACCCAAGGGGGTCTATTTATAGTTTTCCAAAACTCATGGACCAAAATGACCAAAATACCCTTACGCCCAATACACCTTGGGCCAATAGAAAACAGCCACGTCGGGGGGTAAAGGGGGAATTCCGCCCCGAGGGGCATAGAGGTAAAAGCACGCCGCCAACACCCGCCCCAAACACCCGAGGCGGTTCCAGGCTGCCGGGCAGGCCGCTTGGGCGAGACCAGGCCGCCGGCCGTCTCGCCCGCGAGCAGGCCGCCCGGGCGAGACCGGCCCCCGGCCGTCTCGCCCGCGAGCAGGCCGCGGCCGTCTCGCCCGCGAGCAGGCCACCTGGGCGAGAGCCAGGCCGCGGCGGTCTCGCCCGCGAGCAGGCCGCCCGGGCGAGACCGGCCCCCGACCGCCTCGCCTGCCCCTACCTCGGACTCAACAGGCCGGGGCGGGTGCTAGCCAACTTGCCGCACCCGCCCCCCAACAAAGGAGCTAATGGGGGAGGCCAATTTTTCCTCCCCCTAATAGTATATTTGCAAGTTAGAGACAAAATTGGTCACCGAGAGTGCAAAATCTCCAAAAAGCTTAAAAACGTGTACGGGGGCGAATACGGGGTTGTACAATGACCTAGTGTTGACCCGTATGTTGTGTCATCCAAACTCATGGGTCAAATGTTCCTAATTACATATCATGGTTATTATGACGTGTGTTAATGATTGATCGAAGTTTCACTATTTTCCCAAGGGATTAACAGACCTAGATTAATTCTTTAATTGTGCGACTGGGTTGCCTTGAACATGAAGTGCTATACATAATGGTTCAACTTATCTAGAATTTTCTCTAGGTGTTACACAAGGTTAAATAATACTGCCTACCAAATTCCATACTATTTTCATGCAAATTTCTAATTATTTCTTATTTATTAAATAAATTCCAATCCAACCACTTTACAAATAAAGTACCTCAACCACTCACTCCAAAATTTTGAGAAACTTAATGGGTGTTCATGTTGATATAATAAGTCTAACTACATAATTTCAAATTCTTAAACAATGATCTGACCTATCTTATGACCATTTAAGAAATATTACCAAAATGCCATTATTATGGTTTTTAATATATAGGCACATCCAAAAATTCTCAAATAATTTATCAGGAACCAAAACATAATAATACGCAACAGTAAAAATTTTCATAATTTTTAATACAAAAATTTCTCATATTTTCAATTAATTTCCAAAAGGGCAAAATGGTAAATTTTACTTGAAACCCAAGGAAACATTAATAAACAGTGCCATAAATTTTTCCAGGAGTGTACTTTGCCCTACCAGAGCTTTTTTCAAAAATCCCTAATTTGATGAATTTAATTGCCCTATTTTCCAATTTATTTCTTAACTAGACTCATTTTCCAATAATTTCAAATAATGAGATTTTTTATTATAAAAATCCCAAATAATTCATGGGAGGTGTATTCCACTCCTATGAGCCTCTGTCCAGAGTTTCATGGACTTACAATGACCCAATTGGGCTAAATTCACATTTTTCCCCATTTTTACTAATGACACCAAATTTGAATATGTCAAACTCATGCATGTGAGATTTCCCATATATTGAGAGGCCCAAATGACTTGAAATTTTTATCATTGATTTATCTTGACATAATGAACATATCACCCAAATTTGGGGGTATTTGGACCCATAAATCTCCAAAAATACACTTAATTTAATTTTTAGTATTTTATCAAATACTATAGAAATATTCTGACCAAAAATTCTCATTTTTGGTCAGACAGTAGTTATATACCTAACTCAAGCCTGACCAAAATTTGAAGACATGGTGACTTATGGTTTGGCTTGGGCATTTAATTTAAAATTTGCCCTAGCCTAGAACCAGTCTTGGTAGATTGGACCTACAGGGAGCCCTGCAGTTCCAAACTTCAAGTTTAGGGTTTCAAAATAAAGTTAAGACCTAGACCTACAAATTTTATGTTGATGTATAGTTCTGAAATTGTCTCTAAGGGGCCTATTTTTAACATGCAAAGTCACTGTAAATGTGTGACAGAAATATCACTATTCATTAAAATCATTATCAATAATTAATTCGGAATAAAATGAACGGCATCTGTTCATCGTCCCAAACAGCCAATGGCTGAGATTGTCTCTTCCTGGGCCATTTTTGTTGGCTAATTCCGGCCACCTGGGCCGGCGCCACCGCCAGCGATTATTGTCACCACCTTCGTTGAGGTGGTGGCTAGCATTTCCCGGTGGTGAGGCTGCCGGTGGCGGCTCCTCCGGGGTTCCCGAGCAAGAAGAAAAACTCGAAAAATTTCGCACTTCCTCCCATGGTATCGGGCTCAATTGAGCCCGATGTCTCGCCTAATTGAGCTAGAAAGCTAGCACGGGGTGAGGTGAGGTGAAACAGACCTACAGCCGGGGTTGGCAGCGTGTGTGGTGGCGGTGCTCCATGGACGATGTTTGTTACGGCGAACTAGCCCAATTCTTCGTTTCTCCAGCAAAAGCTTTGCTCCAGCAGTCGAATTCCACTCATTTCCTCCTCCTGAAGCTGATGGTGGGCTCAGATTTGGCTAGGGGTGGCTGTGGAAGAAGTTGGAGTTAAAGGGTGTAGTCGGCCATGGCTTTAGAGTTTCCTCCTGGCCACCGGGTGTCCCCAAACTCCTCCACCTTGCAGGAATAATCCTAAGAATCTCAGCCAGCAGCTTGGGCAGAGAGAAGGAGGGTCACATGGCCTCCATCTCCTCTCTTCCTCCCTTCTTTCTCCTCTTTTCCTCCAAAATATCCAAATTTCCCCCATGCATGCATTCTCTCTCCATTTTCAGGAGGGTAGGGGCTGTCATTGACTCTTTAGGCTGGTCTTGGGCCTTGGCTTATGGGCTTAGCCCATTGGAATGAGCTTAGTCTTCAAATCCCTTAAATAGGCCTAAGGTTGACCAAGTTGACTTTTAAGGTTGACTTGGTCAACTTAATGAGTGGGTTGACCCCACTTGATGATCATGGACCCAAAAGTACCTCCCAACTTGGGTTGGGCCATGGTGGTGACCCACTTGGACTAATTGGGCCTTTGGATGTGGGTTTGACCAATTTAAGGTTAAGGGTTGACTTGGGTCAACTTTGGTCAATAAGTAATTTAGTGATATGGCTTATGGTTCCCCTAGGTTGATATTAGGGTTAGGGGTGCAGTGGTGGAACCAATGTGTGGACAGAAACCCAATTTGAGCTAGTTTGACTTGGGTTATCTTGGGTCCTATAGTGGGTCCCATGTGACTACACCCTAACCCCATGGTTCAAACCTAGCATAAACCATGCCCCCACAACTTGTCCTAACCCAACCTAAGTAGAGGGGTCTAATTGGAAATGAGATGTTACACCAGCAGCCACCAGCGCTCCACCAACACGCCACGAGCAGGAAAACGCCAAGTCCCCAAAAAGCAAAAGGAAGAACGCAACCGTCGCTAACAAGTATACGCGACCGCAAGCGCCGGAGCATCAGGATCATCCCACGCATTTCAACACCCAAGTGACTCCCGCGGTGCAGTCTGTTGCCCGTCGGGAGCTGTAGTCTCTCTCTCCCCCAAGTTGTAACGGGAGCGACATGTCGCCCCGATTCTCCAACACACTGTAATCACCGGAGTCTAGTGGAATTTGATCGGCGCAGACTCGGTCACGTGATTTTTTACCCATTTAAGGGATTTTTCCACGTCATCACATCTTGTGTCAACTCTCTACTTTCATTGACTGTGTGCGCGCTCGACCGCCTCGTGAGCTAAAACAGTTCGAACAAATCTGGTCCGACCGGGGCATCGAGTTAGTCCGCAACAGTAATATATTATTATATTTTTTGGCGATTGTTATGGGCAAACCGAAATTGGATACATGCAAATCAATTTTACGTGCAGACCAAAATATTATAAGTGCAGACCAAATTGTTATGTGCAAATCGAAATTAAAATTTAAAATAATCATGTTAATTGATTAGAACTTGAAATAAAGCTACAAAAAAATATCTATCAAAATTTTTTTGTAGCTTAATGATGAAAGAACTAAAAAAATGTAACATTAAACTTTGAATTAAAAATTATAATAAAATTGAAATTTTTTTAAATCATCATATAAGTCTTCTTCTTGTTTCAACTTTAGCTTGAATTTTTGCTTCTATCAAAAAAATGTATCAAACTTTTAACATTCATCATACAATATAAGTTAATTGAATATGTGACTACCTCATAATATCTGTAGTCCCAAATTAGCGAAGGAAAACATGTTTTACTTCAAGTTTAATGAAATGTATTAGTAAGCCTATTTTTGCGACAATTCAACGCATATCAACAATTTAATATATTCCAAACACATTTCAACAAATTATAACAGATTGACCAAACTCAGGTTTTTTGCACCGAATATAACAACACAATCAGAAATAGGTTGAAGCAAACTAACTTCAATTCGAACACATTTACACATTCACAAATTCATAGTGCGACTGAATACCTCAAATAAATGCAGGAATCGGTTCAATTTGAAAGCTAATCAAGAATGTCATGTAGAAAAAAATGATTAAATGATCATTTTTTGTGTTACTGCATAAGAGATAGTCAGACTTGATTACGGTGAGTGAGAAGTATGACAACAAAGAAGGGAGGTGTGCCCAATTACCTTGAATCCAATTGGACGACCCCTCGACGACGAAGAATAATGCCCTAGGCTCGCCGACGAACGCTGGAGAGGGCCGATTTTACTATTCTGGAGGAGTCGTTCCAGGCGGCCCTAAGCCTTAAGGTGGAAACAAGAGAGATGCGGTGTGGGGAGAGGTGGTGTGGGGAGTGGCAAAAACGTTAGAGCGGCGGTGCGTGGAGCGGTAGTGCGGGGAGCGGCGGGATCGGGCTCCAGGCGATGTGGGAAGCGGCGGGATCTGGTTCCACGAGATGAGGGAGTGGTTCGCCTTGAGACATTATATTATAAATTATATAATATTTATTTAATATTTTTTAAATTGTTTTTTGATTTGCACCTATCCAAATTCGGTTTGCCCATAACAATCGCCTATTTTTTATATGCATCAAAAAAATATTTAAAAATAAAAATATACATGATCTAATTAATATTCATATATTCATATATGGAGTCTACCTAAATAAAAATATTAAACTATATATAAAATAATATTTTTTAAAAAATTTATTTTTTATAATACACTTTTAATTAAAAATCATATAAATAAACACGAATATGCAGAATATATATTAGATTATTGCCATCAAAAATTAAATAACTTATTAAATATTACATCTATCTATAGTTCTATACTAAGTATAAATGCAAAAATTGCAGCGAAATTTTTTGGTCCGCGTCCCGGACGAAGAGCATCGTCCGGGGCATCACTTTTTCTGACGCGTGGCTTTTAAAAGCATACTGATTCTGACGCGTGGTTTTTAAAATTTCTTCCTTAGCCATTTTTAGGAAATATTTACGCTAACTACAAAAAAATATATATGCATATTATATTACATATGTAAGTAGCTAAGAGATTTCATTTCTATCTCAGATACAAAAAAAAATTAGAGATTACTTTTTAATTTCGGATATTACAAAAAATAACTAATAGATTACAATTTTAACTCAAAGAATATTCATTTCAGTCAATGAAAAAATTAAACTCAGATATTTACTGAAGGATCCACCAGAATATATGAGATTAATATGTAATCAATGTTCTGTTACAGACATTTCATGTTTTAATTAGTTAAATACACTATAATGCAACTAAAATTTCTAAGTTAATACTATAATTGCTCACATACGCTATAATATAATTTTGAGATACAACTTTTTCAGTCTCAGATACAATTAAAATCCCTAAGCAAGTACTATAATTGCTCAGATACAACTAGTACAATCTCTAAGATACAACAAAGTTCTCTAAGCCATGACTAAAATCTCTAAGATACAACTTTAAGATATAAATGTATTCAACCCAAAAGTAAATAAAATCTCTAAGCCATGACTAAAATCGCTCAGATACAACTAGTACACTCTCGGAAAGAAAAAACTATCTAGGATACAACAAAGTTCTCTTGATCACAACTAGAACTACAATGACGTTTTCTCATAAACAAAGTTAAAAATAGCTTAAAAGTTATATTTTCTCTCATATATTACATAAAATCGTTAGCATAGAAAGATTTCCCAAAAAAACAAATGAAAAAAATACAATCTCGTATAGTTTGAGTTAAAAATATATTATCTCAGTTTTTTCCTATAATATCTGAGACAACAGTGTAATTTCTCGGCATTTATTTTTAATATCTGAGATAAAAGTACAATTTTTCAGCTATTTACATAAATAATATATATTCACACATATTTTAATAACTCGTACGAAGAGATTTCTCAAGGAAAAAAAGTAAGAACAAAGAAGCTGACACGCGTCAGAATCAAAAAGGCCCCGGACGATGATCATCGTCCGGGGCCCGGACCAAAAACTTTCTCAGAATTGCAAGAGTGTCGACATGTCAGTTACATTTGAAATGTCAGAATTACTCCTCCTTGCTGTTCGCTTGCTCGCCGGTGCTGTTAAATTTTTTTTAAAAAAAAACCGACGGTAACGCCACCGTGGCCGGCACGGCTCTGCCGGCGGCGGCTTGACCAAACCCCAGGTCGGGGTTTGCGGTGATGCCAATCTAAAATCCGACACAGGCCCGTTGAATTGGCGAGCAAGCTGTAGAATCATATCCATCGGCCCGGCCGTCTAGGGGCACACTGCAGGTGGAGGAGGAAGATGAGGTGGGAGCTGTTGAGGTGGCGGAGGAGGAGGAGGAGGTGGTGGGCGCTGCAAGCCGGTTGCGGAGAGGAAGAGGAGGAGGAGGAGGTGGCGGAGGAGGAGGTGGCGGAGGAGGAGGTCTAACTAAGGACTTAGGAAATTTAATAAACAATTATTAAAATATATAAAAAAAATAAAATAAAAACGCAAATTTTAAATAAATATAAGTATTATATCTATACTAATATACGAATTATAAGAATTATATTAATATAAGTATCATAAATATTATATCTATACTAATATACGAGCTTCTTCGCACGGCTACGCCGGTGCTCAAAGCTCTCGGGCAATTTTTGCCCTCATTCAGGCGGGGTTTGCCCGCCTCCGCCCGGGCTTCACCTGTGTTTGATGCTCCGGGCGGGCCCGCTTCCATGCAATTCACCGGCTCGACGCCGCAACCGCCACTCGCGGCCCCCCAGATCCCTATGATTGTTTGATTTTACATACACGCTCCGGGGGGCCGCGAGTGCCGGTTGCGGCGCCGAACCGGTGAATTGTGTGGAAGCGGGACCGCTTCTATGCGGCCAAAGGCCGCTCGGAGCATCAAACACGGGCGAAGTCCATGTAAAGGCGGGCGAAGCCCGCCTGGATGCGGCCGAAGGCCTCCCAAGAGCTTCGAGCACGGGTATAGCCCGTGCGAAAAAGCTCGTATATAATATAGGTAGATTTTTTATACATATATACACACTCATATATATATCTTCTATATTATATTAAAAAGAAATAAGATGGTGTGTCAATATCAATGAAATAAAAATTCATTCAAAAAATTTTGATCGTTCATAATAATTTGATTAATAAGGATCATTCATCATCAATCACCAATACGATCATTCTCTCTTCTAATTCACTAATCTCATTAAAGAGATAGAGAGAGCGTGGGCTGGAATGTCATTCATTTTTTTATTGGAGAAAGAAAGAGAGAGAGAGAGGAGATTTAAAATTAATTTTTGTACATCAAAACATACATTTTTTACAAAATAAAAATAATAATATTGATGTATATTTTTTATGATCATTTTGAGTACTCATATATATATGTTGAGGGAGCAGCCCGCCTTGATGCGGGCGTAGCCCGCAACGACGCATGGAGCACGGACAAAGCCCGTTAGGGGCGGGCGAAGCCCTCTGGGGCCGGGCGAAGCCCACCGTCATAGGCCAGGTACTTTCGCACTTGGTCGTAGGAGCGGAGTCTCGTGTCGGGCACTCGTGTGTGTGTGTGTGTATATATATATATATTAATAGGCGTGTTCATAAAGCCTCCCGGGCCCGGGCCTAAACCGGGCCTCCCAGGCCCGGGCCTAAACCGGGCCTCCCAGGCCCGGGCTTTCCCGAATCGGGCCCGAGCCCTGATTATGGCCGGTCCGGGCCGGGCCGGACACCTGGCTCTGGGAGGGGGACCGCTAAGGCCCCCAAGGCCGGGCCGGGGCTTAGCCCGGGCCCGGTTTTTTTTTTAATTATTTTTTTATAAAAAAAATTAAATATAATTTATAAATACAATGAATATGAAACAAATACGATTAATTTCATATTTTGGAAGAAAAATAATAATTTTATTAATGTTGAACGGGGTTACGGAAGTATACAAAATTATAAATACACTGAAAAAATACTTGTGATCGAAAAATCCAAAATTACAAATACAATAAAATTACATGTTCGACATCTTTAAAAAATTTCAAAAATTCGCCTCGCCATCTTTAAGTTTTAATTTAAGTTGTTCGCATCCATCTCGTCTTCCATGTCCGACGAGCTATCCTCGATCGATGAAATATGATGCTTCCTCTTGATCGCATCCAAGTGGTCCTTGTAGCATATGCAGATTTCGAGTGATTCTTCGCTTAGGCGACTTCTTCGCTCGTTCAACACTCTGTCACTAAGAGAAAAAACAGACTCCGAAGCTACCGTGCTAGCTTGGATCATTAGTAAATCTCGGGTCATATAGGCCATAATAGGATAGGTATTTACTTTACCTTTCCACCATTTTAAAATATCGAAATTTTCTAGTTCGTCCGTACTCATAAAATAACAAAATTGGGTTTTTGTATACAAGCCTAATTCATTTAAACTACTAGATGTGGTGTGCGCTTTTTTTCTTGAAGCTAACTCTAACATTTTATTTTTAAAACTATCGCGTGTTTTTGGTTGCGGCACATCCTCTTGGGGCCGCGATCCGCATAAATTATCATAATAATTATAACATTCAGTAAAAATAGTGTTAAAATTTAAAATACTAAGATTATCCAAATCCGAATCCCTGAGATTTACGCCTAAATTATTATTTATTTCTTCTATAAAATATTCTACGCCGTATACGCCGAAAAGAGGATTCAAAGCGGCGGCGCATGAAAACATGACCGGAATTTCTCTATAATATTTTAAAAAATTATTTTCCATTATTTCTATTAAACCACTCTATCCGACGTGTTGCTTAAAATAATTTAATTTTTGTGAAATATTAACAATATTTTCAATAATTAGCGGGCTAGTAGGATAATATATGTCAGATAGAGAATTTGTCGCCGTATAAAAAACTTTTAATAAATTCATATAATTTTCTAAAACAGCTCAATCAGACTCAGTTAATTCATATTGATCTAACATAGTATAGTATTGCATTAGTAGTGTTTTTTGACGAATCGCTCGTTTTAATATTGTAAATGTCGAGTTCCATCTAATTGGCATGTCAAATAAAAGTTTCAAAATTTTTTGACCTTGGGCGTTTGCGAATTTTTTAAAATCTTGTCGTCGTTGTTTAGAACTATAAATAAATTGTAACATTAAATGTATTTTATTAATGTATGATTCAATATATGTTAAACTATCTTGTACGACCAAATTTAAAACGTGACAGATGCGACGAGTATGAAAAAAAAACACCGTTTAACATATGTTTTAAATCACGTTTTAATCACTCAATTGCGGTGGTATTATTTGTGGCGTTGTCGAAAGAAATACTCATAAATTTATCTTTTATTTTAAATTCTCGCAAATATTTTAAAATAATTTAATAAATCACTACACCCGTGTGCGGGACTTCGAAACCTTCAAAACATATTATACGCTTATTTAGATCTCAGGAAACGGGACCGACTCAGTGACAAGTGATGAAAATATATGATAATCCTAATTTGATACTACTTGTCCAAACGTCACTCGTTAAACTCACTCGACCCTCAAAATTTTCAAAATAATTAATTAAAGATTATTTAGCTTCTAAATAATATTTAAGTGTGTCGCGTCTATTGGAAGATCGACTTACTTGATGATATTTGGGTTGTAGCCATTGGTGGATGTACTCGGTTTCTTGTTCGTCATCGTAGTTGCTGAATAACAACCCACGTCTGATGACGTTCTTCACCTGCAGCTCCCGCTGCCGACCTTGATCGTACGTCCATATTTGTTCAGATGCAGATAATTGCGTCTGGCTGGACTCGGGAGGAGCTTGTTTGGCAGTGCAAGACTTAATGTGTCTTGCGAGTGTTAAGTTGTCACTGAGAGTAAGTAATTTCGAGCATTGCTTGCACTTCGACTTATGCTCGGTGCCGACTTTCACTTTGTCGAAATATTCCCAAACTGGCGTCATATGCTTGTGCTCTATCACTTCGTGAGCGACTGACGATGATGATGACGCCACCGTCAATAACATATTCGACGTAAAAAAGTAGTGGGAGGGGGGAAGTGTGGGACTTAGGAGAGGTGGGAATGTGGGATTGGAAAATTTGAGAGTGGGGGGGGGGGGGAATTTATAGATTTTTAAAAAAACTTTAAAAAATTATTTTATTAACATTTATTAAATAATTATTAAATAATTATTAAATAATAATATTTATTTAATAAATATATATTAAATAAATATTAATATAAATATATATATAATATATTAACAGTGATTGCTAGAGTTTTCAGTAGTATAACAGTGATTGCTAGAGTTTTCAGTAGTATTCATCATCGGCTTTGTCAGTGACATATATCCAAAAAAGACTCGTCAAAAGTGCCAACCTTCAACCATGACAAGAGTGTAAGATTTTTATTTTACCATTGCATGAGTAAATGTGGTGTCGAGATTGATTTTGAAGCTCATTGGAGTGCAATGATTTCAGGGGGACTTTTGGAGAATAATAGGTGGTTGGATGATCTACACAAAGCTAGAAGTAAGTGGTCAACTACCTTTAATAAGGATATCTTATATTTTGTCATATTATCCACTCAAAGAAGTGAATTCGCCAACAACGGTTTACATGGATGTTCAAAAGTCACGAGTTCATTAGTTGAGTGCTTTAATGGGATAAAAACTAATTTCATCTTGGCAGCGATCGAAGCAAGAAGAGGACTTTGGGTACAAGGAAGGTACCATTACTCTAAAGTTTAAAAATTGTTTGCTTGTAAAACAAGCTTCCAAAATATACACAAGAAAAATATTCTTCGTTTTTGAAAAAAACATATATGGAAGGTGCAATGAGTGTGAGCATCATAGAGGAGCTCTAAAACTCTGATAATGAGGTTCTATTTGTCATTAAGCAATGTGACAAAGCCGAACATGATAAACAAGCTTCGATGCCGAGTGTTCTTTCAAGGGATTTGAAACAAAGGGGATCTTATGTCAACATATTCTAAGGATGCACAATTCCAAAAATTTGAAGCATATTAACCATAAATACATGATCAAGAGTTCACTTGCACAGCCAAATATGGTTTGTACTTCTCCAAGACACCATGCATGAATGTTGTGGATTTCAATTTAGTATTTAAAACTCATCTGATGTGTTTCACATATGAGTTGACAATAAATATTGAGAATTGTAAACCTGCCAAAAAGCATGTAATAAATGTGATGACTGAGTTGGGGCTAACAATGGAAGAAGTGGTAGAGAGGGATGGGAGGATGAAGAATGGATCGATTGCCGACAAGAAGGAAAGTAAATGGCATATAAGAAATCCGGCGACTGCTCGACCAAAAGGTTTATCAAATGCAAGATTGAGGCATCTTTTTGAGAAGCCTACTAAATGACCAAGTAGTGTATTTACAGGTTCTTTTTCATCTTCATACCACATTTTATTAGTATGTTTGCTAACTAAAGTTTTTGTTTAACAGAGAAGAAGCTTGATTCCAAGCCTAAATCATGTGTGAATGTAGTCAATGATGAACTGAAAGAAATAAATTTTATTGGAAGCTACACATTCGAAGACAAATCTGCATCTACGCAATTTCTGACAAGTGATTACGGAAATGTTGATTTACGTATGTCATTGCCGTTTGAATTTTGTTGTGTGTCCGATATCTTGAAAAGATGATGTTATTACTGCACAGTTTTGCAGCATTATAAACATCTTGAAAACGAAACATTATAAACAGAACACAAGTTATGCACAGTTTTGCAATATTATAAACAGAACAGTTGCTCAACATTATAAAGCCGGAGCACAATTTTGCATAGCTTTGCAACAGTTCTGCAAAGCTAAATCTCAAAAATTATGGACCTATGTCTTATGTCAACATTACATGTTTTTCCAAAAAAATATTTAAGCTCTGTAACATATGTCAAAAGATAGAATTGTACCCGCCAAAGTTCAAAAAAAAATTTATAAAACATTCAGTATTTGTCATTCTTTGCAACGACAAAGAATTTGATCAATTCACATGCAATTTTGGCTCTAAAAGCGGGCATTCTCGTTTGCTAATCCATGCAATTGCTACAAGCAATCATGTCCCGAGCTGCTATCGTTTTCATGTGCTTCAAAACAAAGACACCACAATCAATGTCGTTGTCTTGTGTTGGAGCTACATGTACAATACTTATTGGCTAATCATGCAATTTTTTAGGGAGCACATTCTTTTTTGTCTTATAATGATTGACTACCTATTAAGTTTAACAAAAATAAAGATATTATACGATAATATTGTGAGATAAATGGAGCAACTCTTAGTTGTGCAATATACCACATCTCGAATGTTTGTTTCATGCGTCTTGTTTGGCATTGAGTCGTAAATGTCAAGTTTCTCATTTCAAATAACAGACCAGTGTCTAATGGCTGTAGGTGGTGATGAAAACTGACATCAGTATTATATTGGTTGCTTGTATGTATGATGTCGTGAGATGTTCCAATAGTATTTAACAATTTTTAACACCAACTTTTTTTAATACTGTAAATTAAAAAAGGCTGACTTAATCAATAAATACATAACAAAGTATTTATTATTGATATATATTTAATGCAAGTGCGATTACCCAGAAATTGGGTGACACAGAAGAATTTACACCAGTTTTGAGGAGATGTCCTCCTTTGACTACCCAATATAACTGCAAAGGCATCCAAATGCGCACCACTCAACCAACTCTTACACAACAAGTCATCAATACAAGAATGTGTTAATGCAGTATTTCCGCTATGTAGTATAATGGTGGAACTACATAAAAAAATTATAAGATTAAATTTAGACTATAGAGTATATGTTTCTCATTACTAGTAATATAATGATTGCACTTCAAAAAATGCACCTCATATGAAACTGCATGTACGTTGCATCAGTCAACGGCCGATTGGCCTCAGAGAAATATATCCGGCCATGAAAACAAAGTTCATTCTCAATCTATTCTACTTCTTGTATATTGGACTTCAAACCCTTTTTCACCTTCTTATCCTTTTTATCCTTCATACTTAGTTTTTTGAGTCTGGCGTACACTCATCAACAAACACTACATCAGTTGCAGACTTACCACAAACTTGCGTATTGGGTGCTAGAGTAATATGAAGGGATGATGGTTGTTGTTCTTGAATTGGAGGGGAGGTCGATGCTTTGTAAGGGGTAGGATCACAGGTAGGATCAGAGCCGGGTACGGTGGAGGGAATGAGAACATCTGCATGCAAGATGACTAACCTTTCTACTAATGAATCTCTTCATCTCCTTAACTTTCTTTCTCTCCTTTTCTTCTTTCAATAACTCCTCCTTTTTTTGGTTCTCTGTAATTACTATTCACTTTCTTTTATTTTCTTCTTTTTCATTCCTTTGGTTGTCTCAAAGGATGACTCTACCTCCTCATCTCCCAGAAGATTATGCTCCTCAAAAATATTCACAAATTTTGTGATAACCTACATTTAAGTAGACAAATTATTAATCACTATCAATAAAGTTAATAAAAGACACTAATCTACTTCCTTGTCCACAATTTAGCGAATAAGTCTATGCAGAACTTATTTTTGAAGCTCGCCTTAGCCGACCAATGACAAATATGCGGTCTCCCCAAATCATTTGTAGGAACCTGTATTTTGTGTGCTCAAATAACCACACCTACATAAATTTTTTTAGTGATAAAAATATTTAAAATTGAACGTGAGAAATAATATAGTAGAATTGTTACCGCAAGGACAGTTGTGCATCTTTCAAGATATCCCAAGCTTGATGGTTCTTTCTTTTTGCAACTTAGTTTATGTAGTGAGCTAAATTGCGACTGCAGAAAATTGTGCACAGCCTTTGGCCAGTTGAATCTCCAGAAGTCGTTCAATCCACCAAAATTTTTAAGATAATCAGGGACCGTGAGTGACTTTAGTGGAAAAAGAAATTTACACAATGCATATCTGACAAGAGCATTCACTCTTTGCTCCTCCAAATCTGACGTGTGGACTACATCATTCTGTTTCACCTATGAGTACGAGGCTCTTTGAAAATCAAAATCTTCTCCCATGTTTAGTAGACCCATAATAAGAGCAACTTCGTTCACAGTGAATTTAATGTAGTAATTACTGAGCAAGAAAGCTTCCTTATCAGGCATATATAATCTTATCATCCTATATAGTAGTGGAATGATCTGAGGAATATCTGGAATTAAAAAAAGTTGTAGCAATGAAGCATCCCTCAACAGCTCCAGTGACTCCTTAGATAGCCACATCTAGTAGAGGTTCAACATGGTCCTTGAATGTTGAGATGACACATATACTAGTCAATAAGGTGTCGCCACAGTGTCATTCCATCTGGACGTGTTGACATTACAAAATTAAAGTCAGTAATGTCATAAATGTTAATATCAAATAATTAAAGAAATGATACGGTAGAGACAATAATAGTAGTGATAAAGCTTTCTAGAAACAATACAATCCTAAAACAATAGCATAAATCCTTCTAAAAGATGTTGCAGGGAACCACTTATGATTATATTGATAAATAGCAACAATATATCCTACTTGCAACAATACATTCCTACTAAAAGCATGCATAAATCCTAATAGAAGCAGTACAATACACATAAATCATACTAGAAATAGTACAATGCACATAAATCATACTAGACATTTCTAGAAAGCTTTCTATACATAATACACATGCATAAATCCTACTGGATGGGTTGAAATCCGACCAGAAAAACATCTTACCAGAACAAAAAAAGGCGCAGTGCAAATCTAAACATAGCAAGTTATTTTCATGTTTGTCACCGTAAAAAGCCATCTCCTGCTCCGTAAATCATACTAAATATTTCTAGAAAGCTTTCTGGACATAATACACATGCATAAATCATACTTGATGTGTTGAAATCCGATCGGAGAAACACTTTACTAGAACAAAAAAAGCGCACTGCAAAGCTAAACATAACGAGCTATTTCCCTGTTTATCACCGTAAAAAGTAAAAAAAAAACCCATATCTTCCTCCTTACTTTACTCAAACCCTAAGCCTAAGCGAAATACGACAACTAAATACATTCCAGAAATGATCAAAAAAGTTAACTAGGTGATGACAATCTTCCCAAAATCAAACCCAACCAAACCCCGACCAAGAGGGTAAATGACAATGAAGCCATGAAAGATCATTACCTTTGATCCTCTCCCGCACGGTTGATGTCCACAAATGAATTTCACAGAAGCAGTTCGTCGTCGATGTTCCCTCACGGTCGATGTTCGACGACGATGTTCCCTCCCGATGAATGGCGGTGTCGCTGTGTTATTCTCCGCCGATGAGCGTCAGGGAATTAGGTTTCTCGAAATGCCGAAATAAATTTTTGAAAAAATTTGAACCGAGAGGGGAAAGGGAGGCGGGGCCAGGATTTCGGGGTTATTTATATCACAAGTTTTACTTACGTTTGACGTACCAAAAAAATTTCTCTCAAACACGAATAATAATTATGTACGGCTAGCACTCCTTTCTCTGAGAGCTGGTGAAATTTAAGTCATTAATATCACACATCCAAGCAATCAATTCGGAACGACAAAGAATTTGTTCAATTCACATGCAATTTCTGCTCTAAAAGCGGGCATTCTCGTCTGCTAATCCTTGCAATTGCTCCAAGCAATCATCTCCCGAGCTGATATCGTTTTCAAGTACTTCAAAATAAAGACACCATAATCATTGTCGTTGTCTTGTGTCGGAGTTTTATGCACAGTACTTATTGGCCAATCATGCAATTTTTTTGGGAGCACATTCTTTTTTGCCTCATAATGGCTGGCTACCTGTTAATTTTAGCAAATATAAAAGATATTATAAGGTAATATTGTGAAATATATGGAGCAACTCTTAGTTGTGCAATATACCACGTCTCGAATGTTTGTTTCATGCATCTTGTTTGACATTGAGTCGTAAAAATGCCAAGTTTCTCGTTTCAAATAACAGACCAGTGTCTAATGGCAGCAGGTGGTGATGAAAACTGACATCAGTATTATATCGGTTGCTTGTACGTATGATGTCGTGAGATGTTCCAATAGTATTTCACAATTTTTAACACCAGTTTTTCTTAATACTGTAAATTAAAAAAGGCTGACATAATCAATAAATACATAGCAAAGTATTTATTATTTATATATATTTAATGCAAGTGCGATTACCCAGAAATTTGGTGACACATACAGGAATTTGCAGCAGCTTTGAGGAGATGTCCTCCTTCGGCTACCCAATATAACTACAAAGGCATCCAAATGCGCGCCACTCAACCAACTCTTACACAACAAGTCCTCAATGCAGGAACGTGCCAATGCAGTATTTTCGCTATGTAATATAATGGTGGAACTACATAAAAATTACAAGATTAAATTTAGACTATAGAGTAAATGTTTCTCATTATTAGTAATATAATGATTGCGCTTCAAAAAAATGTACCTCATATGAAACCGTCTGTACGTTGCATCAATCAATGCCCGATCGGCCTCAGAGAAATATATCTGGCCAGGAAAACAAAGTTCATTCTCAATCTACTTTACTTCTTGTACGTTGGACTTCTAACCCTTCTTCCCCCTTCTTACCCTTTTTACCCTTCATACTCAAGTTTTTTGAGTCTGGCGTACACTCATCAACAAACACTACATCAGTTGCAGACTTACCACAAACTTGTGTATTGGGTGCTAGAGTGATATGAAGGGATGACAGTTATTGTTCTGAAATTGGAGGGGAGACCGATGCTTTGCAAGGGGTAGGATCACAGGTAGGATTGGATCCGGGTACGGTGGAGGGAATGAGATAATTTGCATGCAAGAGGGAACTGATGAGACAACCCAAAAAATTGAATCTTTCCTGACAGTAGGAGCGTAACTGCCGAAATTCTTCCCGAAATTCTTCAAAAAGTTGGCATCTAAGATGACTAACCTCTTTACTAATAAATCTCTACATCTTCTTAACTTTCTTTCTCTCCCTCTCTTCTTTCAATAACTCCTTTTTTGGGTTCTCTGTATCTAATATTCACTTTTTTTCTCCTTTTTCATTCCTATGGTTGTCTCAAAGGATGACTCTACCTCCTCATCTCCCAAAAGATTATACTCCTCGAAAATATTCACAAATTTTGTGATAACCTACATTTAAGTAGACAAATTATTAATCCACATCAAAAGACTACCTATAAAGTTAATAAAAGGCACTAACCTACTTCCTTGGCCACAATTTAACAGATAAGTCTATGCAGAAGTTATTGTTGAAGCTCGCCTTAGCCGACCAACGACAGATACGCGGTCTCCCCAAATCATCTGTAGGAACCTGTATTTTTGTGTGCTCAAATAACAACACCTACATGAAATTTTTTTAGTGATAAAAATATTTAAAATTGGACGTGAGAATTAATATAGTAGAACTGTTACCGCAGGAACAATTGTGCATCCTTCAAGATATCCCAAGCTTGATGGTTCTTTCTTTTTGCAACTTAGCTTATGTTGTGGGCTAAATTATGATTGCAGAAAATTGTGCACAGCCTTTGGCCAGTTGAATCTCTTGAAATCGTTCAATCTACCAAAATTTTTAAGACAATCAGAGACGGTGAGTGACTTTAGTGGAAAAAGAAATTTACACAATGCATATCTGACAAAGGCATTCACTCTTCGCTCCTCTAAATCTGGCGAGTGAACTACATCGTTCTGTTCCACTTATGAGTACGAGGCTCTTTGAAAATCAAAATCTTCTCCCCTGTTTGGTAGACCCATAATAAGAGCAACTTCGTTCACAATGAATTTAATGTAGTATTGACCGAGCAAGATAACCTCCTTATTAGGTCTATATAGTCTTATCATCCTATATAGCAGTGGAATGATCTAACGAATATCTGGAATTTAAAAGAAAGTTATAGCAATGAAGCATCCCTCAATAGCTCCAGTGACTCCTTAGATAGCCACATCTAGTAGAGGTTCAGTATAGTTCTTGAATGTTGAGATGACACATCTGCTATTTAAAAAGGTGCCACCACAGTGTCCTTCCATCTGGACATGTTAACATTACACAATTAAAGTAAGTAATGTCATGAATGTTAACATCAAATAAATAAAGAAATGATACGGTAGAGATTACAATAGTAGTAATAAAGCTTTCTAGAAACAATACAATCCTAGAACAATAGCATAAATCCTTCTAGAAGATGTTGTAGGGAACCACTTATGATTATATTGATAAACAATAACAATATATCAATATACTTGCAACAATACATTCCTACTAAAAGCATGGATAAATCCTAATAGAAGCAGTACAATACACATAAATCCTACTAAAAACAGTACAATGCACAAAAATCATACTAGACATTTCTAGAAAGCTTTCTAGACATAATACACATGCATAAACCCTACTGGATGTGTTGAAATCCGATCGGAGAAACATCTTACGAGAACTAAAAAAGGCGCACTACAAATCTAAACATAACAAGCAATTTCCTTGTTTATCACCGTAAAGAGCCATCTCCTACTCCGTAAATCATAGTAAAGATTTCTAGAAAGCTTTCTTGACATAATACACATGCATAAATCATACTTGATGTGTTGAACTCCGACCGGAGAAACACTTTACTAGAACAAAAAAAAGCGCACTGCAAAGCTAAACATAACAAGCTATTTCCCTGTTTATCACCGTAAAAACTACATCTCTTTCTCCGTCCTTTACTGAAACCCTAAACCTACGCGAAACACAGCAGCTAAACAAATTCTAGAAATGGTCAAAAAAAAATTAACTGGGTGGTGACAATCTTTCCCAAACCAAACTCAACCAAATCCCGACCAAGTGGGTAAACGGCAATGAAGCAATGAAAGATCATTATCTTCGATCCTCTCCCGAGCGGTTGATGTCCACAAAGGAAGTTCACAGAAGCACCGGGATGTTCGCCGCCGATGTTCCCTTGCGGTCGATGTTCGACGACGATGTTCCCTTCCGAAGAATTGCGGTGTCGCTGCGTTATTCTCCGTCGATGAGCGTCGGGGCATTAGGTTTCTCGAAACTCCGGAATAAATTTTTGAAAAAAATTGAACCAAGAGGGGAAAGGGAGGCGGGGACAAGGTTTCAGGATTATTTATATAACACAAGTTTTATTTACGTTTGATTGACGTACCGAAAAATTTTCTCTCAAACACGAATAATAATTATGTACGGCTAGCACTCATTTCTCTGAGAGCGGGTAAAATTTAAATCTTTAATCTCACATATCTAACGTCAGTTATCTCGCTGAAATAAAAAAAAAAGAAAACACAATATTTAAAGCTCAATTGAACGGCGAGATCGCTACCCACTTGCTTCCTCTCGGAGAGGAGTAGCCTTACAAGACCGCTCCCTTTCAAATCCTTTCGGGTGACTTTTGGTAAGCCCGCAACCGCTCGCTCTACATTCCAATCGTTTCCCCCAAAATAAACTCTGCTTCAAATCTGCAATTCAAATGCCGCCGGCGAGTTGTTCATCGCTTCAGTCACGGCCCCGGCCCCTCGCCAAACCGATCATCTTCTTCCTCTTCACGCTCGTCGCATTGTCGAACATCGTCTTCTCTCAATCGCACAACCATGTCGTCGGCGGCTGGATCTGGTCAATCCCAATAAGCGACGATTTCTACACAAACTGGTCCGGCAACCAGTCCTTCTTCGCCGGCGACAACCTAAGTAATTAAATCGCTTCTAAAGTAGTATTATCGTGAATCCTGGCTGCAATAGAAATTGTTAACGTGAAGCCGTCTTCTTCTCCGCCAGTTTTCAGGTTCGAAACGGGGATGTCCGACGTGGTGCAGGTGTCGCGGCGGGAGTTTGAGAGCTGCAGCTCCGATAATGTTTTCCGTAGCTTTGATCTGGGGCCGGCGACCGTCGCTCTCGTGGAAGAAGGCATACTCTATTTTATCTGCAGCTATGGAAACCACTGCTTTCTTGGCCAGAAGGTCTCCGTTCAAGCTCAACGTCGTCCGCCACCGCCGCCGCCGCCGCCGCCAGCCTAATCTTCTTCTTTTTTATACTTTTCCGCCGTGTTGAGTTTAGGGTTTTCTTTGGTTCTTCTGTGTGTGTGGATTTTGAACATCCATGTTTCTGAGAAGTTGAGAACTCCAAAAAATCTATGGCTCTGTTTGGAGATTTAGGCTGCGTTTTGGGGGACTTATTTTTACCGGTCAAGCGGTTACGAACGCATGAACCGGACCTTAATTATGGTCTGATTCATGCGGTCGAAACTGCTTGACCGGTGAAAAAAGTCCCCCCAAACGGCACCGGTCAAGCGGTTACGACCGCATGAACCTGGCCTTAATTAAGGTTTGGTTGATGCGATCGTAACCGCTTGATCGGTAAAAATAAGTCCTCCCAAAGGAAGCCTATATTTAATTTTTAAATTTTATTCGTTTGGCGCGGTTTATTTGCTCCGATGAATTTGGTCGAAAATGACGTTATCATTGAATGTATATTTGTCAAGACAGACAGATTATGGCCGCTATCAAGAAAATAAACTAGTTTGAAGTATAAAATGCATGAATTTTTTAGGTGCGGTTATGCGTTCACAGACAATGGTTCATCATCACTACAGTCACGACCACCACCACCCTACCAAGCGAAGGATCCTTCCCTTGGTAGGGTGAACATTTAATCCATTTTCATGGTTAAATGTGTCTGTGGTTGCAATTCGTGGTTTTGTATGTCATGCTGCGGGCAGTTTGAACATTTAGGCTCTATTTATTTGAGCGTTTCGTAACTTCGTTTTGGGCAAACGCCGCCGGAAGGAGGGTAAACAAATGAACCTCCGGCGGCGTTTGCTCCGTTTCCACCCGTCCGCCTTGAGAAACGCCCCAAAAAGTTCCGCTTGGAGCAGTCATCTCCCCCCTCCGGTTCGAACTCTCCGTTTCCACCCGCCGGATCGACCCGCCACCGCTAAAACAAATGAAGTCTTAACCTCATCTAAAATTTAGGGTTTGTAACTATTGTGTTCGCATAACAATCTATAACTACTGTGTTCACGTCCGCCATCATAAAGTCTGAGGAGGGTCTACTAGTGGGATGTCGCCGCTATTTCTAAAACCTCTCGAATTAGAGGAGAGGTCATCTTCAACGAATATGATCTCTTGTTGACTGCCTACCCATTCAATGATGTTGTGGGTGTGAAGCAGTCTTCAAAAACAAATCAGTGTGAAGGATCCTTATCAACACCTGTAGTTTTGTGACTGTAATCTTTAAACCCATTTTCAAGGAGATTGATGGGGTTACCCATGTAATTTCTGAATCAAATCGGAAAAGCTTGGACCAAGGATACGTGGGGTAGGTCAACCCGGTCGAACAAGCCGCACACGCATTGAGCCGCACTCCCAAGTCCCGGAGACACCCGGGAAGAAGGCAAGGCCAAACGCGCGCCTCGCAGGCATGCATCGTTAACGCTGCACATCGCGCTAGCGCTGTGTACTGGCGTGCATCGTTAACGCTGCCACCGCGCTACCGCGCGTAGCACGAGCGCGGTGCGCAGCGCGCTAGCGCCGCCGGCGGCCGCCTCCCCTTCCTTCTTCGCTGTCGTCCCCCTCCGGCCGCCGCCGCCGCCTCCGGGCACCTTGCCCGGGCTGCCCGAACTGCTTAGGTGGAAGGGGGAACTCTTGTCATTTTGTCAAAAATGGTGATTCATGTGATCAAAACGGACCAACACCATTCGCCGTCACAAATCACTCTCCGGCGTAATTACCACCACAACCCTCCAGAAAACTATAAATAATCTTTTGTGCCTTCATTTGAAGACAAGTAACTCCAAAGACATGAGAGAACTCTGAGGTTTTCCGGTGAGATCGTGGACTTAGGCCGATTCTCCACTCAGAAATTCTCTTCATTATCCTCCTTGCGCTAAGGCTTCAACACGCTCCAACATGCTCCAAGTCACGGCAACTGCCTCCGGGAGAGCACTTCCATCAAGGCTCTGCATCAACAAGAGCGCTCCCTCCAGATGCTTTGTGGACTTGGAGAATTTCTCGGCCAGAATGCTTTCACCCAGGTTCCGCGGTCGCGGCAACACTCCAAGGCCTAAGTGTTTCCATCGAGGCTCCGAAGACTTAGCCATTTTCTTAATTTTCTATACATGTGACGGATTAGCGGCATGTTGCCCTTTGAGATCAAACCAAAATCTGTAAAATTCCAAAAAGATAGTTGATTTTGGCTCGGCACAGTTCCAGACACGTATTTTTTTGACCCTTTTCGGGTTTTCCACGTAAAAAATGTCTCTGGTCATTTGTTGCGGTTCATTTTGACTGATTGTTACGGTTCATTTTGACTGTCATTTGTCATTCGAAATCTCATAATAAAGCCCAAAAAGTGTGCACCGCTCTCGGGCCTGTTGTTGTGGAGGCAGAGGTTTGCAGAGACCTTGTCGTGACCGCCACCCGACTCGCAGTGAAACGCTTTCGGCAACCACATGGCCTGAACGAGGTGGGTCTAGCCCTTATCCCGGAGCTGCACGTCCTTCAAATCTTCCATAAACCAGCGAGCTCCCCTGAGGCAAGTTCGAACAAAGGCGGAGAGGAGTGAACAAGTCTTCTAGCTCCACGTTCTTCCCCTCAGTTCTTGTGTATATATATCATTTTGTTTATGTATTTGGAAGTTTAATCCGAGCGAGCTCACTTATTTTTTAGTTCTTCATTATGGTTGATTTTTATTTTTTATGCAAGTCCTCTCATGTCCGTTTGTGTGAGCAGTGTCAGTACTTCGTTCCTGTCTCGCTCTTGGGTAGGATTTCCTGAACTCGTATTCGTCTCATTAGGTTAGGATTTGTTAAATTTTGGAGGGGCTCCTCTCTCGAGGTGGTGAAGCTCGACAACTCCTCCTGCGACACCGATGAGTGCTCGATTGCGAGATGGTATTGATGGCGGTCCTCTCCCAGCTCGTGCTAGTGGGCCTTTGCTCTCGGCTCCTCGTGGGATGCTCCGCCTTCCCCAACCCGACATGACGAGCTCAACAGTCCTTCAAACCTTTACATATTTGTTTACCAATACCCATTACCTTCCAAGTCTTGTGCCTCTGGGGGGCTTCTACTCACTCTAGGGGCGAATAGCCGATATACTGGAGAGGAGCTCGCGCAGGGATTCAGACTACGACAACAACGCAGCTCGAGAACTTGGACTCACTCGAGGGGGCAAGTAGCCGATATGCGAGAGAGGAGCTCGCACAGAGATTTGTACTACGACAACAATGCAACTCAATAACTTGGACTCACTTGAGGGGGCAAGTAGTCAATAGGCGAGAGAGGAGCTCTCACAAGGATTCAGACTACGACAACAACGCAACTCGAGGACTTGGACTTACTCGAGAGGGCAAGTAGCTGATATGCGGGAGAGGGGCTCCAGTAGGGATCCGAACTATGGCAAGAACGTAGTTCGAGGACTTGGACTCACTCGAGGGGTTAGTAGTCGATATACGGGAGAGGAGCTCGCGCGGGGATCCAGACTACGACAATAACTCGGTTGGAGGACTTGGACTCACTCGAGGGGGCCAGTAGCCGATATGCGGGAGAGGATCTCGTGCAGGGATCCAGACTACGACAATAACTCAGCTCGAGGACTTGGACTCACTCAAGGGGGCACGTAGCTGATATGCAGGAGAGGAGCTCACATAGGGACCCGGAGTATAACAACAACACATCTCGAGGACTTGGGCTCACTCGAGATCTTTACCTCCCTGGATATATTCATTCAACATCTCATTTGTGTTTGTGGTACCAAAACAGATATATATATATATATATATATATTGTGGTGAAGTAATATAATTTGGATACAAAGAGTCGGGGGAGAAAATGGTAAAGGAAAAAAGCATTTTAGATAGTCCTCGCTCCATGTATTACTAAGGTGCTCTCCCTCGCAGCTTTGAAACCGGTACCCCCCCCCCCCCCCCCCCCCCCGTCATCAGTGCCTCTGTCACCACGTAAGGACCCTCCCAAATTGGTTGAAGCCTTCCAACTGTCGCGGCCCTTCCTGCCGCATCCACCTTTCTCAGGACCAAGTCGCCCTTGACAAACTGTTTGAGCCTTATGTGATTGTTGTGAAAAAGAGCTAAATAAAGGCAAATTTTATTGCTCCAAAAATATAATTATTACATAGGTATGCCCATTTATTTATAGAAAACGGGGGAGATAAGAGAATACAACAAACGATGTGGGACTAAATACAATATGTGCAACCTCTGCAGTTTGACAATGTCAAACCGCACACTATACAAAGAACAACAGAAGATCACCCAACTACAACTGAGGAAAGCCGCCAGACCGCTAGGGAAGACCGTCGGTGCAGGCCACCAGACCACAACTACGGGTTGCCACCAGACCGCAATTGCGGCTAACCATCAGATCGTTGTTGTGGCAAGCCACCAGACCGCAACTACGGGTTGCCACCATACTGCAGTTGCGGCTAACCATCAGACCGCTGCTGCGGCAAGCCACCAGACCACAAATGCGGGTTGCCACTATACCACAGTTGTGTCTAACCATCATACCGCTGCTGCGACTAATGGTCAGACCGCTGTTGTGGTTAATCACCAGACCGCTGTTACGGCTAATTGCCACACCGTTGTTGCGGCTAACACCCAGGCCGCTGTTGCGACTATCCCTCAAACCGTCATTGCTACTATCCTCTTGACCGCTAGCTGAGGTTCACCACCAGACCGCTGAGCCAAACCGCCAGAGCACTGAGAGTAGCAGACCTCTATGACTAGATATAAAACTGCTCGGTCTCCTCAAGCTCCAAGACTCTCCCTCAAGCTATAATATATATATTTACCATACTTAGCTTGCTACAAACCTTCCCCAAAGAAGTAACTGGCTTGGTGAATAAATCAGCTAGTTCTCTCTCTGAGGTAACAAACAGTGTGCATATCTGATTCTTCAAAATCTCCTCTCTAATGAAGTGGCAATCAACCTCGATGTGCTTTGTCCTCTCATGAAAGATGGGATTTCTCGAAATATATATGACTGTCTTATTATCACAGAACATTGGCGGAGGATGATCATAAACCTCTATAAAATTAAGCATAAGTGTTTGTAACCACTTCAACTCACAAGTAGTTAGATCCATGCTCATATACTCGACTTTTGCACTTGACCTGAAAACTACAGCTTGTTTCTTGCTCTTTCAACTGACCAAATTCCCTCCAACAAAAGTACAGAATCTTGTTGTAGACTTCCTATCTTCCTTATCATCTACATAACTAGCATCAGAGTGTGCCTCAACCTTCAAATGTCCCCTTTTCTAAAACAAAAGTCCTTTCCCTTGAACACCTTTCATATACTTTAGAATCTTCATTGTTGACTGAAGATGACACTTCTTATGAGCTTGCATAAACTGACTCACTCTTCACACTACATAACAAACATCCAGACTTGTGACTGTCAGATAAATAAGTTTCCCCACAAGCCATCTGTACCTGATGACATATTCAAGAAGAGGTGAGCCCTTACTCCAACACTTATCATCTCCAACATACATCGGAGATCGAGCAGGTTTAACCTAAAGGAGACATGTCTCTTTTAAGAGGTCCAAGGCATACTTCCGCTGTGAAAGAACAATAGACCCTGGTTTCCTGGATATTTCAATCCCCAAGAAATATTTTGGAGAGCTCATACCTTTAGTAACAAAATGCTGAAGAAGATGCTTTTTTGTCATATACACACCTTCTCTATAATCCCTTGTAAGAAAAATGTCTTCCACATAAACCGCAAGGATAACAAGACCAACCGATGTTTTGTGAATGAATAAAGAGTGATTTGCAGCACTTCGAACAAATCCAACCACATAAATAACTTTGTTGAATTTTTCAAACCAGGCCCTGGGACTTTTCTTAAGACCATAGATCGCCTTTCGCAGTTTACAGACCTGAGATTCTCCCTGAGCAACATACCCATGAGGCTGATCCATATAGATAATTTCTTGCAAATAATCATAAAGAACTTCACATCCAACTAAGACATTTTCCAGTCTCTGTTGATATCCACCGAAAAAAACACGGATTGTAGTAATCCTTTCCACATGAGAGAAAGTATCAAATAAATTCACGCCATAGGTCTGTGTAAAACCTTTGGCAACAAGCCATGTCTTATAACAATCAATAGAACCATCAGGGAGAAACTTGATGACAAAGGCACAGCGACAGCCAACCATATCAGCTCATGGAGTAGTAGGAACAAGAGTCCAAGTATCATGTTCAGTTAGAGTGTGCATCTCATTATCCATAACAGTCTTCCAATGAGGAATAACAAGAGCATCTTGATACAAGGCTGGAACAACATTTGCTGAGAGGGCAAGAGCAATGCTCCGAGATAAAGGATAGGGCTGAGCATAAGAGACCACGACCTGAAGAGGATGTTGAGTGTAGGAGCGAACACATTTTCGAAGAGCTATCAAAAGATCAAGATCTGTCTGTTAAAATTCAACAAACCGCAGACGCCCCCTTGGATACCCTGTTGAACACTCAACAAACCGAAGGAGAATACGCCCACTTATATGTTGAAAGTTTTCCCGGATCGTGGAGTTAGCAGGGGTTATCTCAACAAAGCAGTAACAACCAGCAACACATGCAGCACAAGCTTCTTTATTGATCAAGAGCAAACTTCTTTACAAGGCGAGACATACATGGCGAGACATGCTTCACCAAAACCCAACACCGGGAGAGCAGAGACAGTTACAAAGACAAGAACAAAAACAAGCTGCGCGGACTCAATCAACAAGCCGCCGACCTACTACTGTGGAGTCCGCTCAGTCCGCCAGGTCGCCAGACCGCAACCCAAGCCGCGCGGACTCACCCTTACTCCAATGCTTAGCTCTTCACCGCCGGTCTGCACGCCGCCAGACCGCACAAGCTGCGTCACCGAATGGAACAGTCCGCCTGAAGCAGGCGACTTCCTGAACCCCGAACCAAGTCGCCAAAGAGAAGACCGCCTGGTCGCTATCCGCGACCTGCTGTTTACCGCCTGTTGCTTAACCGCAGAGTCCGCACTGTCCCTGATCGCAATCAGAGCCAAGTCCTGACTTTCCAGCGCTATCCGCACAACCTGCACAGCACAACCGGGTCAACTCTCTATCCGCGCGGACACAAAGTCCAGACCGCAGCAACTTCCGCGAGCTCAAATACTGTTCACTTACTTCGGTCTAGGTTCCTTGTTTCCTGATGTGACATGGGTCCTATTTATAGGCACGACGATGAGTATGGTCACCGCCCTAGCCGATAGGATCACCGCCACAACCCGCAGCTAGAACAAGTGTGTCCGCTCAGCCCGCGGACACACCTTCCAGTTCGCCGCTCCTGTGCAGATAGCCAGTCCGCTCCAGCTTCTCCAAGGCCGGACTCCAATATCCAGTCCGCCTTGCCGCCAGAGACCAAGCCAGGACCACCACAGCCGGACTCCACAACAGTCGTGTCCGCCATTCTGCGGACAAGGCATCAGCCCGCAAAACCCGAGCCCGCAGCCTCGCCATCAAGGCACCTGCCGGACTCAGCGGACACACGGCTACCGTCCGTATATCCCAAGTCCATTACCTCATTGCCAAGGCACCTCCGGACTTAGCGGACACGCCAATCCAGTTCGCTAACAGCAGACTCCAGTCCGCAACTCCTGAGTCCATTACCTCGTCACAAGGCTAAACCGGACTCAGCGGACTCCGGCTCCAGTACGCACGCTCCTGCACAAGCAATTCTCCAGTCCGTATTTCCCAAGCTAGCAAACAAGGCAACTGCACTTCTACTACGCTTGGCGGACTGAGAAACCAGCCCGCGCTCCACTGCGCGATCTCCCCGGACTGAGCCAACCTGGACTTGGTTCAATTCCCACCAAGTCCAGTCCGCTGGCCATAAGGGCCAGTCCGCACTTACTGGCGGACACTGGATCTAGCCCGCCATACCGGGCGACCTCCAGTTCCTGTCCGCGCTGAACGGCGGTCTCCGCGGCTTCCCGCTGCACCAGAGCAAGACCAAGGCAACTGCCAAACCGGTCTGCCGAACTCCAGTTCTTCAGTCCGCTTCAAGCCGGACTCCGCGGATAACATTCCTATCCGCCCGGTTACTTCCTGGGAGTAAACCGCCTGCTGAGCATACACTGGCCTGTCAGACCGCTGCTGCTGTCCGCGCAGTCCGCGCGAACAGACCGCCCAGGCCGCCACAGAGCAAACCGCCTGCAACATCCCTGCCGACCTAGCAGTCCGCCAACCCAGTCCACGTAGTCCGCGCGGATAGGTTTCCCAAGCCTTCCATTCACCCACTTTCACTTCACAGAATTCAACACTCCCCCTTGAAGTGAGAAGTGGTGAATAACTCCAGCAGCTCCCGTAACCTTGCACCTGGTCCTTCCGATAGCATCTACGAAGAGATGTCAAAGACATAGTCCTCGCCCCGCATATCATGGACCATGAGGGAGCCCTCCAGCATCTCCAAGAAGGAGTCATGCTTCCCTCTGCCTTCTTTAGCTTCAACCTCCACTCTTGCATCACAGGAGTATCACCAACTTCCTTGGACACTGAAGTCCAAGCCTCGTTGCCTCTGAGAGAAGTCACCTCTTCTGACTTGGTGTCAACCACCTCCTTGATTCTAGTGGGGTCATCACAGCCAGAAGTACCTTGCTCGACCTGAGGGCTAACAAGGAAACACGGGACCAAGTCCACCGTGTTCCCTTCACAATATCGAGCTGGTGGCTTACTGATCCTCTTCGATCTCCGAAGAACCTGATCATGGCTAACCACCTCCGCTGCTTGTGAACCAGCTCCGTTCCCAGGCAAACCCGGAACAATGCTCCCTTTGCTCCCTGAACAAGACGCCTCCTTACTGGAATCAAAAGCATCTGGAGCAACGCTCCCCCTGCTACCTGAACCAGAAGACTCCCCTCTTGAACAAGAACTGCCTGGAACATCGCTCCCCTTGCTTCCTGAACCGGAAGCCTCCGCCTTCGAGCCAGAAGGTCCTGGAGCATCGCTCCCCCTTTTTCCTGACTCTGACGCCTTTGCCCCGGAGCTAGAACAACCTGGAGCACCTGGTGACTCAGGCAACTCCACTTCCTTAGCAACAGCCTCCTTCAGCCCACCATCTGACCTGCTTATCTCTAGCTCCATATAAGAGCTACCCCAATACGGCGTCAGCTCATCAAAAACAATGTCTCTCGACACTATGAGTTTCTTCGTCGCAGGATCCATACACCTCCATCTTCTTCTCTGCTCATCATACCCAACAAAGACTAGCTTTGTTTTGAGAGCACCCGGAGTGTGTATATAGCAGGTAGATCCAAACACCCGAAGGTGCTTCACTGAGGGCTTCACTCCGAACATTAGCTCATAAGGAGTCTTCATTTATGATCGGACTAAGAGGCATCCGGTTGATGACATGAGTAGCACAGGCTATTCCCTCCGCCCAAAGAGCCTTCGGAACGCCTTTACTCCGAAGCCAACACTTGCAGGTCTCCGTTAACCAACGGATCATCCGAGCTGCAATACTACCCTGTTGTGAAGTATGTCCACAAGAAAGCTCCATCCGGATCCCTTGCTTCCTGCAAAAGCGTGAGAACTCGGTTGAGCCAAACTCACCACCGATACTTGTCCTCAACACCTTGATCCTCCGGCCGAGCTGGCCTTCGACAAGCTTCTTGAACTCCACAAACAAGCGTACCATGCTGGACTTCGTCTTCATAAAGTATACCCAAGTATACCCAGAATAGTCATCAACCAATATCAGCATGAACCTGCTGCCTCCAAGACTGGCCGTGACAGTCGGTCCCACCAGAGCACAATGGACAACCGCCAATGGTGCATTACTCCTGGATTGTGCTTTGTCAACCATGAAGCGATAGACTCCACTCTCCTGACATCCCGCACACCCCCGACCATCGCCATAGGATGACAATCTAGGCAAGCCTCTTACGAGTCTTCTTTCCGCCATTGCTTTCAGCTTGTCCATCCCTACATGCCCCAGTCTTTCATGCCAGATAGCAGCACTATCACTGGCATTCCTCCGATCAACTCCAGAACTAGTTGAAATCCCAACTACGTTCTTCTCCTTCCTCCCTTCCCTACCAGAGCTACGTTCGCCGAGAGCAAGACAACCTTGCACTCCTTCCGAAGATGACCTTGCTGCTTGCATTTATAGCACCTTGGTCCTTCCTTCCTCTTCCTATCGCGCCTAGGAGAACAACTCCTTTCTTCCTGATATGAAGTAGAGGGACCATCTTCCGCAGCAACCTTCACCTCCTTCCTGAACAACCCATCAAGGGAAGTCCAGACCTCCGCAGCTGACCGACATCCACTGATGTGGTCCAAGAGCTCCGATGAGATCACCTGCCTGAGAATAGACTCCGCTTTCGCATTTGCCTCCTTCCAAGCTCTCATCGCCTCAGCATTGCCAGCAGTATCCTCTTGTCTTCCTGCTCCACATACAACCTCCCAAAGGTCCTCGCCAAGAAGAAAGCTCTTCATACAGGACTTCCACCGTTCACAGTTCGTCTCTGTAAGAAGATCAATACCAAGACAACTTGCATCCTCCACTGTCATGGTTCTACCACTGGTTTCCTCTACAGACGAGCAACTACTTTCATTGAGCACTGCTTGACCACTCCAACAACCTCGCTTTGATACCATGTTAAAATTCAACAAACCGCAGACGCCCCCTTGGATACCCTGTTGAACACTCAACAAACCGAAGGAGAATACGCCCACTTATATGTTGAAAGTTTTCCCAGATCGTGGAGTTAGCAGGGGTTATCTCAACAAAGCAGTAACAACCAGCAACACATGCAGCACAAGCTTCTTTATTGATCAAGAGCAAACTTCTTTACAAGGCGAGACATACATGGCGAGACATGCTTCACCAAAACCCAACACCGGGAGAGCAGAGACAGTTACAAAGACACGAACAAAAACAAGCCGCGCGGACTCAATCAACAAGCCGCCGACCTACTACTGTGGAGTCCGCTCAGTCCGCCAGGTCGCCAGACCGCAACCCAAGCCGCGCGGACTCACCCTTACTCCAATGCTTAGCTCTTCACCGCCGGTCTGCACGCCGCCAGACCGCACAAGCTGCGTCACCGAATGGAACAGTCCGCCTGAAGCAGGCGACTTCCTGAACCCCGAACCAAGTCGCCAAAGAGAAGACCGCCTGGTCGCTATCCGCGACCTGCTGTTTACCGCCTGTTGCTTAACCGCAGAGTCCGCACTGTCCCTGATCGCAATCAGAGCCAAGTCCTGGCTTTCCAGCGCTATCCGCACAACCTGCACAGCACAACCGGGTCAACTCTCTATCCGCGCGGACACAAAGTCCAGACCGCAGCAACTTCCGCGAGCTCAAATACTGTTCACTTACTTCGGTCTAGGTTCCTTGTTTCCTGATGTGACATGGGTCCTATTTATAGGCACGACGATGAGTATGGTCACCGCCCTAGCCGATAGGATCACCGCCACAACCCGCAGCTAGAACAAGTGTGTCCGCTCAGCCCGCGGACACACCTTCCAGTTCGCCGCTCCTGTGCAGATAGCCAGTCCGCTCCAGCTTCTCCAAGGCCGGACTCCAATATCCAGTCCGCCTTGCCGCCAGAGACCAAGCCAGGACCACCACAGCCGGACTCCATAACAGCCGTGTCCGCCATTCTACGGACAAGGCATCAGCCCGCAAAACCCGAGCCCGCAGCCTCGCCATCAAGGCACCTGCCGGACTCAGCGGACACACGGGTACCGTCCGCATATCCCAAGTCCATTACCTCATTGCCAAGGCACCTCCGGACTTAGCGGACACGCCAATCCAGTCCGCTAACACCAGACTCCAGTCCGCAACTCCTGAGTCCATTACCTCGTCACAAGGCTAAACCGGACTCAGCGGACTCCGGCTCCAGTCCGCACGCTCCTGCACAAGCAATTCTCCAGTCCGTATTTCCCAAGCTAGCAAACAAGGCAACTGCACTTCTACTACGCTTGGCGGACTGAGAAACCAGCCCGCGCTCCACTGCGCGATCTCCCCGGACTGAGCCAACCTGGACTTGGTTCAATTCCCACCAAGTCCAGTCCGCTGGCCACAAGGGCCAGTCCGCACTTACTGGCGGACACTGGATCTAGCCCGCCATACCGGGCGACCTCCAGTTCCTGTCCGCGCTGACCGGCGGTCTCCGCGGCTTCCCGCTACACCAGAGCAAGACCAAGGCAACTGCCAAACCGGTCTGCCGAACTCCAGTTCTTCAGTCCGCTTCAAGCCGGACTCCGCGGATAACATTCCTATCCGCCCGGTTACTTCCTGGGAGTAAACCGCCTGCTGAGCATACACTGGCCTGTCAGACCGCTGCTGCTGTCCGCGCAGTCCGCGCGAACAGACCGCCCAGGCCGCCACAGAGCAAACCGCCTGCAACATCCCTGCCGACCTAGCAGTCCGCCAACCCAGTCCGCGTAGTCCGCGCGGATAGGTTTCCCAAGCCTTCCATTCACCCACTTTCACTTCACAGAATTCAACACTGTCATGTCTACTGTATCAGCCCCTGCCAAAGAAGAGACTACTGACTCGGGAGCTGGTGGTAGTGGCTCAAGAGAAGAATTAGGAATAGTAGAAGAATCAGAAATAGGAGGAGAAGAAAGAAGGGTAGACTCTAGAAGAGGTGTCTATACAGTAGGAAAAGAAGAAGAATCATCAGAAAAGGAAGAAGAGAGGGAGAAGAAAAGAATGGAGCATCCTCAAAGAAAGTAACATCCGCCGAGACATACTGTCTCTGAAGAATAGGATCAAAACACTGATATCCTTTTGGTATCGGACAATAGCCCAAAAGATACACTTGGAGAATTTCTCGGCGAGAACGCTTTCACCCAGGTTTCGCGGTCGCAGAAACACTCCAAGGCCTGAGCGTTTCCATCGAGGCTCCGAAGACTTAGCCATTTTCCTAATTTTTTATACATGTGACGGATTAGCGACATGTTGCCCTTTCAGATCAAACCAAACTTTGTAAAACTCCAAGAAGATAGTTGATTTTGGCTCCGCACAGTTCCAGCCACGTGCTTTTAGACCCTTTCCAGGTTTTCCACGTAAAAAATTTCTCTTGTCATTTGTTGTGGTTCATTTTGACTGAATGTTACTGTTCATTTTGACTGTTATTTGTCGTTCGAAATCCCTTACTAAAGCCCAAAAAGTACGCACCTTCACACTCATCCTCTATAAGTGGATCAGCCTCTGTCTCCATCATCTCAGAGCGCACCTTCTCCATAAGGCAGGACCGCTCTACCTCAAAGTTGTGGGAAGCTCTGTACTCGTCCACCGCGGCCGCATGCACAACCTCGACCTCCTCCCGCTCGGAAATCAGCCAAGTGTCCTCCTCCCTCAGCCACTCGAATTTGCTAGAGTGCTCGTGACAACTCACTGAGAAGAACGCCAATGCCACCACTCTCGGGGTTGTTATTGCGGAGGTAAAGGTATGTAGAGACCTTTTCATGACCGCCACTCGGCTCGCAATGAAACTCTTTCGGCAACGACATGGCCTGAATAAGGTGGGTCTAGCCCTTGTCCCAGAGCTACATGTCCTTGAAATCTTCCCTAAATCAGCGAGCTCCCCTAAGGCGAGTTCGAACAAAGGCGGGGAGGAGAGAACAAGTCTTCTGGCTCTGCATTCTTCCCCTCAGTTCTTGTGTATATATCATTTTGTCTGATGTATTTGAAAATTTAATCTGAGCGAGCTCACTCATTTTTTAGTTCTTCATTATGCTTGATGTTTATTTTTTATGCAAGTCCTCTCATGTTCGTTTGTGCAAGCATTGCCAGTACTTCGTTCCTGTCTCGCTCTTGTGTAGGATTTCCTGAACTCATATTCGTCTCATTAGGTTAGGATTTGTTAAATTTTGGAGGGGCTCCTCTCTCGAGGGGGTGAAGCTCGACAACTCCTCATGTGGCACTGACGAGTTCTCGATTGCGAGATGGTATTGATGGTGGTCCTCTCCCAGCTCGTGTTATTGCGGGCCTTTGCTCTCGACGCCTCGTGGGCTGCTTCTCCTGCCCCAACCTGGCACGATGAGCTCAATAGTCATTCAAACCTGTACATATTTGTTTAACAATACCCCTTACCTTCCAAGTCTTGTGCCTCTGGGGTCTTCTACTCACTTGAGGGGGCAAATAGTCAATATACTGGAGAGGAGCTCGCACAGGGATTCATACTACGACAATAACGCAGCTCGAGAACTTGGACTCACTCGAGGGGGGCAAGTAGCCGATATGCGAGAGAGAAGCTCACACAGACATTCGTACTACGACAACAATGCAGTTCAAGAACTTGGACTCACTCAAGGGGGCACATAGTCGATAGGCGAGAGAGGACCTGACACAAGGATTCAAACTACGATAACAACGCAGCTCGAGGACTTGGACTTACTCGAGAGGGCAAGTAGCCGATATGCAGGAGACGGGCTCGAGCAGCGATCCGGACTATAGAAACAATACGGCTCGAGGACTTGGACTCACTCTAGGGGGCCAGTAGCCGACATACAGAAGAGGAGATCGCGCGGGGATCCGGACTACGACAATAACTCAGCTGGAGGACTTGGACTCACTCGAGGGGGGCAGTAACCGATATGCGGGAGAGGATCTCGTGCAGGGATCCGGACTACAACAATAACTTAGCTCGAGGACTTGGACTCACTATAGGAGGCACGCAGCTGATATGCGGGAGAGGAGCTCGTGTAGGAATCCGGAGTATGACAATGACGCATCTCGAGGACTTGGATTCACTCGAGGTCTTTACCTCCCTAGATATATTCAGTCAACATCTCATTCGTGTTTGTAGTACCAAAACAGATATATATATTGTGGTGAAGTAATATAATTTGGATACAAAGAGTTAGGGGAGAAAATGGTAAAGGAAAAAGCGTTTTAGATCGTCCCCGCTCCATGTGTTACTAAGATGCTCTCCCTCGTAGCTTTGAAACTGGTACCCCCCAAGTCATCAGTGTCTCTGTCACCAGGTAAGGACCCTACCAAATTGGTTGGAGCCTTCCAATTGTTGCGGCCCTTCCAGCCACATCCACCTTTCTCAGGACCAAGTCGCCCTTGACAAACTATTTTATCCTTATGCGATTGTTGTGAAAAAGAGTTAAATAAAGACAAATTTTATTGCTCCAGAAATAAAATTTTGATATGCCCCCATATTTTATAGAAAAAAGGAGGAGATGAGAGAATACAACAAATGATGTTGGACTAAATACATCTACGCGTCCTATGTAGTTTGACAACGTCAAACCTCACACTATAAAAAGAACAACTGAAGATCACCCAACTACAACTGAGGAAAGCCGCCAGACCGCCAGGGAAGACTGTCGGTGCATGTAACCAGACAGCAACTGTGGGTTGCCACCAAACTGCAGTTGCAGCTGACCATCAAACCGTTGCTGCGGCAAGCCACCAGACCACAATTGCGGGTTACCACCACACTGTGGTTGCGGCTAACCAACAGATCGCTGCTGCGGCAAGCTACCAGACCGCAATTGCGGGCACCATACCATAGTTATAGCTAACCACCATACCGCTGCAGCGACTAATGGCCAGACCGCTACTTGGTTTATCACCAGACCGCTGTTACGGCAAATTTCCAGACCGTTGCTGCGGCTAGCACCCAGGCCGCTGCTGCGACTATCCCTTAGACCGTCATTGCTACTACCCTCTTGACCGCTAGTTAAGGTTCACCACCAGACTGCTGAGCCAAACTGCCAGAGCGCTGAGAGTAGCAGACCGTTGCAGGTAGATATAAAACTGTTGGGTCTCCTCAAGCTCCAACACTCCCCCTTAAGTTGGAGCATATATATATACTATGCCTAGCTTGCTACAAACCTCCCCAAAATAATTAACTGACTTGGTGAAGAAATCAGCTAGTTCTCTCTCTGAGGTAACAAACGGAGTGCATATCTGATTCTTCAAAATCTTCTCTCTAATGAAGAGGCAATCAACCTCGATGTGATTTATCCTATCCTTAAAGACGGGATTCCTCGAAATATATATGACTGCCTTATTATCAGAGAACATTGGCAGAGGGTGATCATAAACCTCTCCAAAATCAAACATAAGTGTATGTTCCCACTTCAGCTCGCAAGTAGTTAGAGTCATGCTCCTATACTCGGCTTCTGTACTAGACCTGAAAACTACATCTTGTTTCTTGCTCTTTTAGCTGACCAAGTTCCCTCCAACAAAAGTACAAAATCCCGACGTAGACTTCTTATCTTCTTTATCATCCGCATAGCTAGCATCAGAGTATGCTTCAACCTTCAAATGTTCCCTTTTCTGAAATAGAGGTCCTTTCTCTAGTGCACCTTTCACATACTTTAGAATCTTTATTGTCGAATGAAGATGACACTCCTTAGGAGCTTGCATAAACTGGCTCACTCTTCACACTGCATAACAAATATCCAGTCTTATGACTATCAAATAAATGAGTTTCCCTACAAGCCCTTTGTACCTGGTGACATTTTCAAGAAGAGGTGAGTCCTTACTACAACACTTATCATCTCCAACAAACATCGGAGATCGAGCAGGTTTAGCCCCAAGGAGACCTGTATCTTTTAAGAGGTCTAAGATAAACTTCTGTTGTGAAAGAACAATAGACCCTGGTTTCTTGAATATTTCAATCCCCAAGAAACATTTTGGAGAGCCCATACCTTTAGTAACAAAATGCTGAAGAAGATGCTTATTTGTCATATACACACCTTCTCTATAATCCCATGTAAGAAGAATGTCTTCCACATAAACCGCAAGAATAACAAGACCAACCGATGTTTTGTGAATGAACAAAGAGTAATCTGCAGCACTTCAAACAAATCCAACCACATAAATAACTTTGTTGAACTTTTCAAACCAGGTCCTGGGACTTTGCTTAAGACCATAGATCGCCTTTCGCAGTTTACAGACCTGAGACTCGCCATGAGCAATATACCTAGGAGGTTGCTCTATATAGATAATTTCCTACAAATAACCATAAAGAAAGGCATTATTCACATCCAACTGAGACATTTCCCAGTCTCTATTGACAGCCACCGAAAAAAGGACACGGATTGTGGCAATCCTAGCCACAGTAGAGAAAGTACCAAAGAAATCCACACCATAGGTCTGTGTAAAACCTTTGGCAACAAGCCATGCCTTGTAACGATCAGTAGAACCATCATGGAGAAACTTGATGATAAAGGCCCAGTGACAGCCAACCACATCAGCTCCTGTAGGAGTAGGAACAAGAGTCTAAGTACCATGTTCAGTAAGAGTGTGCATCTCTTTATCCATAATAGCCTTCCAATAAGGAATAACAAGAGTATCTTGATATGAGGCTGGAATAACATTTGCCAAGAGGGCAAGATCAAAGCTCTGAGACAAAGGAGAGAGCTGAGCATAAGAGACCACAGCTTGAAGAGGATGTTGAGTGCAGGAGCGAAGACATTTCCGAAGAGCTATCGGAATATCAAGATATGTCATGTCAAATGTATCAGCTTCATCCAAAGAAGAGACTACTGACCCGGTAGCTGGTGGCAGCAGCTCAAGAGAAGAATCAGAAACAGTAGAAGAATCAGAAATAGGAGAAGAAGAAAGAAGGGCAGGCTCTGGAAGAGGTGTTGATACAGTAGGAAAAGAAAAAGAATCATCAGAAGAAGAAAGAAGAGAGGGAGAAGAAAAGAATAGAGCATCCTCAAAGAAAGTAACATCCGCCGAGACATACTGTCTCCGAAGAATATGATCAAAACGCTGATATCCTTTTAGTGTCGGACAATAGCCCAAAAAGATGCACTTGATAGAACGAGGAGAGAGTTTGTCGCTTCCAGAAGCTGGAGAATGGACAAATGTTGTGCATCCAAAGACACAAAGAGGTAACAGAAACGGTGTCCCACTAGGATATAGAATAGAAAAAAAAGTCCTGCCGTTGAGATCTGAAGATGGAACTCGATTAATGAGAAAACTGGAAAGAAGAACCGCATGACCCCAATAAGACCGAGGAACATGCATATGAGTGAGAAGACTACGAATCACATCCAGAAGATGACGATTTTTACGTTCAGGAACGTCATTCTGTTCTGAAGTGTAAGGGCAAGTAGTTTGATGGACAATGTCACGATCCAAATAAAATGATGTAAACTGATGACTAAGATATTCCTTACCATTATCAGTGCGAAGAGTTTTAATATGGGTATCAAATTATGTATGAATTTCATTATAAAATGCAGAAAAAAATTGAGAAAATCTCAGAGCATTCTCGTAACAAATACAACCACGTACACCGAGAAAACATCATCTATGAATGTGACAAAATACAAACTATCCCGACCAACAGTTTGAAGGGGAGCAGGTGTCACGACCCGCAATTTCTACGTATCCAAAAATACGAAAAAGTAAAGAAAATACGCGTCGTGACGCCATGTCGTACGGGGACAACTGCAGATGCTCAGGTAACTCGTCCTCACACTTACTTCATATAAAAGGTGTATGCGATTAAGTTAAAAACAATGCATATAAGCTATTAAAGTTACTGACAGTGTCCCTCAGTTGGGTGGATCACTAGTCCATAGGTGAGAAAATATACAGGTTTTACACGGCGGAAAATACTGAGTTGATTCATTTGTTAACTTATATGAGAATGAAGGTCTAGTATCTTAAAATGATGATGTGACTTCTACATTTAATATATATAGAGGACTTTATAACGCCTAAAAGTAGTAGATTTAACAGTTAAAAGTCATGTCATGCCGATACTCCAGAATGCAGTTTTGTATATTTTAAAATAACTAAATGCATCATAACATAAATCCTTCCCAGATAGCAAGTATAAACAGCTAAAAAGTAACAGCAGTAAAAGCAGCAAGTAGTCCACCAAAAGCAAACGGCTACAACAACCCGCAGCACCAAAAGCACAACACGGTCAGCTAAACCTGCTACTGCTCTGATCCCGAGGCATTCAAAAGAAGAACACATCAGAAGCAAGTTACAAATGGTGCAAAGAATCAAGGTTGACCAAACAATCCTCAAAGTGAAGGAAATTTATAAAACAACTGTAACAAAAGGGTCATCAGTAGAGTAAAAGTAAGCAAACAGTAAATCTAGCCGAGCAAGAATGGCTAATCACATCATTAGGACAGAACAAAATACCAACATCAGAAGTTCAAACTTTCATCTTTCATTAGTGTTTAAGTTATTCATCAATAAAAAAATGAGACTGATCAGCTCAATATAAAGAGTACTATACCGGGAAAAAGGTCCATAACGCGCACAAACTCAGCCAACAGGCACCATGCCGAGGGAGAAACCCCAACGCGCACGGACCAAGCTAAGTTAATGTGTCAGGGATGAAAGTCCACAACGCGTACATACTCAACCATAAGGCACTATGCAGAGGGAGAAACCCCAACGCGCACAGTCCATCTGTGTTTCTTTAGTTACATAATTATACAAACAGAGTTCCTTTTATTCATCACAGACTCAAGGTTAACTAACAAATTGGACTGCATAAGAGCATTTCAAGGGTCAAACAAAGTGTAATATAAATAATACAATGAGACGCACAATGCGTCGCAACGATCTACATGACTCGATAAGTAAGGTGGCAAGGCAACCAAATTTGATTACCAAATCTACAGGACAATGATTGGGGGTAAAGTTTCGATGAATTGACTAGAAATTTATAGACAAGTTCCAATAAATTTTATAGATAAGTTTCAACGAAATAATAACATGACAACTCAACGAAATCGGGCAAAATAAAGAGGAAGGGAGCAAGAGAGAGGGCAAGACACCATTTGCCCGTTTTTACAGAAAAATCCTCTGAATCACCACACGTCGCAGATCGGGGCAAAGGAAGACGCGGGGAAGCGGAAAGTACAAGATTAGGCGCGAGAGAGAGAGGTTAGGGTCGAAAACCCTAACAAAAAACTTTTACGAAATGAGAAATACTTACAATGAACGTGAAGATCACGGCGAGAGCTTTCCGTATCTATGCTCGGTTTGCGATTCCGAGCACCGTAGCACCGACGGCGGCGATCTGAAGCTTCACGAACGAACGTTCTATCTCACGCTCTTGCTTCTCTGGTTCGGGATGACGTGAGGAGGAAGATGAAAAGTATAAGAGTATATATATGTATATATATATATATATATATATATATATAATTATATTATTATATATATATTATAATTTATATTTATAAATTTCTTGTCTAAAACGGACTATCTACAAGGGGAGCGCGAAAGACGAAAAAGAGATTTAGGATTGCTTCAAACTGAAAAGTGTCCAACATGAAAGTTGTAGATCTCGTCGAGACAAACAAATTTCATGTTAACCATTTTTTTCATACGACATCGTTTTGACTCTCAAAACAACGCCCGAACGTAAACAGGAACAAAACTTCTCGGGATGAATAAACAGTACTCGAGAAGTTGGAAGGCAGCGCTGAGTAGTTCAGATGCAGGACTCGAGTAGTTCAAAAGCAGGACTCGAGTAATTCAAAAGCAGGACTCGAGTACTTCAAAAGCAGGACACGAGTAAATAAATATAGGACTCAAGTAATTAAAACAATTACTTTGCATGAACAGTGATATCACTCGAGTAAAACAGATATCACTCGAGTAAAAATAAATAACCGATGACTCGAGTAAATTTTGCATGATTAACAAATTGTTTGCAAATATATCCTTTTGATCAAACTATATGAATGAATAGTACTTTTCATTTTTGAATAGTACTTTAATATTAAATTATTCATATTTATATATTTTTGAATAAGAAAACAAGAGATCAAAACGGAGGCTTAAACGCGTGCCGAATTAAATGAAATTCGCACATTGGGCGAACACTGATGCTACAAACACAACGGCGAGGACGGAACCAAAATTCGGTAAGCCGTTCTTGAGATATAAATCATCAAAGTCTACGACGAACATAAATTCTACAAAACTTCGGAAATTTGCCGAGACTCGAATATCGCTCGGATCGCGACGAAACTTGACGAGCATGTCAAAAATTAATCAATTTAATTTTCCAATTTGAAATTTTCCATTTTCGGCAAGGATTCACGAATTTCGCCGACTCGATCGAATGGACGTGAAAACGCACTAACGGCAACGCGCCGTCAACTCCACGATAACGTAATGCCCCCTACGTCATTATGACTCAACAAGAGGATTAAATAATTGCCGGGAAATCACGTTACAGTCACCCCTCCAAAAAGAAAGTTTTGTCCCAAAACTTGTGTTAAAGTAGCGAACAAACGACCAAAAAATAAGCCAGAGTTTTGAATAATTGAAAGTTTTATTATCCAAAAAAATATCTATTACAAATGTATGTCCTCCCTTATATAGAATGGAGAAGAGATGAGAGAATACAAATAAGAGATGTGAGACTAAAAATTTACAGGACTAAGCGGACTATACAAAACAAACCGCACAGGCCGCGCGGTTAGACAGAAGTGCTAACCGCACGGCTACCACCAGAGAGAAAGAGAGATTGTCAGGGTAGACCGCTAGACCGCCCGGTCTCCAAGCCGGCTGAGACAAACCGCCAGACCGCGCGGTCTTTAACCCGCCAAGGCAGACCGCCAGACCGCCCTGTCACCAACTTCAACACTCCCCCTCAAGCTGGAGCATATATATCGATCATGCCCAGCTTGTCACAAACATGAAGAAACGAGGCGGAAACTGGCTTGGTGATAATGTCAGCCAGCTCTTTATCAGAAGTGACAAAGGGAGTGCAAATTTGTTCCTTTAAGATCTCTTCACGAATGAAATGACAGTCAACCTCAATGTGCTTTGTTCTTTCATGGAAGACCGGATTTTTGGAGATGTATATGGCGGCCTTGTTATCACAGAACATAGGTAGAGGATGGTTGTAGACCTCTCCTAAATCTAGCATGAGAGCCCACAGCCATTTTAACTCACAAGTGGTCGACGTCATACTGCGATACTCAGCTTCTGCATTGGACCTGGAGACAACAGACTGCTTCTTGCTCTTCCAGCTCACCAGATTTCCCCCAACAATGGTGCAAAAACCTGAGGTTGACTTGCGATCCCCTTTGTCATCAGCATAACTTGCATCTGAGTATGCTTCAATTCTTAGATGACCATTCTTCTGAAAAAGTAATCCTTTCCCAGGCGCTGCTTTGACATACTCCAAGATCCGCAATGCGGACTGTAGATGGCACTCCCTAGGTGCTTGCATGAATTGACTCACCTTGCCCACAGCATAGGAAATGTCGGGTCTGGTCACTGTGAGATATATGAGCTTACCAACCAGACTCCTGTACCGCGAACTATCTGAAAGAGAAGGCGAATCATCTGTCCAGGTTTTGTCCTCTCCAGTTGTCATGGGGCATCGGGCAGGTTTTGCTCCAGTCAATCCTGTCTCTTTTAAAAGATCAAGGGCATACTTACGCTGAGAGAGAACTAAGGAGTCGGGCTTCCGAGAGATTTCGATCCCCAGAAAGTACTTTGGAGAGCCCATATCTTTCGTGATCAGATGTTGGCGAAGATGTCGCTTTGTCAGGGCTACCCCTTCCTGGTCATCGCTAGTGAGAAGAATATCATCGACGTACACAGCAAGAACAATCAGCCCCGAAGGAGTTTTGCGAATAAATAGAGAGTGATCGGCAGAGCTGCGCGTAAAACCAACGGCCGCCACAATGTCGCTGAACTTGTCAAATCAAGCTCGAGGGCTCTTCTTGAGGCCATAAATTGCTTTCTTCAGCCGGCATACTCGTGTATCCCCCTGAGCAACATACCCAGGAGGTTGCTCCATGTAAACTGCCTCGTGAAGATCACCATAAAGGAAGGCATTCTTGACATCCAGCTGAGAAATCAGCCAATCCCTATTTACCGGCACAGAGAGAAGGACCCGGATAGTGCTGAGACGAGCCACGGGGGAGAAGGTGTCAAAGTAATCAACCTCATAGGTCTGAGTAAAGCCCTTAGCAACAAGGCGAGCCTTATACCGATCCACAGTGTCGTCTGAGCCAAATTTGACCACAAAGACCCAGCGACAGCCAACAACATCAGTACCGAAGGGAGGAGGAACAAGAGTCCATGTACCCCGCTCAGTTAGAATCGTCATTTCCTCATCCATGGTCAGCTTCCAATGAGGAATAGCAAGGGTCTCCTGGTAGGAGCGGGGTGTGGCAGTGGCAGAGATAGCCAGTGCAAATGCCCTGCGAGAAGGGGTAAGATGATCATATGAAACAACAACAGCAAGGGGGTGTAGGGTGCACGTCCACACCCCTTTGCGAAGAGCTATAGGAAGATCCAGGTCAGCGGGTCCCTCGGCATCCGGAGCATCCGTGGCAGAGAAAGCTGGCCCGGGAGTAGAGAGCGACGGCGGCGGAGATGAGGGAGATGGTGGCGGAGATGAGGGAGACGGTGGTGGAGAAAGAGGAGTGGGTGGAGACGGTGTAGGGGTGGAGATCGTAGTAGGAGACAAGGGAACGAAGGGAACGACAGGAGAATCAGAAGCGGGGAGAAGAGGAGAGGAGTCATGCGAAAAGTAGGAGGTATTCTCGAAGAAGGTGACGTCAGCAGAGACGAACTGTTTACGAAGGACGGGATCAAAGCAACAATAGCCTTTCTGAGTGGTGGAGTATCCCAGAAAGACACATTTGGTGGAGCGAGAGGAGAGCTTATCACTGGTGGCCGAAGGGGCATGCACAAAGACAGTGCATCCAAAGATTTGGAGAGAGAGAGGAAACGGCTCCTTGCCCGGATACAGAATGGAGAATGGGGTTTTTCTGTGGAGAACCGTGGAGGGAATACGATTGATAAGGTAGCAGGCAAGGAGAACAGCATAGCCCCAATAGGAGCGAGGAACATGCATCTGAGTCATCAATGTGCGAGCGACATCGAGGAAGTGACGGTTTTTGCGTTCTGCCACACCATTCTGTTGTGAAGTATAGACACAACTAGTTTGATGAATAATTCTATTTTGCATGCAGAATGTAGAGAAGTCATGACTGATATATTCTTTGGCATTATCAGATCGAAAAACTTTGATAGAAACATTAAACTGAGTTTTGATCATGAGATAGAAGGACGTCCATACAGAAAATAATTTGGAGCGATCTTTTAACAGGTACACCCACGTACAACGAGAGAAATCATCAATGAACGTGACAAAATATGAACTACCTCGACCAATGGTAAGAGTAGGTGAAGGACCCCAAATATCAGAGTGGATGAGAGCAAACGGACGGGTAGATCCACGAACGTGCTTTGGAGGGAAGGAGGAGCGGTGATGCTTGCCAAGCTGATAGGCCTCACAGTTGAGCGGAGGACTGTATGGAGGAATTTGGGGCAGAAGTTGACGAAGAAGACGTGGAGGAGCATGACTAAGGCGGAGATGCCATCGGAGAATATCTGTGGATGTAGAGGAGAAGGTGGAGAAAGCAGAAATGTTGTCCAGGAAGTATAAACCGCCACTCTCAGTCCCAGTAGCAATCGTCCGTTGGGAGTCCGGATCCTGAAAAGAGCAAAAAGTAGAAGTAAATGTGACGGAACACTGTAATTGCTTGCATAGAGAGGTAACAGATAATAAGTTGCACGGGAACTTGGGCACGTATAGAGTATCCGCCAACTGAAGAGATGGTGTGACATGAACTATCCCCGTCCCATGGACTGATGATGAAGAGCCGTCAGCGAGAATAACCGGGGGCAACCGATCATGTGTTTCTAGGAGAGAAAAACACTGGAGAGTGCCGGTCATATGATTTGTAGCACCGGTGTCGATCAGCCATTTTCCTTGAGTAACAACGTGGGCACTACCAGAAGACGTGACCACCGAGGCGAATGGCTTGGAGTAGGATATGAAAGCCATAAGGGGGAGAAGAGGGAAGCACAAGCCGCGCGACTTAACAGGAGGTCGCGGCGACTAACAGGCAGGAGCGGCTAAAGGAAGAAAGGCAGAGAGGCCGCCGAAACAAGGAAGAACCCGCGCGAACAGAGAGAAAACACAGCGGTTAGAGAGAAAGAGATCTGCAGCGGTCATGATGATAGATACCAGCGGCCAGAAAAACCACGACCAAGCCGCAAAAGCAGGCAGAGGGAAAGAAGTCGAGCGGCTAGAAATCAGCCCGCGCGAACAGAAGAAAGAGACACCACGCGAACAGAGAAAAGTCCGCTGGGAGGCAAACAGTTCGCAGCAAGAAGAAGAAACAAAGAGGTCGCGCACACAAAGGGCAACGACAAGGAGAGAAGAAGCCGCGCGAACAGGGTGCAAGCAGGCGGAAGAAACAAGTTGCGGGGACAGGCCGCGAGAATAAGAAGCAAGCCGCGCGGACAGATCGCGAGGTCAGAGAGGGCGCACAGAATCAGGAGGAGAAAATCGAGTCCTCTGATACCATGTTAAAGTAGCGAACAAACGACCAAAAAACAAGCTAGAGTTTTGAATAATTGAAAGTTTTATTATCCAAAAAGATATCTATTACAAAGGTATGTCCTTCCTTATATAGAATGGATGAGAGATGAGAGAATACAAATAAGAGATGTGGGACTAAAAATTTACAGGACTAAGCGGACTATACAAAACAAACCACACAAGCCGCGCGGTTAGACAGAAGGGCTAACCACACGGCTACCACCAGAGAGAAAGAGAGATTGCCAGGGTAGACCGCTAGACCGCCCGGTCTCCAAGCCGGCTGAGACAAACCGCCAGATCGCGCGGTCTTCAACCCGCCAAGACAGACCGCCAGACCGCCCTGTCACCAACTTCAACAACTTGGAACACAAAACGAAACAAGATGACATAGGGAGAGACAGGACATAAGAATTCGTTAAACAAGAATACTAACCGGGGAAGGCTAGGAGAACAGCTGAGGATGAGATTCTCTCATTGCGGATTCCAATTCCCAAGTTGCACCTCTAGCATCCTGATTTCTCCAAAGAACCTTAACCATCGGAATTGTTTTCATTCTTAGCACACGATCTTGCATCTCCAGAATACAGACAGGCTCTTCGACATACGAGAGATTACGCTGCAACTAGGGCACTGAGTCAAGGACATGCCGATCACTACGAACACACTTTCGCAACTGGCTCACGTAAAACACGTCGTGAATGCCAAAGAAAGAATCAGACAATTCCAGTCTATAGGCAGAAACTCCAATGTGCTTCAGAATATGAAAAGGTCCCACATACCTGGGATCTAGCTTATGATTCCTTCCAAATCTTTTAACACCCAGCATCAGAGAGACCTTCAGAAACACCATGTCCCCAACCGTAAATTCCAGATCATCTCTACGCTGATTTGATACTTCTCGTATCGCTCCTGAGTTATCCTCAGCTTTTCATGAATATGCATTACTGAAGTACTAATATCCTCCAGTGCTTCCGATCCGAGCAACGGCTTCTCACCAACTTCTGCCCAAAATAGGGGAGTTCGACAAGCCTTCCATATAAAGCTTCAAAGGGCTCCATCTGCAAACTCTCCTGATAACTATTATTGTACACAAACTTCATCAATCCGAGGCGTTTATCCCAAGCCCCACCATGGTCTAGAATATAATATCTAATCATATCCTTCAAGATCCGATTCACTCTCTCCGTCTGACCATTTGTCTGAGGATGATAGACAGTAGAATACCTAAGGTCAGTACCTAGAGCTCCTTGCAAGCTCTACCAGAAACGAGACATGAATCGGGAGTCTCGGTCTGACACAATACTCGTAGGTACACCATACAGTTTGATAACTTCGTCCAGATAAAGCTCAGCTATCTTTTCCATGGAATAATCAATCTTGAAAGGCACAAAGTGGGCACACTTGTTAGTCTGTCCACGATAACCCACACTGCATCATGCCCTCGGGGAGATCTCGGCAAACCAGTAATGAAATCCATGAATAAACTCTCTCATTTCTAACTCGGTATATTTTAAGGCGTTAACTTACCACCTGACCTTCTGTAATCAGCTTTGACACGTTGGCAGGTATAACATTCAGATACAAATCTTGCGATGTCGTTTTTCATACCTGACCACCGAACAATCTGCTTCAAATCTATATACATTTTCGTGGAACCAGGATGATAAGCAACACTGGAACAATGTGCTTCACTGCATATACTTGCTCGGATGTCCCCAATAGCGGGAATATAGTATCTGCAGCGGTACTTTAGGGTACCAACGTCATCAACTGAAAAGTCAGGCAATTCCCCTTTCTCAGTCCTACTGCGGAGGTGTTGCAAATCAGGATCATCTTTCTGATATAGCCTAGTGAGAGTAATCCACGAAGGCTCAACCACCTCTAAGCTACTCGGTGAAGAGTTATTCCCTACGGTTATGTCCATGAGCAAAACCACTTCAACAAGGGGTTGCACCGATAGGTCAAAGATATGTGCAGACTTCCGGCTCAACGCATCCGCTACTACATTAGCCTTATTGGGATGATAAACGATATCGACTTCGTAGTCTGCAACATACTCTAGCCATCGACGCTGGCGCAAATTCAATTCCTTCTGAGTGAAGACATATTTCAAACTTTTGTGGTCCGAATAAATTTTGCACAACACTCCATACAGAAGATGTCTCCACAACTTCAAGGCATAAATAACGGCAGCAAATTCCAGGTCATGCATAGGGTAATTCTTTTCATACACCTTCAATTATCTCAATCCATATTCAATCACTTTGTCGTCCTGCATCAACACGCAACCGAGTCCAACTCGCGAGGCGTCCACATAAACAGCATACTCTACTCCTTCCACCGGCAATGCCAACACTGGAGCAGAACACAATCTCCTCTTGAGCTCCTGAAAAGCTTCCTCACAGGCATCACTCCAAACAAAAGCCGCGCTCTTTTGCGTAAGCCTGGTCAATGCCGCAGAGAGCACAGAGAATCCTTCCACAAATCTTCTGTAGTAACCTGGCAACCCTAAGAAACTCCTTATCTCCTTAGGCGATGTAGGTCTCTTCCAATCCAAGACTGTGACTATCTTCGCGAGGTCCACTGAGATACCGTCCTTGCTTACAATGTGTCTTAGGAATGACACCTGAGATAATCAAAACTCGCACTTGCTAAGCTTCGCATACAGCTTGTGTTCCCTCAGAGTAGACAAGACCAAGCGTAAGTGCGAGGCGTGCTCATCTGTATTTATGGAATATACTAGGACATCTTAAATGAATACCACCACAAACTTATCCAGAAAATCCTTGAACACCTTGTTCATCATATCCATAAAAGCTGACGGTGCGTTCGTTAATCCAAATGACATTACCAAAAATTCAAAGTGACCATAGCGAAAATGAAAAGCAGTTCGCGGAATGTCTGACTCCTGGATTCTTAACTGATGGTAACCTGAACGGAGGTCAATCTTCGAAAACATGTAGCTACCTCGCAACTGATCAAACAAGTCATCGATCCTAGGCAACAGATATTTATTCTTAATGGTCACCTTGTTTAGCTCTTGATAGTCAATGCATAGCCTCATCGTTCCATCCTTTTTCTTCACGAAGAGCACTTGTGCACCCTAGGGGGAAGAACTGGGTCTAATAAACCATACTACAATAACTCATCCAGTTGAGTACATAGCTCCTCTAACTCACGCGGCGCCATGCGGTACGGTGCCTTTGCAATAGGGCGAGTGTCTGGCTCAAGGTCTATAACAAACTCTACCTCTCTCTCTCAGGAGGAAGTCCGGGAAGACTAACAGGAAAGACATCTGGAAACTCACGCACAACAGAAACGTCCTCAACCCGAGGCTCAACTGGTGCAGCTTCCAGAACAGAAATGGAGATAAGAAAAGAATCACAACCAGACTCTAGAAATTTACGAACATGTACCGCAGAAATGATCGGAGATTCCTGACGCGGCAAACCATACACACTCATGGGCTGGCCATTGTCACCTTTAAAATCCAAGTGCTTGTGCTTGCACTGAATGACGACATCATAGCTGGACAGCCAGTCCATGCCCAAAATCACGTCAAAGTCTACCAAATCTAGCACCTCCAGATCCGTAAAGGCTCGAAAACCACCTAAGAAGATAGGGCATTTTTGGATATCCTGACTTGACCTCACCAACTCTCCAGAAGGAAATTTGACGTTTATGGAGGTGTCTAACTGGTTGAGAGCCCAGCGATGTCGGTCTACAAAACTCCTCACCACAAAGGAGTGAGTAGCACCCGAATCGAACAAAACGCGCTCCCACTTATTCTTCTCCTTAAATTCACCTAAACACAAAGCGCGCTAAACTAAAATGCAAAAATTATAAATCTACTAAAAGAGATTACTAGCCGAGTCAGAGACTAACCTGAGATCACTTGAGTCGAAGATTGGGCTTCCTCCTTGGTCAGCACATTCAACTTTCCTTTTCCCTTCTCCACGAGAGGCAGGGGAGGCGGTAGAGTCTGCAACGGAACTGCATACAGCGCAGGCTGGCTCTGCGGGCAATTAGCCTTCATGTGCCCTTTCTGGCCGCAGAGAAAACAAGCTCCAGCCTTCTTGCGACAACGGGCGACATCGTGCCCACTCCTCTGGCAATAAGTACAGACAGGACCTCCCTTTGGAGCATCCTGGATCGCGTATACCTGAGACAGCTTCTGCACATCCAATCTCTTAAAGCACTTCTCAAAAGGGTGTCAGGGCTTCCCACAGAAGCTACATGCTTCCCTTCTATCCTTCTTCGATGTAGGGCCAGATGCCCTTTCACTTCCTACATCATCAGATTTCCTCTTGTCCTTCTTTGCATGCAATCCTCGATTCTTCGTATTTTTTATCGCCTCAACCTTTAAGGCGTCTTCAATTACTTCTGCAAAGATCTCAGACTTGTACGTGCTATCCAACTGCTGGATGTCATACCTCAGACCACCCAGGAAACGCTTTACTCTGCCTTCTTCGGATGCTACCAGATCTGGGGTGAAACGACTGAGTTTGCTAAACTCGACCTCGTACTCACTAACAATGAATTGCCTCTGCTTCAGGTGTAAAAAGTTGTTCATTAGACGGTCTTACTCGACTGATGGCATAAACTTCTTCAGTAACATACTCTTGAATGATTCCCACGAGCACCCATCAGAAAGGTTCTCTTTTTCACTGATCCACCAACTCTTTGCAAGACCCTTGAGCTGATACGCCGCAATCATCACCTTCTGATCGGAGGAAACGCCAGAGTAGGAAAACATTTCTTCCATGACAATGATCCAGTCATCCAATGTCATGAAGTCTGCTCTACCATCATACGAAGGAGGTCCCAGTCGCTGGAAGTGAGAAATAAAATTCATCTCAGGAGGTAGTGCGACTGGGGGAACTAGAGCAGTAGGGGGAGTAGGAACAGTTTGGCCCCCAGCAGGGTCCTGCGCTCTAGTCTGATGCCCGACGACGACAGCCAACAACGATTGTATCTAAGATTGCATGTCCACCATCTGCCTTGTCAGGGCCTCATTACTTTATCGCAGCGCTTCGCTCTGGGCACCAGAAGACTCACCCTTCGACTGGGGAGTCGACCTCGTCGTAACACGTTTAGGTGGCATTTCTATAGAACAAATGAATATCTAGTCAAACCTTGCCTAAGACATCACAAACTGAGAAGATATTCCCTTAGCAACTATTTCGAGTTCATATTTTACCGATACGAACAAACGAACTATCAAGGACCTAACTTACGACACCGAAGCTAGAAAACTCGAATACCCTGACTCAGATCAGATCATGAACGAACAGACTTAGATCAGATTAGAAAAGAACAGATACTTGCTCTTGCAGTTACCTTGCTTTGGAAAATCATAAAATGATGTTATGCTTCTAACTTGTGCCTATAATATGAATGCATGAATGTTTAAATTTTATCTCAAATCATGGGTGTACACATGTCATCATGCAGATCTTTAACTTAACACGTGTGCTTATGCGATGGTATATTATGTATACAGTATTATGCATTCTAAAAAGGCCTTAGTGCATGTTATGAGCGGCGTACAAATACAATGTTATGCATCTCATACTACATAATATTATATGTAACGAAGAAAAGTAAACGTGTTAATGGGCATCCATGTGATGATGGTTATGCATCACATACTACATAACTGTCACATGTTACCACTTATGGTGGATCCATATACAAATACATATTATGCATCTCATACTACATAATATGTCATGTATACTTCTTATCATGCTATGAGTGTAGTGTTCGTGCTTCCATTAAGATCTACTGATGACATATCATTGTGTGTATGTAATGAAATGATACGATTAGAGTTTGCTTAAGGGAAAGTTGTTCGACTGGCTTGCCAAACCAACCAACCCTCTTGCAAAACCTGGATCTGATACCAACTGTCACGACCCACATTTTCTCTGTATCCAAAAATACGTCAGAGTAAAGAAAATATGTGTCGTGATGCCACGCCGTGCAGGGGATAACTGTAGACGACCAGACAACTCGTCCTCACACTTACTTCATGTAAAAGGTTTATGTGATTAAGTTAAAAAGAATGCATATAAGCTATTAGAGTTACTGATCGTGTCCCTCGGTCGGGTGGATCACTAGTCCATAGGTGATAAAATATATAGATTTTACGCGGCGGAAAATACTGAGTTGGTTCATTTGTTGACCTATATGAGAATGAAGGTCTAGTATCTTAAAATGATGATGTGACTTCTACATTTAATATATATAGAGGACTTTTATAACGCTTAAAAGTAGTAGATTTAGTAGTTAAAAGTCATGTCAAGCCGATACTCCAGAATGCAGTTTTGTATATTTTAAAATAACTAAATGCATCATAACATAAATCCTTCCCAGAGAACAAGTATAAACAGGTAAAAAATAACATCAGTAAAAGCAGCAAGTAGTCCACCACAGAAAGAGTCAATGATTATGGGCGTCAACAACTGACACGAACCCATAGTAAAATCAGACAAGTCTAAACAGAATCAACTACCTCAAAGCTCTGAGGTAGAAGCAAACGGTCGCAGCAACCCGCAGCACCAGAAGCACAACACGGTCACCTAAACCTGCTACTGTTTTGATCCTGAGGCATTCAAAAGAAGAACACCTCAGAAGCAAATTAAAATGGTGCAAAGAATCAAGGTAGACCAAACAAACCTCAAAGTGAAGGAAATTTGTAAAACACTGCAACAAAAGGGTCAGCATCAGAGTAAAAGTAAGCAAACAGTAAATCTAGCCGAGCAAGAATGGCTAATCACATCATTAGGACAGAACAAAGTACCAACATCAGAAGTTCAAACTTTCATCTTTCATTAATGTTTAAGTTATTTATCAGTAAAAAAAATGAGACTGATCAGCTCAACATAAAGAGTACTGTGCTGGGAAAAAGGTCCACAATGCGAACAAACCCAGCCAACAGGCACCATGCCGAGGGAGAAACCCCAACGCGCACGGACCAAGTTAAGTTAATGTGTCGGGGATGAAAGACCACAACGCGCACAAACTCAATCATAAGGTATTATGCCGAGGGAGATAGAAATCGCAACGCGCACAGTCCATCTGTGTTTCTTTAGTTACATAATTATACAAGCAGAGTTCATTTTATTCATCACAGACTCAAGGTTAACCAACAAAGTGGACTGCATAAAAACATTTCAAGGGTCAAACAAAGTGTAGTATAAACAATACAATGAGACACACAAAGCGTCGCAACGATCTACATGCTCGATAAGTAAGGTGGCAAGGCAACCAAATTTGATTACCAAATCTACAGGACAATGATTGAGGGTAAAGTTTCAATGAATTGACTAGAAATTTATAGACAAGTTACAATAAATTTTATAGATAAATTTCAACGAAATAATAATATGACAACTCAACGAAATCTGGCAAAATAAAAGGAAGGGAGCAAGAGAGAGGACAAGAATACCACTTGCCTCGTTTTTACCGAAAAAATCCTCTGAATCACCCCATGTCGCAGATCGGGGCAAACGAAGACGCTGGGAAGCAGAAACTACAAGATTAAGGCTGACAGAGAGAGATTAGGGCCGAAAATCCTAACGAAAAACTTCCACGAAACGAGAAATACTTACAATGAATGTGAAGATCACGGCGAGAGCTTTCCGGATCTATGCTCGGTTTGCGATTCCGAGCACCGTAGCTCCGACGGCGGAGATCTGAAGCTTCACGAACGAACGTTCTATCTCACGCTCTCGCTTCTCTGGTTCGGTGATGACGTGAGGTGGAAGATGAAAAGTATAAGAGTATATATATATATATATATATATATATATATATATATATATATATATATATATATATATATATATATATATATATATATATATAATTTCTTGTCTAAAACGGACTATCTACGAGCGGGGGCGCGAAAGACAAAAATAGTGATTTAGAATGACTTCGAATTGAAAATTGTCCAACATTAAAGTTGTAGATCTAGTCGAGACGAACAAATTTCATGTTAACCATTTTTTCCATACGACATCGTTTTGACTCTCAAAACGATGCCCGAACATAAATAGGAACAAAACTTCTCGGGATGAATAAACAGTACTCGAGAAGTTGGAAGGCAGCACTCGAGTAGTTCAAATGCAGGACTCGAATAGTTCAAAAGAAGGACTCGAGTAGTTCAAAAGCAGGACTCGAGTAGTTCAAAAGCAGGACTCGAGTAAATAAATATAGGACTCGAGTAATTAAAACAATTACTTTGCATGAACAGTGATATTACTCGAGTAGAACAGATATAACTCGAGTAAAAATAACAGATGACTCGAGTAAATTTTGCATGATTAACAAATTTTTTGCAAATATATTCTTTTGATCAAAGTATATGAATGAATAGTACTTTTCATTTTTGAAAAGTACTTTAATATTAAATTATTCATATTTATATATTTTTGAATAAAGAAACACGAGATCAAAACGGAGGCTCAAACGCGTGCCGAATTAAATGAAATTCGCACCGTAGGCGAACACTGACGCTACGAACACAACGGCAAAGATGGAACCAAAATCTGATGAGTCGTTCTTGAGATATAAATCATCAAAGTTTACGGCGAACATAAATTCTACAAAACTTCGGAAATTCGCCGATGCTCGAATATCGCTCGGATCGCGACGAAACTTGACGAGCATGTCAAAAATTAATCAATTTAATTTTCCAATATGAAATTTTCTATTTGCGGCAAGGATTCATGAATTTGGCTGACTCGATCGAATAGGCGCGAAAACGCACTAACGGCGACGCGCCGTCAACTTCACGATAACGTAACGCCTCTTACGGCATTATGACGTCAACAAGAGGACTAAATAATTGCCGGAAAATTAGGGGCGTTGCAGCAAGACCCCAAACATCTGAATGAAGCAAGTCAAAGGGACGAGAAGAACTGTGACCATGTTTAGCAGTAAAAGTAAAACAGTGATGCTTGTCAAACTGACAAGCTTCACAATTAAGAGAAGAATCGTCGCGAGGTAAATCTGGCAGTGGCTGATAAAGAATTCAAGAATAGGATGCACAAGACGAAGATGTCACTGAAGTATAGAAGAAGGGGCAGAAAACGCAGAAGTAGTATCAAGATAGAACAAGCCGCCGCTCTCAATCTCAGTAGCAATCATCTCCTTTGAATGAGAAATTTGAAAAACACAATTAGAGGCAGAAAAAATAGCTTCATAATTCAACTGTTTGCAAAGAGTAGTAGAAAAAAGAGGGTTGCAAGGAAAATTTGGGACATAAAGAGTGTCTTGCAGCTGAAGAGAGTGAGTAATATGAACTGTGCCAGACCCACAAATCAGAGATGGAGAACTATCCGTAATATGAATCGGAGGTAACCGGTTGCTCTTATCAAGATAAGATAAAAGGCGAGAATTGTCTGTCATATGATTTGTAGCACCAGAATCTATGAGCCACCTACCCGTTGTAGCCAACTAAGCAGCACCAGAAGTAGCAAGAGAAGAAGTGGACTGCTTGGAGGAATCAGCCAATGTTGGACGAAGATGAGGATATTTTGTCTAACAACGATCAACCAAGTGACCAAGTCGACCACAATGAGAACAAAGATGTTTAGAGGAACCACGACCACAACCACAGCCACTAGTACGACCACCGCGACCACCAGTGTTATCATGACGAGCAGGATGAGCAACAAGATCAGGAGATGGAGACGGTAAGGAAAGTAAAGGACGCTGAAGAAGAGTAGTAACAACAGAAATTCTAACATCAGTAGCATCCAGAGTCGGATTATCCGCCTCTCCAAGAATTTGTTGGCGGATCATATCATAAGAGTCCGGTAGGCGAAGTAAATAACAAACAACAAGAAGCTCCTAAAAATGCTTGTGTTGCTCAGCCAGATCAGCAGAAAAAGTTCTATGCTGAAGAAGTTCAGCATCAAGAGTCTGAACCTCCTGATAGGCAGAAGCATGAGTCATGACTGGCCGAGTAAAAAGATCGGCATATATAGTATAAATGCACGAAGTTTGGGCTCTCTTGGAATATAAAGCAGCAAGATGATTCCAGGCAGCCTTCACCGTCGGATCATGTCGAATGATAGGAAGGTACTCATCAGACAAACTATTGTCCAACCAAGTACACACCAATGTATCAGAAGCATCCCAATCATCAAAAGAAACAGATCTAGAAGGAGGGGGGTCATCAGTCAAATGATGACGATTGTGCTGAGAATGCAATAGAAAAATGAAGGACGCACTCCAGTCAGGGTAATTGAGACATGTAAGCTTCGAAGCAGTCCCCAAATTTCTGGAAGCAGAGAAAGAAGTGGTAGAAAGAGGAAGTGCAAAGATAGTAGAAGAAGAAGATAGAGCAGGAGTGTACATAGAAAACAATGAGAAATCGCATGGGTAGAGAAAACAACCCGCGTGAACTCAACAAGTCGCAAAGACAAGCGACTAGAAGGAAGAAGGAAAGAACTGTAAAAGCCGAACAGAAACAAGTACAAGCCGAACAGAAACAAACCGGAAGTGGTTTTAACTGAAACTTTATTATCCAAAAAAGGTATCTATCACAAAGGTATGACCTCCCTTATATACAATGGAGGAGAGATGAGAGAAAACAAATAAGAGATGTGGTACTAAAAAATTACATGACACAAGCGGACTATACAGACACAAACCGCACAAGCCGCGCGGTTAGATAGAAGCACTAACCGCTCGGCTACTGCCACAGAGAGAGAGAGAGAGAGATCTCCATGGGAGACCGCTAGACCGCCCGGTCTCCAAGTCTCCAGAGACAAACCGCTAGACAGCTTGGACCTCAGACAGCAATACACAGCAACCAAACCGCTGAAGAGTAACAGCAAAACCGCGCGGTCATCAACCCGCCAAGCCAGACCGCCAGACCGCCCTGTCATCAACTTCAACACTCCCCCTCAAGCTGGAGCATATATATCGATCATGCCCAGCTTGTCACAAATATGAAGAAGCGAGGCAGATACTGGCTTGGTGAAGATGTCAGCCAGCTCTTTGTTAGAAGTGACGAAGGGAGTGCAAATTTGTTCTTTCAAAATCTCTTCACGAATAAAATGACAGTCGACCTCAATGTGCTTGGTTCTTTCATGGAAGACCGGATTTTTGGAGATGTATATGACAACCTTGTTGTCATAGAACATAGGTAGAAGATGGTTGTAGACCTCTCCTAAATCCAGCATGAGAGCCCGTAGCCATTTTAACTCACAAGTGGTCGATGTTATACTCTGATACTCTGCTTCAGCACTGGACCTGGAAACAACAGACTGCTTCTTGCTCTTCCAGCTTACCAGATTTCCCCCAACAAAGGTGCAGAAACCGGAGGTAGATTTGCGATCCCCTTTGTCATCAGCGTAACTCGCATCTGAGTATGCTTCAACCCTCAGATGACCATTCTTCTGAAAGAGTATACCTTTCCCAGGCGCTGCTTTGACATACTCCAAGATCCGTAAGGCGGACTGTAGATGGCACTCCCTAGGTGCTTGCATGAATTGACTCACCTTGCCCACATCATAGGAAATGTCGGGCCTGGTCACTGTGAGATATATGAGCTTACCAACTAGACGCCTGTACCGCGTAGTATTTGAAAGAAGAGGCGAATCATCTGTCCAAGTTTCGTCTTCTCCAATTATCATGGGGCATCGGGCAGGTTTGACGTCAGTCAACCCTGCTTCTTTTAAAAGATCAAGGGCATACTTACGCTGGGAGAGGACTAAGGAGTTGGGCTTCCGAGAGATTTCGATCCCCAAAAAGTACTTCGGAGAGCCCATATCTTTCGTGACCAGATATTGACGAAGATGCCGCTTTGTCAAGACTACCCCTTCCTGATCATCGCCAGTGAGAAGAATATCATCGACATACACAACAAGAACCACCAGTCCCGAGGAGGTTTTGCGAATAAATAGCGAGTGATCGGCAGAGCTGCGCGCAAAACCAACGGCCGCCACGATGCCGCTGAACTTGTCAAACCAAGCTCAAGGGCTCTACTTGAGGCCATAGATTGCCTTCTTCAGCCGGCATACTCATTTCTCCCTTGAGCAACATACCAAGGAGGTTGCTCCATGTAGACGGCCTCCTGAAGATCACCATAAAGGAAGGCATTCTTTACATCTAGCTGGGAAATCGGCCACTCTCGATTGACCGCCACAGAGAGAAGGACTCGTATAGTGCTGAGACGAGCCACGGGAGAGAAAGTGTCAAAGTAATCAATGTCATATGTTTGAGTAAATCCCTTAGCAACAAGGCGATCTTTATAATGGTCCACTGTGCCGTCCGGGCGAAATTTGACCACAATGACTCAGCGACAGCCAACAACATCAGTACCGAGGGGAGGAGGAACAAGAGTCCAGGTACCCCGCTCCGTGAGGGTCGCCATTTCCTCTTCCATAGACATCTTCTAGTGAGGAATAACAAGAGCCTCCTGGTAGGAACGAGGTGTGGCAGTGGCAGAGATAGCCAGCGCAAAGGCCTTGCGAGAAGAGGTAAGACGATCATATAAAACAACAGCAGCAAGGGGGTGTAGGGTACACGTCTGCACCCCTTTGCGAAGAGCTACAGGAAGGTCCAGGTCGGCAGCGCCCTCGGCATCCGGAGAATCCGTGGCAGAGAGAGCTGGCCTGGGAGGAGAGAGCGACAGCGGTGGAGATGAGGGAGATGGTGGCGGAGAAGTGGGAGAGAGAGGCAGAGGGGGAGGAGGGGACGGAGACGGTGTAGGGGTGGATATCGCAGTAGGAGACGAGGGAATGAAGGGAAGAGCAGGAGAATCTGAAGCTGGGGGAAGAGGAGAGGAAGCTAGAGGAAGAGAAGAGGAGTCATCCGAGAAGTAGGAGGCATTATCGAAGAAGGTAACGTCAGCGGAGACGAACTACTGACGAAGAACGGGGTTAAAGCAATAGTAGCCTTTCTGAGTTGTGGAGTACCCCAGAAAGACACATTTGGTGGAGCGAGGGGAGAGCTTATCACGGGTGGCAGAGGGGGCATGCACAAATGCAGTGCAGCCAAAGATTCGGAGAGGGAGAGGAAAAGGCTCCTTGCCCGAATACAGAATGGAGAATGAGGTTTTCCCATGAAGAACTGTGGAGGGATGACGATTGATGAGGTAGCAGGCAAGGAGAACAGCATAGCCCCAATATGAGCGAGGGACATGCATCTGGGTCATCAACGTGCGAGCGACATCGAGGAGGTGACGGTTTTTGCGTTCCGCCACCCCATTTTGTTGGGAGGTATAAACACAGCTGGTCTGATGAATAATGTCATGTTGCACACAAAAAGAGGTAAAAGCATGACTCAAATATTCTTTAGCATTGTCGGAGCGAAAGGTTTTAATACAAGCACCAAACTGAGTTTTCATTAACTGATAAAAAGATACCCATACATCAAAAAGTTCAGAGTGATCTCGTAAGAGATACACTCAAGTACATCTAGAAAAATCATCAATAAAAGTTACAAAATAAGAACTACCCTGACCAATGGTGAGGGTAGGAGCAGGTCCCCAGACATCGCAGTGGACAAGATCAAATGGACGAGTAGAGCCCCGACTTTGCTTCGGTGGGAAGGATGAACGGTGATGCTTGCCGAGTTGACAAGCGTCGTAGTGGAGAGGAGTACTGGAGGGAGGGAGGTGGGGCAGAAGCTGATGTAGAAGCTGTGGTGGAGGATGACCGAGGCGGAGATGCCACTGGAGAAGATCTGTACAAGAAGATGAGAAGGCGGACAAGGCGGAAACGTTGTCGAGGAAGTAGAGGCTGCCACTCTCAGTCCTAGTAGCAATCGTCCATTGTGAGCTTGGATCCTGAAAAGAACAAGAAGTCGGAGTAAAGGTCACAGAACACTGAAGCTGCTTGCATAAAGAGGTAACCGACAATAAATTGCACGGAAACGTGGGCACATAGAGAGTGTTCGCTAGTCGAAGGGATGGAGTAACATGAACCACTCCCGACCCATGAACCGGGGAGGGAGAACCGTCTGCAACGAGTACCGAGGGCAACCGATTATGTTGTTCGAGTAGAGAGAAGCACTAAGGATTGCTCGTCATGTGATTAGTTGCACCAGAGTCGATGAGCCATTTATCTTGAGTGACCACATGGGCACTACCTGAGGAGGTGACAACAGAGGCAGATGGCTTGAAAGAGGAGGCAGAAGAGTCACCAGAGGGGCGAAGATGACGATGCTTCGTCCAGCAGCGTTCGGAAGTATGTCCGGTGCGGCCACAGTAAGAGCAAAGGTAGCGGGAAGAAGCACGTCCGCCGGACTGGTGAATGCGGCTACCAGACCCACTCCGCTGAGTTTGATGAGCATAGTGGTCCGGTGGAGGAGGAGCGGGCAGAAGAGGGTGCTGAAGGAGAGAGGTGACAGCGGCGATGCGGGCAGCGGTGGCATCTAAGGTAGGAGATTCCGCCTCACCCAGAATTTGCTGGCGGATCATGTCATAAGTATCAGGAAGCCGGAGCAGATAACACACAACCAGAAGCTCCTGGAAGTGTTTGTGTTGTTGAGCCAAATCCATAGAAAAGGGGCGATTCTGAAGAATCTCAGCCCCAAGAGCCTGAACTTGTTGGTAGGCAGCAACATGAGACAAGATAGGATGGGCAAAGAGGTCCGCATACAACGTATAGATGCGGGACGTCTGAGCCCCCTTGGAGTACAGAGCGGCAAGATGAAGCCAAGCGGCCTTGACCGTCTCATCATGACGGGTGACGGGAAGGCACTCATCGGATAGGCTGTTAGCGATCCAAGTACGCACAAGCGCGTCACTCGCATCCCAGTCATCAAAGCGAGGTGAAGTGGTAGGAGGAGGGTCATCAATGAGATGGTGGCGTTTGCGTTGCGAGCGGAGGAGAAAGGTGAAAGAGACGCTCCAATCTGGGTAGTTGGAGCCGACAAGCTTGGAAACGGTGCCAAGGTTCCCGGAAGGAGTAGGAGGAAGAGGCGGAGCTGGATGGGCAACAGGGGTGGTGGCAGGAGTGGTGGCAGTAGAAGCATCAGAAAGAGCCATAGGAGCAAACAACGGGAAGCCGTACGGTTAGGAAACAATCCGCGCGGATAGGAAGAAGAAGAGCTGCAGCGGTCACGAGGGCAGACACCAACTGCCAGAAAAGCCACGACCAAGCCGCAGGCCCAAGCAGAGGGAGAGAAGTCGAGCGGTTAGAAGATAGTCTGCTCGAACAGAAGCAAAGACCAACAAGGCACACAAGGTAACAGGTCGCGGCGATAGAAAGCGGCGACTTAGCACAGGTAACAAAGAGGTCGCGCACACAGAGGGCAACGACAAGAAGAGAAAGAAGCCGCGCGGACAGGGCGCATACGGGCGAAGCAAGCCGCGCGGACAGGGCGCATACGGGCGAAGCAAGCCGCGCGGACAGGGAAGGCGCACAGAATCAGGAGGAGAATATCGAGTCCCTCTGATACCATGTAAAAGCCGAACAGAAACAAGTACAAGCCGAATAGAAACAAACTGGAAGTGATTTTAACTGAAACTTTATTATCCGAAAAATATATCTATTACAAAGGTATGACCTCCTTTATATAGAATAGAGGAGAGATGAGAGAAAACAAATAAGAGATGTGGGACTAAAAAATTACATGACACAAGCGGACTATACAGACACAAACCGCACAAGCCGCGCGGTTAGACAGAAGGGCTAACCGCTCGGCTACTGCCACAGAGAGAGAGAGATCATCATGGGAGACCGCTAGACCGCCCGGTCTCCAAGTCGCCAGAGACAAACCGCTAGACCGCTTGGACCTCAGACAGCAACACAGAGCAACCAAACCGCTGAAGAGTAACAGCAAAACTACGCGGTCATCAACCCGCCAAGCCAGACCGCCAGACCGCCCGGTCAGCAACTTCAACAAGAACCAAAAAAAACAAGCCGCGAAGAAAACCACGTGAATAAAACTATCCGCAAAGCAAACCGCGCAAATAGAACAAGTCTCAAACAGTAAAGAAACCGCGCGAACATAAAAGAAGCCGCGCGAATAAAACAAGCAAGGGAGGTCAGGGAGGGAAACAACGCGAACAGAAAAGAAGCCGCGCGAATTGGAGCAAAGGACTGATTCACTCTGATACCATGTGGAAAAGAGATAAATAAAGATAAATTATATTGCTCCAAAAAGATAATTATTACATATGTATGCCCCATTATTTATAGAAAATGGGGGAGATGAGAGAATACAACAAACGATGTAGGACTAAATACAATCTGTACATCATATGCGGTTTGACAACGTCAAACCGCACACTATATAAAGAACAACTGAAGATCACCCAACGACAACTGAGGAAAGCCGCCAGACCGCCAGGGAAGACTGTTAGTGCATGCCACCAGACTGCAATTGTAGGTTGCCACCAGACTGTAGTTGCAGGTAACCATCAGACCGCTGCTGTGGCAAGCCACCAGACCGCAACTGTGTGTTGCCACCATACCACGGTTGCGGCTAACCATCAGACCACTATTGCAGCAAGCCACCAGACCGCACCTACGGGTTGCCACCATACCGCAGTTGCGGCTAACCATCAGACCGTTGCTGCGACTAATGGCCAAATCGCTGCTGCGATTAATCACCAAACCGCTGATGTGGTTAATTACCAGACCGATGTTGCGGCTAACACCCAGGCCGCTGTTGCGACTATCCCTTAGACCGCTACTGTTGCTATCCTCCTGACCGCTAGCTGAGGCTCACCACCAGACTGCTAAGCCAAACCGCCAGACCGCTGAGCCAAACCGCCAGACCGCTGAGAGTAGCAGACCGCTGCGTCAAGATATAAAACTATCTGGTCTCCTTAAGCTCCAACAACTGTCGATGTACCTCATTATCCTTTGCTTGACTTCTTCTTGGCGGATTTCCACAAGGTCTCGGAGTTCCTCCACCAAGTCTAATGAGAATATATGTTCCTCGTCATTCTCAATCCTCCAATCTTCTCCTCCCTCTTTCGCGGCCACAACCCTTGGGCTTCTGACGTCGAACTCCACCGGGATTACTACTTCTGAACCGTGTGACAACTTGAATGGGGTCTCTCCAATGGAGGGAAATTGCTCCACCCAATTTCGCTTAAGGTTCTCTACCTTCTTACTTAGCAGGTTGATGATGACTTTATTGGTAGCTTCAACTTGCATGTTGCTCCAAGGATGATGAAGGGACACGAAGCGGAGGTCAATCTCCAGTTGGGTGTAGTAAACTGATGAGTTGGGCGCTGGCAAATTGTGGCCCATTATTCGTGACGATCGCAACCGGCAACCCGTGCCTGCAAATAATCTCCCCTCATATGAATTTCCCCACGATTTAGGAGGGGGCCTTCACTAGGGCTTTCACCTCGATCCACTTAGAAAAATAATCAATCATTATGAGGATGAACCTCCTCTGCCTGCTAGCTTGGGGGAATGGTCCGACGAGATCCATTCCCCAATTCGCAAATGGCCACGGGGCGGTAATTGTCTTGAGTCGTTGAGCTGGCTATAGTTAAAGGGGTGCGTGAAGCTGGCACCTCGAGCATTGCTTGGTGAACTGCTCTGCATCCTTTCGAATAGTTGGGCTAGAAGTATCCCTTTGACTTAGCACCCTTTTATTTAGAGTTCTTCCCCCAGAATGGCTTCTGCACCCTCCTAAATGAATTTTTTCCAATACCCGAGAAACCTCTCCTTCGGCGACGCACTATGCCAAGGGACCCGACAAGGTTTTTTTTGTAGAGACTTTCCTTCGTGGAGGAGGTAGTAAGCTGACTTATATCTGAACCGTCTCTTGTCCTGAACTCTGAGGGGAAACCGCCTCGTGGTCAGGAAATCCACAAACGGGTCCATCTATGATGCTTGATGGTCGATCTCCATGAGTCCCCCCTCTTCAATAGAAGGCCGAAACAATTTTGTCACATCCCCCCTATCGGGGGGGGGCGTACTTGGCTAGATGGTCCGCTGCTGAGTTCTCCTCCTTTGGCATATGTTGGATGGAGAATGAGTGAAACATACTCACTAACTCTTTCACCTTCACCAAGTAGAGTTAGTGAAACCGACACCAAAGAATCAGAGCAGACTCAGAGATATTGAATCCCGAGCTTGCGAGTGAGGTGGAGTCCTGTGATCACAACTTTATATTCCTCCTAATTGTTTGTGACTGGAAATCGAATGTCCACCGCTTGATCGAACCTGACTTCCTGGGGGCACGTCAAAACGACTCGGCACCCATCGAGTACTTCCCGGGGGCACGTCAAAACGACCAGGCACCCATCGAGTACTTCCTGGAGGCTCCATCCACAAACATCTCACAAGCCTTCCCCTCTTGCGGCTCCACGCCATGTCGTGTAGTCGGCCAAGAAATTGGCCACCACTTGTACCTTCATCGACATCTGATGAACAAAAGAGAGGTTGAATTCACTGAGTTCAACCGACCACTTGGTCAGCCTTCCTGAATGTTCAACCCCATCCATTATATCCGCGAAGAGGATGGTACGTGACCACAATGATGGAGTGGGCCTGAAAGTAAAGCCGGAGTTTCCAAGCCGAGATGACGAGCACGAAAGCCAGCTTCTTCAAAATGAAGTAACGTATCTCGGCCTTCCGGAGAACTTTACTTGCATATAAATGTGAAGTTGCTTTTTTCCCTTCTTCTTTGATAAGGACCGAGCTCACTTCCTCGGTTCCCACCCCTTAAGTAAAGGCAGAGGTCTTCTCCTTCTAGAGGCCCTTGCAGCAGGGGGTCTGTGTAAGCTAGAGCTTCAGGCTTTGAAACGCCTCTTCGCACTTCGATGACCATTCAAATTTTTTATTATCGACGTGACTGCGCAACACTCAGAAGAAAGGGGAACATTTCTCCCCATCCCTTGATAGGAATATGCTCAATCTTGCAAGCCAGTCTGTCAATCGTTGGACCTCCTTCACACTCCTCGGGGTCTCAAAGACACATTTGGCGGGGTTAAGCCCGGATACCGATTCAATGGAGTTCGGACTAATAGGGAGCAATTCAGGTTATTTGACTTATCGTCAGGCGCGCCTGAATCGAAATGTTCGAGCTCAGGGTCGGCCCTCACTAAGTTAAAGATGATTCTGCAGCGAGGTCTCGCCACTCACCTAGAAGCTCGACTCGCAACTTCCCCTCCCAAAGACAGGATGAGCTCGGCACCTCGGATGGCACGGAGCTACGACTCTCAAAAATTTGAAGCTCAAGGAGGCTGTGTCCGCCTTCTGAGGTACTTTGAGGGTCTACTTATAGGCAAACTCTAACCCAAGGGAAAAATAATCCTTTTTGTCTCCTAATAGCGGCCTTTGCCTTTTTATTTTTTTGTTATCGGCAACCCCAATTGGTCTGTGGATCGTGGTATCCTGCGTTTTGGTGTGGTTGTAGGCAGGCCTTGGTGGTCTGCAAATAGGAGGATGGCCAAAATGTAAAACTCTTCCTGCCTAGGCGAGTACCTCGGGTCGCCTGTGTCGTGGACTCCCGGGTCGAGGCTCGCTGCTCCCCGAATGCGCCTTGGCGTGAGGTCGGCGAGGATGGCTTCGCCTAGTGTTCGTTGGGCGCGCCATCGCTCCGATATGGTAAGACCGCTTTGTGGCTGACTGGCATGTTGAAGTCACCTAGCAAATGCCTCGCAGTAGTGAGGCGCGGGGTCGCCTCACGAGGGCTATTGGTTGGGCGCTTTGGGCTAGACATGACTCCATATTTTGCTATGTTGGTCTTGCCTGACCCTTCTAAGATTCGAGTTGAGTTAAGCTAAACTCAACAAATTGGAGTTGTACAACGTCCCTTCAAGAAAGCAACAAAAAAATCCCTTAGGCCTTTATTTGAAGACATTCAACCAAAGAGACACGAGTGAGAGCTCTGAGTTTTTCCGACAAGGCCGTTACATTTAGATTGTTCATTCGCTCTGAATTCACTCGGCTCGCACTCAAGTTTGCTCACGATCAACGCTCACATGGATGCATTAGCACGCACATGAAACAACAACGTAGAAGAATACTCTCTCGGAAGCTTTATGGGCTTGATCATTTCTCCGCTTTTCATTGCTTTCAAAGCTTATAACGGGAAGGTGTCTTGTCACCCTCTTGGAATCAGGAACTTTTGCAACCTCAAGAAAATTAGTGAATTTTGACAAGACACAGATCTGACCACGTGATTTTTCAACATTTTCGATTTTTTTCAAGCTATAACGCTCAGTGTCATTGCTACTTGGTCGTCATTTGACTATTAGCTCATTCAACTCTCTCAAATTAAGACAGTCTGATTCTCTGGAGAGGGGAAAATCAAGTGACCCACAACAATTTCAATTATAAAACATATTTATAAAACATAGCCGAACTCCCAAACCTAACTAACAACTGACTATCCCAACTATTTTAAGCATGACAAAAGAAACTCGAAGTGGAAATATTGGAAGATTGAGAGAAAACTAAAATATAATAGAAGAGTGGAGTAGAAATAATTTTCGAGTCCCAATAGCATTCCTAAAGAAAGGAGCGTGAGTTGTGATCTCGCCATTGAATCAATCCTACTCGCCGTCGGATTTAGAGTGTACTCGTCTATTTTTTCTTTTTCTCCATTTATTACTGGTGATCAGATCTAAAATCAAACGATCATCTCAACTCGCGCTCCTTTTCTACGAATGCTACCTGGACCTAAAAATTATTCGTAAAGTAGTGAGAGAGAGCAGGCGACATCCACATTAAAATGTCAAAAATCAGGGAAAATAGCATTCAAAGCAAACTCCGTTAGGAGGGCATTTAACGCCCGAATCATTAAAATCGTTCTGAAATTTAAGAATTGACTGAGAAACTCTCAGCTTTTAGCCATTCAGACAACTACTTCTAATCCTCCCTTGAAAAAGCATCTCTATTGCTTCTGGCTCAAACTCCGCATATTATGACCAGCACAGCACCACTCTACAATTCATCCTGCAGAATGCAAAAAAAAAAATTAGTCTTCATTTGTTTTAGCGGTGGCGGGTCGATCCGGCGGATGAAAACGGAGAGTTTTGGGGCGTTTCTCAAGGCGGGCGGGTGGAAACGGAGCAAACGCCGCCGGAGGTTCATTTGTTTACCCTCCTTCTAGCGTCGTTTGTCAAAAACGGAGTTGCGAAACGCCCAAACAAATAAAGCCTTAGCCTCCGATCAAATTCATATAGAAGGTGGATTTATGAATCAGTAACAGAAGATGTTTGGAACACATACATGTTTGCTGAAATCCTCATCGTCCGTATCGTCGCCCTTGGTATCGTCGTCATGCTTTCCAATGGCATTCTCAGCATCGCTGTCGTCATCCTCATCGTCGTCCTCATCCTGCGAGGAATTTGGCATGCATCGATACCAATACATCCATGAGAGAATTTTATAAAGTAATATCAAATGTTTGGCACAGATCAAACTCAAACTGAGCATAGGCGACCCGTGCAATAGCATTTGCAGAACACTTTTTTATCCCAATTTCAATCAAACCCATCATCTTTGGCTATGTTTGGCACAGTGACGGTCATGAACATGAGGATTAAATTGTTTAATGCTCATCTGAGGAACTTTATTCACTTTTATGTTCAAACGGATGATGTTTGTTAGAGAATCCTTAACGAATGACAGTTTAACTCTCGCGTTTACGACGGCCACTACCATGCCAAATTGAGCATAAAAGTGTATTCAAACATTGTTCGAAGGAATAAATAATTTTTAAAATATATATATTAAACTTGAAAATAAATCCATGGCACCACAGTTTTTTTTTAATATATAGTATGGATATTTTGTTTTGAGCCGCTTGGTCGGTTTGTTTTGTTTTAAAACACTAAGGCTCCCGAAACCGCTTGACCTTGATTCATGCGGTCGTAACCGCTTGAGCGGTGAAAACAAGTTACCGGAAACGGAGCCTAAGAATGAAAGAATAAAATTTGAGTTTAAAAAAAACGATTGATGTCTGCACTACACTTTTGGATATTCGCACTACGTTTACTTCTAATTTTTTATGTCTTTTGAAAATACTCCTTGTACATGCATTTTTAGAAAAAGTGTTCAACACAAAAGTTGTAGATATCGACGAGATCTACAACTTTCGTTTTGAACACTTTTCCTAAAAATGCATGTATAAGACGGATTTCTAAAAGGCGCGAAATCGGAGCGTATTTCCTAATGTACGTCTTGTACATGCATTTTTAGGAACAGTGTTCAAAACGAAAGTTGTAGATCTCGTCAAGAACTACAACTTTCGTGTTGAACACTTTTCCTAAAAATGCATGTACAAGAAGTATTTTCAAAAGACACAAAAAAATAAAAGTAAACGTAGTGCGAATATCCAAAAGTGTAGTGCGGATATCAATCGCCTAAAAAAGGTGGAGAGAGAAACTCACATCCTCATTCCCAGCTGCATCATCCTTCTCATCATCAATTTTCTCCTGCAGGGTAAAAAAATATCAGACCAAAAGAATTGAAAATAAAGAGAAGGCTCATTTGTAAGAATAAAGAGCATGCATACCTCCTCCTGCTTCTTTTTCTCAGCTTCATCAAAAGAAGCCTTCTCAGCCTGAAGTGTATAACATTCATAGTGTAAGAAAAAGGGTTCTGCAGCAGTAGATCGGCTAATAATAATATTGAAGGCAATAAATGAGCTTACGTCTTTGAGTTTTCCCCAGGTTTCTTCAGCAACCTTCTTGGCATAATCAGCGTCATCGGAAATGAGGATATTATCGAACAAGGTTCCGGATTTGACCTGCCACAACTCAATGCCCACATACTTCAAATCAGGGAAGACGTAGAGGTCGGGATCATCCTTGAAATCTGTCCAAAGCTCGTGGTTATAATAATCAATCAGTCACAAGTCAGTAATTTATAAAGAAGTATAGACAAAAAAAGATAAAGAGGACCTGGGTTGTCAATCATGGGAGCCTTCCACTTGCCCTTAAAATCTGGGTTTTTAATTTTCTGTCAAATAATCAAAATAATGTAGGTTTAGAGTAGGTATTCAATAGAAGATTAAAATAAATGAATTGATATTCCAACCTTCTGAGTCCATGGTCCCTTGTAGTCTGGATTTGGTATTGTTGGTGGAGTCCATTCGCCATCTTCTTCATCATCCCAGTCTTCGGGCTGTAACCAGACAGAATTTTAATATGAGAAACCAAAGTGTAAGCATCAAAAAATCCAAGGCAGATTTGTGAGCATAATACCGAAAAAATTTACCTTTTTGGCATCAGTATCAGGAATTTCCTTGGGAATATCATCATAACCCTACAATGCAATGAGAATGCATTCACCGCCAGTTACACACGACCCAAATATATTTCAAAAATAGTTCAGTGTCAAGTTACAGATTGATATTTAAGAAGGGAGAAGGGTGGGGTCCGAGATTAAAATATTAGTATGCATCATAAAAAGGAATGCACCAGTAACAAGTTGAATACAACGTTAATCTCCTATAATTATTTTTGTACATGGATATTTAAACAATGTGTATCAAAACATTATAGAATACAATAGATTGCAGAATGCTGTATCACGAAGGTTTGAAATTTCATGCCGTCACACAAGATGCTGAAATGGAGAAAGCCAACTTTGTATATATGTCCACTCAATACAAATACAAAGAATGAGTACAAATATATAGATGAGAGAAAGAGAGAGAAAAGTCTTATACACAATGTGGGACTAAAGAGAGGAGAGAAAAAGCAATAAATGCTATACAAATGGGCCTAATGTTAAGTGGGCTTTTCCAACACTCCCCCGCAAGCTGGAGCGTATAGGTCATATGCACCCAGCTTGGACAAACATTGGTAGAACAGAGTGCTTGATAAGGCCTTTGTGAGGATGTCGGCAACTTGATCAGTTCCTGGAACATGCTTTAATTCAAGTTTCTTCAGTTGAACCTTTTCACGAACAAAGTGACAGTCAACCTCGATATGTTTTGTGCGCTCATGAAAGACCGGATTCTTTGCGATGTGTATGGCGGCTTGACTATCACAAAATAGAACAGCAGAGGAGGGGAGTTTTACTCCCAGGTCAGTGAGGAGACTTTCAAGCCATGTGAGTTCTGAAACAACTGAGGCCATCGATCTGTATTCAGCCTCTGCAGAGGAACGAGCCACCACAGCTTGTTTCTTGCTCTTCCAAGTAATAAGATGCCCACCAAAATACGTACAGAACCCACTAGTTGACCTTCGATCGTCCAGGGAACCTGCATAGTCGGCATCAGAATAGGCAACCAATGCGGGAGCAGAGTCGGAGGTTTTGTAAACCAGCCCTTGGCCTGGAGCTCCCTTAAGGTATCAGAGAATCCGTTCAACCGCTTGGAGATGAGAAGCCCGGGGGGCATGCATGAACCTACTGACAACCCCAACTGCAAATGATATATCTGGCCTTGTGACTGTTAGATAGATCAACTTGCCCACAAGGCGTCGATAGTATTCCGGGTTCGGAAGTAGCAAATCGTCATCCGAAGCATGAGCGCATAATTTGTGATTTGCCTCCATCGGGGTACATGCTGGCTTGCAACCAGACTGACCAGCATCTTTGAGAAGATCGAGACAGTACTTTCGTTGGGAGAGTACCAACCCGTCCGGCCGCCGGGCGATCTCGAGACCAAGGAAGTAGCGAAGTTTCCCCAGATCTTTAGTCTGAAAAACAGTGCTCAGGTGTTGTTTGACGTCTTGAATCCCTTTGAGTCATCCCCAGTGAGAAGGATGTCGTCAACATAAACCAACAGAAGAACGGTGCCAGTGGCCCGGTGTCGGGTAAAGAGGGAGAAATCTGCAGAGCTCCGAGTGAACCCCATGTCCCGAACCACCTTGCTAAACTTGTCAAACCACGCCCGTGGGGACTGTTTGAGACCATAAATTGACTTTTTGAGAAGACAGACCCGAGACTCCCCCGTGGTCTCAAACCCGGGCGGTTGGCGCATGTAGACAATTTCCTGAAGGTCGCCATTCAAAAAGGCGTTCTTGATATCAAGTTGATGAAGAGGCCAGCGGCGGTGTACCGCGACGGAGAGAAGAACGCGGACAGTGTTAAGCTTGGCCACCGGAGAGAATGTTTCCTCATAGTCGAGGCCCTCCTGTTGTGTGAAGCCCCGGGCCACAAGACGGGCCTTCAGACGGGCAATAGTGCCATCCGGAGCATGCTTGATGACGAAGACCCATTTGCATCCAACCGGGTGCTGACCGGGAGGTAAGGGAACCAAGACCCAGGTCTGGTTGGCCCAAAGGGCCGTCATTTCTTCGTCCATGGCAGCCCGCCAGCCAGGATGGTGAAGCGCCTCCTGCAAAGAGTTAGGGACTGAAACAGAAGATAAGGAGGTGGCAAGGTGAAGAAGAGAGGGGGAGAGGCGATGGAGCGAGACGTAGTTCGCCATCGGATGAGCGGTGGAGACGGGAGCCGGAGCAGCAGGGAGCAGAGCACCAGAGGGCGAAGCCGACTGCAGAGGAGCCACAGAATGAGGAGAGCGACGAGAATAGACCCGGATAACCGGGGGTGGTGGACGGACCGGAGGTGGTGAAGGGAGAGAGGTTGAGGAGTGAGGAGCAGGAATGATAGGACGAACGACGGGAGCGGGAGGCAGAGCGATATCCGGAGCAGGGAAGAAAGGAAGATCTTCACGGAAAGTTACGTCAGGCGAGACAGTAACCTTGCGGGTAGTAGGCGAATAACATACATAACCCTTCTGAGTGCGCGAGTACCCGACAAAGATCTGCTTGGTGGCATGAGGGTCCAACTTGTCCGTGGAGGGACCGAGGTGGTGAACGTAGCAGGTACACCCAAACACCCGTGGCGGAAGAGGAAAAGGCGAAGTTGTGGGAAAGAGGAGGCTGAAGGGAGTAGCATACTGGAGGACGGAAGACGGGAGGCGGTTGATGAGGAAGCAAGCCGTGGAGAGAGCGTAGTTCCAGTACGGTTTGGGGACCTGCATTTGAAGCATAAGCGAGCGAGCGACATCAAGAAGGTGACGATTCTTGCGCTCGGCGACACCATTCTGTTGTGGAGTGTACGGACAGGAGGTTTGGTGAAGAATGCCGAATTCAGAGCAGAGAGTGGCAAACGTATGGCTGGTGTACTCCCGCGCATTGTCTGTACGAATAGTGCGAATAGGCGCAGAGAACTGAGTGCGGGTCTCGAGGATGAAAGCCCGGAATACGCGGGGAAGTTCAGAGCGATCCCGAAGGAGATATAACCATGTCATGCGAGAGTAATCATCAATAAAAGTAAGAAAATAGCGATAGCCAGAAATACTAGTAACTTTGTACGGACCCCATATATCGGAGTGTACTAAAATAAAAGGAGCGGAGCTCCGAGTACAATGAGGGGGAAAAGAAGAACGGGGCTGTTTGCCCAAAATACATGTGTCGCAACGAAAAGCAGGGAGAGTGACATCAGGAAGGGCCTTCCGGAGGACTGGAAGAGGAGCATGTCCCAGACGGCGATGCCAATCCGAAGAGGAGGTAGATGCGAGGACAGTAGGAGAGTCGTCAAGGAGATAGAGCCCATTCTGCAGCCGTCCTCTACCAATGATAGTCTGCGTCTGCTGATCCTGTATGAGAAAAGAAGAAGAAGTAAATGTCACTGAGTAATTAGAATCAGTAGTAAGGCGACCGACAGAGAGTAAATTGAAAGGAGAGCCCGGAACATGTAGAGCCGAGCGTAGGAGGAGAGAAGAGGTGAGAGAAATATCAGCACATCCAGAGACGGGAACCGACGCCCCATTAGCAACAATAATGTACTTCGGGTGAGGTGAAGACAAGTACTGTGGTGGCTTAACAGAGGTGATATGATGAGTGACACCAGAATCAAGGATCCAGCGCGTGCCAGAGGAGAGGCAGGCGATACCTTCATTGGAGAGAGAGGCAGCAGAGGCAACCGAGGCAGGCGGACGGCTGAGCAAGCCATGAAGGTGCTGGAGCTGAAGACGAACCTCGTCGAGCTCAGTACGAGAGGAGGCAGAGTCGGTAGTAGCAGCAGAGGCATGTGGACGAGGCGGACGGCCATGTTTGCGAAAGCAAGTGGCCTCAAGATGACCAACTTTACCACAGAACGAGCATTGAGGCCTAGACCGGCCACCGTGACCCCGGCCGCGAGAGTCAGAGCGGCCACCACGGGCAGAGGGGGGAAGAGGTAGTAAGGGAGCAGGTGCCTGTTGAACAAGAGCCGGAGAAGGAAGTCCGGGAACATCCGGAGGCGGGGAGACTTTGAGAAGCATTGAGCACACGTCGGAAAAGGACGGTGTAACAGTAGAGGAGAGGATGTGAGCCCGGACACTGTGAAGATGAGGGGGTACCCGGGCCATCATCATGGCGATACCCACAGCTTCCTTCTGGGTACGTTGAGCAGCGAGATCTAGAGTGGGAGGCTGATGGTGGATCCAAGCCTCAACCAGAGACCGGGCTTGAGCAACAAAGGATGTCAAGTCGGTGGCGTCACTGCTGTCAAGGGCCTGGAGAGCGGTGATGATATCATAGAGATGGTGGAGACTATCTTTGCCGGAGTAGAGGGTGTGTAGCTCGTCCCACATGCCTTTGGCCGTCTCATGATACATGGCCAGACGATAAGATTCGCCATCAAGAGAGTTGAGGAGCCAAGTCTGCACACGCCCATCATTGCGTAACCACTCCTCAGTAGGGACACCAATAACGGTCTGGGTCAGATGATGAAGGAATCCCTTGGACTGAAGGACACGGCGAACTGAGTGTGCCCATTCCACAAAGTTCTTCTTGCCATTGAGCGAAATTGTGGTGATCCGGAGCTCGTCTCGGACTTCTGGTAGAGAGGCCGGGCGTTCAGGAGGAACTGCCGTACCGACGGAGTCTGCAGATGTAGACATGGAGGCCGCAGCGAGCTTGAAGGAGGCCGCAGCGAGCTGGAAGGAGGCCGCAGCGAGTTGGAGGCCGCAGCGAGCGGGAGATGACCGCAGCGGGCTGGAGGCCGCAGCGAGCTGGAGAAGACCGCAGCGGGCTGGAGGAGACCGCAGCGGACTGGAGGCAGCAGCTAGAGGAAGCAAACAGAGAGCGGACTGAGAGAGGACGCGGCGACCTGGATGAGGTCGCGGCGAGCTGGAGGATGATGCGGGCTGGTTCAGGTCGCGGCGGTCTGGGTCAGACCGCGGCGGACTGGAGAGAACTGATAAGAGAGGACACGCCGGGGCTGACTTGCGAGCTGGCGGGCTGGCGGTCTGGCGGGCTGGCGGGCTGGCGAGCTGGCGAGCTGGCGAGCTGGCGAGCTGGCGAGCTGGCGAGCTGGCGAGCTGGCGAGCTGGCGAACGCAGCGCGAACGGCGGATGAAGGAGACCAAGGAGAGAGGTCGCCGAGGTCGCGGCGGACAGGAGGAGGCCGCAGCGGACAAGGGGAAGCAGTGGACCCCACAGGATGGCTATAAAAGGAGGGGGCCTGAGGAGATAGGGAGAGAGGGGGGAACGAAGTGGATCCACGGGAGAGGAAGCGGACAGGAAAAGTGAGGCCGCAGGAGAGATGCGACTAGAGGGTGCGGACTGGACAAGGGAGGCCGCAGAGACCGCAGGCTGCTGGGCGGACAGAAGAGGGAGTCCGCAGGAGAGTCGAACCTGGCTCTGATACCATGTAGAAATGGAGAAAGCCAACCTTGTATATATGTCCACTCAATACAAATACAAAGAATGAGTACAAATATATAGATGAGAGAAAGAGAGAGAAAAGTCCTATACACAATGTGGGACTAAAGAGAGGAGAGAAAAAGCAATAAATGCTATACAAATGGGCCTAATGTTAAGTGGGCTTTTCCAACAGATATTTAAACAATGTGTATCAAAACATTATAGAATACAATAGATTGCAGAATGCTGTATCACGAAGGTTTGAAATTTCATGCCGTCACACAAGATGCTGATGATTTAATTTGGCACTCTCATGGAGAAGAGAAAACACCACTTTGGAAGTATGTTGGGCATAATGAAATCAGGAACAAATATGGAAATCATTTCTTTGAGAAACATTATAGAATACAATAGATTGCAGAATGTTGTATCACGAAGGTTTGAAATTTCATGTCGTCACACAAGATGTTGATGATTTAATTTGGTATACATTACTAGGGTAATATGCAATGTAGTATGTAGTAAGTTGATGACACTCTCATGGAGAAGAGCAAACACCACTTTGGAAGTATGTTGGGCATAATGAAATCAGTAACAAATATGGAAAACATTTTTTTGAGAAACATTATAGAATACAATAGATTGCAGAATGTTGTATCACGAAGGTTTGAAATTTCATGTCGTCACACAAGATGCTGATGATTTAATTGGGTATGTGTTGCTAGTGTAATATGCAATGTAGTATGTAGTAAGTCGATGATCTAATTGGGTATGCGTTGCTAGTGTAATATGCAATGTAAGATGCTGATGATTTAATTGGGTATGCGTTGCTAGTGTAATATGCAATGTAGTAGTAAGTCGATGACACTCTCATGGAGAAGAGAAAACACCACTTTGGAAGTATGTTGGGCATAATGAAATCAGGAACAAATATGGAAATCATTTTTTTGAGAAACATTATAGAATACAATAGGTTGCAGAATGTTGTATCACGAAGGTTTGAAATTTCATGTTGTCACACAAGATGCTGATGATTTAATTTGGTATGCGTTGCTAGCGTAATATGCAATGTAGTATGTAGTAAGTCGATGATTTAATTGGGTATGCGTTGCTAGTGTAATATGCAATGTAAGATGCTGATGATTTAATTGGGTATGCGTTGCTAGTGTAATATGCAATGTAGTATGTAGTAAGTCGATGACACTCTCATGGAGAAGAGAAAACACCACTTTGGAAGTATGTTGGGCATAATGAAATCAGGAACAAATATGGAAATCATTTTTTTGAGAAACATTATAGAATACAATAGGTTGCAGAATGTTGTATCACGAAGGTTTGAAATTTCATGTCGTCACACAAGATGCTGATGATTTAATTTGGTATGTGTTGCTAGCGTAATATGCAATGTAGTATGGAGTAAGTCGATGATTTAATTGGGTATGCGTTGCCAGTGTAATATGCAATGTAAGATGCTGATGATTTAATTGGGTATGCGTTGCTAGTGTAATATGCAATGTAGTATGTAGTAAGTCGATGACACTCTCGTGGAGAAGAGAAAACACCACTTTGGAAGTATGTTGGGCATAATGAAATCAGGAACAAATATGGAAATCATTTTTTTGAGAAACATTATAGAATACAATAGGTTGCAGAATGTTGTATCACGAAGGTTTGAAATTTCATGTTGTCACACAAGATGCTGATGATTTAATTTGGTATGCGTTGCTAGCGTAATATGCAATGTAGTATGTAGTAAGTCGATGATTTAATTGGGTATGCGTTGCTAGTGTAATATGCAATGTAAGATGCTGATGATTTAATTGGGTATGCGTTGCTAGTGTAATATGCAATGTAGTATGTAGTAAGTCGATGACACTCTCATGGAGAAGAGAAAACACCACTTTGGAAGTATGTTGGGCATAATGAAATCAGGAACAAATATGGAAATCATTTTTTTGAGAAACATTATAGAATACAATAGGTTGCAGAATGTTGTATCACGAAGGTTTGAAATTTCATGTCGTCACACAAGATGCTGATGATTTAATTTGGTATGCGTTGCTAGCGTAATATGCAATGTAGTATGTAGTAAGTCGATGATTTAATTGGGTATGCGTTGCCAGTGTAATATGCAATGTAAGATGCTGATGATTTAATTGGGTATGCGTTGCTAGTGTAATATGCAATGTAGTATGTAGTAAGTCGATGACACTCTCATGGAGAAGAGAAAACACCACTTTGGAAGTATGTTGGGCATAATGAAATCAGGAACAAATATGGAAATCATTTTTTTGAGAAACATTATAGAATACAATAGGTTGCAGAATGTTGTATCACGAAGGTTTGAAATTTCATGTCGTCACACAAGATGCTGATGATTTAATTTGGTATACGTTGCTAGCGTAATATGCAATGTAGTATGTAGTAAGTCGATGATTTACTTGGGTATGCGTTGCTAGTGTAATATGCAATGTAAGATGCTGATGATTTAATTGGGTATGCGTTGCTAGTGTAATATGCAATGTAGTATGTAGTAAGTCGATGACACTCTCGTGGAGAAGAGAAAACACCACTTTGGAAGTATGTTGGGCATAATGAAATCAGGAACAAATATGGAAATCATTTTTTTGAGAAACATTATAGAATACAATAGGTTGCAGAATGTTGTATCACGAAGGTTTGAAATTTCATGTCGTCACACAAGATGCTGATGATTTAATTTGGTATGCGTTGCTAGCGTAATATGCAATGTAGTATGTAGTAAGTCGATGATTTAATTGGGTATGCGTTGCCAGTGTAATATGCAATGTAAGATGCTGATGATTTAATTGGGTATGCGTTGCTAGTGTAATATGCAATGTAGTATGTAGTAAGTCGATGACACTCTCATGGAGAAGAGAAAACACCACTTTGGAAGTATGTTGGGCATAATGAAATCAGGAACAAATATGGAAATTATTTCTTTGAGAAACATTATAGAATACAATAGGTTGCAGAATGTTGTATCACAAATGTTTGAAATTTCATGTCGTCACACAAGATGTTGATGATTTAATTTGGTATACGTTGCTAGCGTAATATGCAATGTAGTATGTAGTAAGTCGATGGTACTCTCATGGAGAAGAGAAAACACCACTTTGGAAGTATGTTGGGCATAATGAAATCAGGAACAAATATGGAAATCATTTTTAAAAAAAACTAAGGAAAAATACCCCCCCCCCCTCCTCAGTAGCACACTAAATTAAACGAAGAGTTCTCGTAAATGTATAATGCATAAGAAGCAAGACTTCCCGTGTATATATTTAGAGACTATAGCATTATTTAAGTTAAATAGTTATGTATTACAACCAATCAAATAAACAAGTCCAAGTTAAAAAAGACATACCTCGGGTTTAATGTCTTCAGGATCAGGAATGTATTCTTTGTCATCCCAATCTTCAGGCTGTAGAAAAATCAAACAAAGTAAAACTACCAATAACAAAATACAATGATTTTGGAGTAGTAGTAGAACTGCATATTCATTTGTGCACCTTTTTGGCCTCAGGGTCCTTAATTTTCTTAGGTGGGAGAAGGTCCCAATCACTATAAATACTGCCAGATTGCTTCTCAACATTGTCAACGAGAATGCTGTATGTAGCATCAGGACGAAGGATGAAAGTGTAAAGATGGGTAAGTTGATCTGTTTCACATGCAACCTCTTTTTTTATAAGGTGGTTCTTCCCTCCACGGGTCAATATTGTGTGTACTTTCTTAGTGCTGTATCCACAAATATCTGGCCCGAACATTATGCTGCATGATTCGATTAAACTATATCAGGATGATTCTTAAAGGTCATGCAATAAGATGGTGCAAGGACTGTTGGTTACCTGTATGGCGTCTCACCGCTAAACTTCTTTTGATCAACATCGCCGCTCAATAATTTCATATAACCACCACCGCAATCGAGTTTTTGCTCATGTTTGACCGAAAATTGGAAGACCAATGTTTTTTCCTTATTACTAAACTCGGGAAATTGTGCAGAAATGGCAAAGAATCTATAATCAGGGTAGGTTTGGATGCCTACACAAATAAAACAAAAAAAAACACATAATTACTTTATGTTCCACATTGATAAAATTATCAAAATTCATAAAGGTGAGGCTTCATATGTGTGCAGAGAGATCGACAGATTCCAGATTTACCAATGGAAATCACTTGTGAAGCAAGCACGGCTGCAAAATTCTCCAGTTTTCATTGGGGAACAAGAATTGAACATCAACAGCATGTCAGGAAATTCGAGAATGACTATAAGATGTTAAGAGGTATTGCAAAAGGAGTAAAATTTTGCATCCAGTTGGTTGAAGTGATTACAACAAATGGTAAACAAAATCACATTTCATTTAACAAATGCACAACAAATGACAGTACCCTAGTTGCATTATGCATTCTCTATCATATTGAGAATGGCATCTTCGAATAAACAATAATGACAATATAGCTCTTCTCTTAGTGTTTCATTCATCAAACCAAAAATACAAAAGACAAAATTGAAATAGAGAAAAAAAAGGGCATCACAATATCTTAATTTAATATGATCTGATTACACAATGATAAACGGAAATAGATCATAGTTCTAAAGAAAGTTTTTTTAAAAAGGAAAAAAGCACCTTTGTCATTAACGTCGCCGCTCCATTGTCCAGCGGTGTGATTCCAATCTCCGGCTGCGTTCTCGTCTTTTTTCCAATCAGACTTCACCCATCGATCCTCCCATCCATCTGAACAAAGACAAAAAGAAGCCATATTTAGTGAAACAAGAAAGTGCGTGATCCTAACAGATAATATATAAAGCTGGATTATCGAACACAATAATGATCCTTAATGATCAGAGATCAAGTAAAAAACTGTTAAATAAGAACAAGAACCAAACAAATGATTGAATATTAACATTGCTAAGCATGACTGAATTGGAAACTCCTGAATGGAGTTTCTTCTCTGTGTTTGTAACATATAACTGCTTGGAGATGTTTTAAGACACCATAGATCAACATAAACTGCATGATTATGTCTTTTTTTCGAGAACTATAATATATCCAATCAATCTGAAGAAGATACAACAACACTCAAGCCTTCATCGCCTCCTACGTGAATACACGAAAGTGGGTCTCATCGACTAGTAATCCGTAGTCTGGTGTCGATCTCCATCACAATCTCTCCATCTTTCTGTACAAAAAACTCAAGCCTTTATCCCACTATAGTGGAGTCGGCTATATGGATCCTTTGTCGCCATTGTGCCCTATCTTGTGTCATAATCTCACTAATGCCTAAGTACATCATGACTTTCCTTATAGTTTCATTCCATGTCTTTATTGGTCTACCCCTCCCCCGTTTAATATGTCTAGTAACTAAACTCTCACAACGCCTAACAGGTTCCTCTAATGGCCTCCTTTGTGCATGTCCAAACCATCAGCAGATCATGTATTAACATAAGAAGATAAATAGGGTAAAAATAATTGCAATAATGAATCGAAGATTCAATCCTATCAGCAGATCATGTATTATTAACATAAGAATCAATTGAAGTCTAAATTTTAGTTTAAACGGTATAGATCTAGGTTTCTATTACAGAAAGGATTAATTTTATCACTCAGATGAAGCAGCAAAACGTTCAAGAAACAGTGATCGCATCTCAATGTACTGCAAAATTGCTGATTGATATGAAAATTCATACAACTAGCAAGATAAGATCAACCAGACCGGGATCTTTTACCGGATTTGGGAATCTGTAATTAAATTTCTTATTCAGAATATTAATATGTGAACAAGCTTATCGGATCAAGTACCTTGCAGATCGTAAGGAGTCCAAAGCAATCCGGAATATTAAATCGTTAATGAAGCTAAAATCAGATACTAGATCGGCATGGGATAATGAAATATCGAAAGAATACATGGCTAGATCCGGCGAAAAAAGCAGAAAAAATGAGCAAAGGAATACAGAGAATAGGTTCCAGATCAAAATTATTACCATCGAAGCGCTCCTCGAAGAAGATCTCCGCCGAGACGACGGAGAGGATAGCGAGAACAAGGCACAGGAAAATTTTGCCGCCGCCGCCGCCGCCGCCGCCGCCGCTCTCCATCCCTCCCACTAGATCGCCGTCGATAAAGGAGGTGAAAAAATGGTGGAGTATATATAAAACTGGTTGAAAAAATGACACCGGTGTCTGTTTATAATGTCTCTAAGGAGCAATGTACGATAACGTGTTCCCACATCTTGAGCGGAGGATTCGTGGTTCGTCGGGTGGAATGTGAGGATGAGAATGCAGGTGAGACGGACGAAGAGGGTTCCGAAGGGTCAACGGATCTGAGAATGAGCCAGCACTAAAGCGTCACGATGGGTGACGTGGCACGCCCCTATTTGCAGTGCCTGTTGGGGGGCAGAAGCCAGCCACTGGTGTCGTACCACGTGTTTACAATACACAATACACTTGGGCTCAATTTTGTCGGTATTTATAAGTAATAATTTTTGCCTAAGGTGGCGTTACTAGAGGAAGGAACGCGAGTAGTATGCTCATCGTTGGATCAATTATACTCGTCGTTTGATCAAAGTGTTTACTCGTCTTTTTTTAAATATTTTTCTAGTCTTTATTGCTGATGGTTATATCGGTCATCTTTTTACTCGCTCTCAAAGTTAGGAACGCTACCCATACGGAAAAAGTTTTCATTTATAAGAGAGGAAATGAATGGGTTCCATTGGGAGGGAATGTAAGTAAATTACTTTTTAAAAAAAAATAAAAAATTAAATATTTTATGTTCTTTGATACATCTCCATCATGAATGAATTCATTTGGTCCCAAATGAAACAAAAATATTTTGGTACATATATGTACCTAATTTTTCTCGTGCGCGAGTAAATACGGTCGTCTGATCCATGATTTCAACAGTGGAGATCATTCACTAAAAAATACGACTATATTTTCTTTAATGCAGTCGTATTGAAAAGTAATCGCACTACAACAACAACACTCAAGCATTTATCCCACTATAGTGGGGGTCGGCAATATGTATTGACAAGTGATCGCACTACTGTCCAAAAAAATCTGCACCACTAAAATCTAGATCATACGATTGTATTTGCTCGTGCACGAGGAATAGGTATATATATGCACCAAAAAAATTTCAAATGACAAGGCTAGAGGGGGAAGTGATGACGGAGAAACGACATTTTAGCATTAAAAATGAAAATAATTGATGTAGGATTTGATGGAGAAGAATGTGGGGTGTGGAGCAAAATTAGTGATTTTGATGCTCACATATGGTGTGTATGAAAAAGTTGAAGGCTTCATTTGATTCTGCGGTGGCGGGTCGATCCGACGGGTGGAAATTGAGTGTTTGAAATGGAGGGGGGAGGTGGTTGCTCGAAACAGAGCTTTTTGGGGCGTTTCTCAAGGCGGGCGGGTGGAAACAGAGCAAATGCCGCTGGAGGTTCATTTGTTTACCCTCCTTCCAGCAACGTTTGCCCAAAACGGAGCAGCGAAACGCCCAAACAAATAGAGCCGAAATTTGTTCAAATCGGCTGAAATGGCCGAGCCGCCCAAATCAAACCAAAATTCAGATCGGGAAACTCGATTTGATGTAGGGGTGATTTTTCATTTATGATAACTCACCCCCTGGTTCGGTGCGGTTTTTTATTTTAAAAAAATGAGGAAACCACACCTAAATAAATTAATAACATATGAATATATTCTACAACCTACACTCTTATCATACACTCAGTCTTTATAAAAGTCTAATGGTTTTTTCATACCTCTTTTGTATTTCCTTTTACTCTCGTGCTTGATGAGCCATGGTAGGGGGCGTACATGAACTTACTTCAACAACATCATTGATGTGATTGCATCAAGGGTTGCGGGCTCTTGGGCTTCGGCTCACTAAGCTCCACTATGAACTGCTCAATCTAAAACCAGAAACACACGAGTGGATAATGAGGGTCGGCATGGCACTGACAAACAAAACATAACACCCCCCCCCCCCCCAAGGGCACACAAAACAGACACATAATCCTACGTGTCCTGGGCACCCCCAAAGTTGCATGACATAAAGTAAAACAATTTAGAGTTCCCAAGGCATGAATTTTCTTTCTGCCCTCAATTGTGGCGGGAGGAGGAACAAAATCTACAACTATCCAGTCAGAAGTGACAGGGGATCGGTTTGGCTTGGGTCCTCGAACATAGTGACAGGAGGTGGGTGGGTATTCACCATCCATCCTCAGTCATGTGACTGGAGAACATGTCACTTGTCCTAAAATATGATAGCGGGAAGTGTAGCTTCACTTCCTGTTTCGAAGCATAGTGATGGGAGATATTGTAAATCCCCCTCCCAAGTCGAAGAGCTAATTTTTATGCCCAATGTAACCATCCCACGGTAATACAACTCAACATGGTTAAACATCACCACGTGATGCAAACCCTGCCGGCCAACATGACATCAAAGTATATATACATCAGAAGTGTAAAAAAAGAAAAAAAATATCAACATATAAATAAAGGTCACATCCACAAGATTGTCTGATGAGATCATGGAAGAGTCTGCAAAATGTGGTGGAACGGATGTCACCCTAATAGTTCTTCTACCGTGATACGAGTTGAACCTCCGTGGAGGCATTAGCTGTGAATTTTCTTGTTCCTGCTCCTACCAATTCTTAATAATAAAATATTATTCATCGATGATTAAGCAACATCCTCCCGTCCCTCGGTGCCCCCGATAGCACAAGACAAGTTGTGTCAATAGCTTATTAACTTATCAAATACAAGATTATGTTGTTTATTTAAGTTAGCACTACAGGTAGAATCATGGTAACACATAAAAGTAACTTGTCATGCGAGTGAGCCCATACAAACTCATTAACAAGGGTCCATAGTGATTTGTAAAGATAAAATATAACTAATCTTACTATGACGCTTGTATACAAAATAAGATAAGAGACCAAAAATATTAAAATGTTATTAATATCATTAAACACCATAAAAAAAACTAAATTCAATAGTTATAGCCCTATACTAGCCACTAGAATGATAACATGAATTATGTTGACATAAGAAATCTTATTTAGTAGGTAGCGATTCTACATGCCTTGTTGCAGTGGAAAGATGACAATAACAGTATAATTACAACCGCTTCTAGGGAAGTAAAACACAACTCACCATATACCTTTTTGTACGGGTTAAACCTATACTACTTATGAGTAAACGACCAAATCAAGCGCACACGTTGTGAATGACTCATGTTTTAAGATAGCAGGGCCAACTGAGGAAGACCACCTTAGAAAGTAGCTAAGATTTACCTTAAGACCCATTGTATTTAAGAGTAACAACTCAAATGCCATGTTAGTGTGCTCGGTTCAGGAGAGTTGGAAGGACCCGCCACATAATTTAATGTAAAAAGAGCTAAATAAAAGACAAATTTTAATGTTCCAAAAAGATAATTAATACAAAGATATGCCCTCTTAGTTATAGAAAAAGGGGGAGAAAGGAGAATTCAACATACGATGTGGGACTAAACACACGTCATGCGGACTATGCAGTTTAAATAGGTCAAACCACAAGGCTATACAACTAGAGATCTGCTACACAGCTAGTTGGAAAACGCCAAGTACTAATCTGGGTTGCCACTAGATTGCATATGTGGGTTGCCACTAGACTATAACTAGAAAATACAAACCGCCTGGACAGTACAGCAGGACACTGGTCGACAATAGCGGTTTGCTAAACCTCCAAGACTGCACCGCGGATTTATCAAACTGCTAGGACTTGCTAAACCCGCCAGACCACCAAAACAAGCCGCCAGATAGACCGCTACCTCTATCCACCAAGCCAGGCCGCCAGACCGTTGAAACCAGACCGCCAAGCCGCCAATCTCTTTGTTCGCCAAGCCTGACAGCCAGATCAACAAACCGCCAAGACCAGTCTGCCAAACTGTCAAGCTCTAACACTCCCCCTCAAGCTGGAGCATATATGTCAATCATGTCCTATAACGCCCCAAATTACTTAAGGCAAGAAATGGTTCTCTTATGGTTATCGCCCGATGGTAGCTAGTTACCGCACGACGGTAGCTCCAGGGTTAGCATCGACAACATTGAGAGCGTTGAGTCAACTCAACGTTGGACCTACCGCATGGCGGAAAGTTATTACCACGCAGCGGTAGCTGGGGAATTAAACTGGCAGAGCTCTTGGGAAGCTATCGCCCGGCGATAGGGTTACCGCTGGCGATAACTGGGTCAATTTAATTGATGAGGTTCTTGGGATTATACCGCGTGGTAGTAGAAGTTAGCGCACGGCGATAGCGACAAGTGTCGTGTCATAACCGACGTCGTCTATCGCGCGACGTTAGCATCCTATCACGCAGCGATAGTGAGACCGTAATGGCGTGGCCATGTGTCGTCCTGTGATTGGAGGGCCTGAGCGGTTATAAGCGAAACGAGGCGGTACCGCACGGCGGTAGCTAGTTACCGCGCGACAGTAGCTTTTTTATATGTCTAGTTCGGCTGTTTCCTCTTCATTACTTTGAAGTTGGAGATCTTGGCCTAGTTTTCTGGAGGAGTAGCAGCGCCGAGAAGGAGGGTTCTTGCCACCGTTAGTGTTTCGGGTCTCGGATTAGCAGGGCGGGTTTGGATTTGCGGAGGCAAGGTCAGAGCGGTCGTTTTCAACCGTCTAGATTTCTCTCATGGCGCCAAAGCGTACATCAAGGGTAACGATCCTCTTCCTTGGACATGTGAAATCATTTCTTTTGGCATTAGAGGATAGACACTCCACGAATACGTGGATGTGGTTCTCCCGATGGGTAGATTTGTATATTACCGGTAGTATTGCATTTAGATCTGGAATCGAAGTACGGAATAGGCATGCTATGTGAAGCCCATTCGGACGAGTTAGTCTGGATTAGTGATGTTTCTATGTTTTGTATGTCGGATAAGACTCTGTGTTTATCGCGTAGATTTCGAAGTCGTGGGGAGTGCAGATGGATGTGTTGAGATTACTGGAGGTAGACTCCAGGAAAACATCTTATTCAGGGGAAGAACCGATAGTCTGTCCCCTATCGCACGGCAGTAGTTATATCGTCGGCGATAGCTTTCCAGTAAGCTATGTATTATTTGTGAAGCCTCTCTCTGGGATACCTGAGGGCTATAATTTTATTGAGTGTGAGCTTGAGTTACTCAGGTTTGGTATCCATGTGTGCTAGCCTAGGATCCTTACAGAGTTATGGAATATGTGAAAAAGGGAAAGGGGATGCTGACCCGCATCAGGCCTGCGAGTCTGACAATTTGAGCACGGGATATGGCTGAACTATCCCCTCCCTTATGTCGGTCGACTTGGAGTGGTCAATGTGTAAATAACATGAATTGTCTTAGCACTGGGGCATTGTCTCTGGCCTTGTCCCTTGTGAGACTGAAAGCTCAAGCATTGTTGACCGTTAGAGAGAACGGTGATGCGACCCTTGCGGTCCTGTGCACCAAGAATGTGCCCTTAGAGCACGAGGCGTTGGGCGCTTGTGCCAACGTCTGTGGCTAATGGTGCTTAAGTTGCACGTTTTGACTGCCAAGTGTTTTTAAGCTAATGTCTGTAGGGAAGGAGCACCGTCACCACAAGTGAGGGGTGAGGTCATTATAATTTGGTCAGCTAATGCTGACTATTGCTTTTGTTTGTCATCGTGTGGTGGATTGTTGCGTGCAAATGCTGCTGAACCAAGCGGGAAGTAGCGGGCTGAAGCCCAGAAATGTTGTGCGGCCAAAGCGAATACTTATGTTATTTTATCGTTCATGTGTGGTCGGCCTGCGTGCCGAAGTATGTAACACATTTAAATTCAAGTTGAACATTGTAAGGCCTTAAGGCAAATACCTTATTTGTGTATTTGTTTTACATTCCTAGTTGTGGTAGCAGACATTCATGTTGTTGTGGGATTCTAATTATAACCTTTAAATTACTTCCACTAGTTTGCACTCTGTGTTAAGATGCGAAATATTGGATTATGATTTCAATTTAGTAACTCCTTGATCTGTCTGTTGTATATGACATCGGGCCCCGGCCGGACCTTCTGTTATATGCTAAGTGACGGATGTTGGTGTTACAAAATTGGTATCAAACTCTGGTATCGGCCTTTCTCATTTGAATTCGTGGACAAATTCTTTTAACGGGTGGTGAGCACTTGTATGTGTGTTGTCGTTATAACATAAAAGAACTCATGAATGTCCACTTAGAAATGAAAATACACATGTTTGAGGAACCTGAGTGTTACAATGATCGCATTTTGGCAATCTATTTGTCTCCTAATCGAGTGTCTTTACAACTAAGGTGACTAGGAGTGGTGTGGGGTAGTCGCATCAACAGCACTCTGCAGAGAGTAGTGCGCATAACGACGCGCCCGTAACCCCTCCTTCTGCAGAAACCATACGAATGGTAGCAAAAGCAGTGTTCACTATGATTAATGCACAACTGGGATGGCAAGTGCAACCTCCTATCCCTGGTGTAGCGGAACCTATGGTAGTGGATCAGGGAGCGGCAGAGCCCGCGGTGCAGAGGAGAGCAACAAAGAAATAGTTAAAGCATGTGATGAGCTTTAGTCCACCAGTGTTTTGGGACTGAGACCCCAATGCAGGCTGAGGATTGGCTGTCTAGAGTTAAAAGAGTCATGTCTACAACAGAGACTGAGGAGTGGCAGAAGGTCACAATAGGCACTTTTCCCCTAGACGGCGAAGCAAGGCTATGATGGGATAAGTTAGAGCTTCATCATCTTGGTGGGAGGCAACTTTCTGATATATCGATGAAGGAATTCTCATGGCTATTTCTGGCACGGTTTGTCTCGACCGTACAGAATATATCAATGGAGAATCAGTTCCAGGGGCTGACTCATGGTGAGAGTAGCGTGGAAGATTACCTTCATGATTTCACTAGATTGGGTCATAATGCTGGCTCCACTTTTACTAACGAGGAGGGAGAAGACCAACCTATTCTATGAGGGACTATGTGACGAAGTGAGGTTGCTACTCTCAGGTCCGAAGACGCAGAGCTTCCTAGTCCTGGTCAACACAGCCCGATCTCTAGAGAAGGATATGAAACAGTTCAGGGTAAGGACTTGTTAGTGAAGAGCTCTGAGTTCAAAGTACCAGGATCACTGAAGTTTGGGTACCAAAAGTGGAATAAGAAGGCCAAGTCTTCTGGACCGGCATCTTCATCGGTTACTAATGGTGCATCTTCTGGGCAAGGAGGCCCAATTCACAGTAATAATTGTGGCAAGTAGGGGCATATAGCCCGCAATTGTTGGAGTGGCAAGTTGGAAAAGTAGGCAGGAGCTTCCTATGCAAAAAAGGGGAAGGCGGTAGAGTCAACTGCATCTCATCAAGCTCCATCCCAACCTAGAGTCTACAACCTTGTCCAACATGAGGCCATCAAGTAGGGCATTGTGGTGACATGTATGCGTTAGATTTTAGTTGTAATATTTTGCATACCTTGCGTCTTATGATTTGTTCGCATGACTATCATGTTTTAGGCTTTATCGTGTTCATGGACTATCTGGCTCGAGCATTGTTTGATACAGGAGCTTCACATTCCTTCCTATCTGAGGACTTCATGTCTTGTATCAGAGTGCCCTCTTCTATGGATAAGGATAAATTGGATGTGATGCTGCCTAATGGGTGTTCGATGCGCGCGGATAGAGTCTGTTGCTTAAAGTGTTGATTGGAAGCCAAACTTTTGACTTGGAAGCGTCACTACTACCTATATTAGAGTTTGACGTAATATTTGGCATGGATTATCTCTCGGAGCAACGTTCATTCATTGACTGTAGTTTGAAGACTGTTAAGTTTGGGTTGAATACGAGTCAAGAAACTACTTTTTTTGGTATGAAGGGATCAAGCAAGACGATGATGTCTGCCCTTCAAGTAGTTAAGGCTGTTCATAAGGGTGTGGAGTTATTCTTCACTCTTTTGGAGGCAAAGAAGCTTAAGACTGTTTTGTCCAGTATTCCAGTTGTGTCGAAATTTGTCAGCGTATTCTTTGATGATCTCCCTGGAGATCCACCTCAACGTGAGATTGACTTCACCATTGAGTTGGTGCCTAGTGCCAAACCCGTATCACAGTCTCCCTATCGCTTAGCACCAAGGGAAATGGCAGAGTTGAAAGCGCAGCTTCAACAATTGATAGAATAGGGGTATGTGCATCTGAGTACGTCACCTTGGAGTGCCCCGGTCCTCTTCGTGAAAAAGAAGGACAGAAGTCTGCGACTTTGTATTGATTATCAGGAACTGAACAAGTTAACAGAGACGAACAAGTACCCGATTCCGAGAATCGACGATCTGTTCGACCAGCTGGTTGGGTCGACGGTGTATTCTAAGCTGGATTTAAAGTCTGGCTATTATCAGCTATGAATCATGGAAAATGATATTCCCAAGACAGTGTTCAGTACACGTTATGAGCATTACGAGTTTATCGTCGTGCCTTTTGGGCTGACTAATGCGTCATCCGTGTTCTTGTACTTGATGAACCAGACATTCAGTGAAATCTGGATCGGTTTGTGATAGTGTTTATTGATGATATCCTCGTGTACTCCCAGTCCGAGTTGGAGCATGCAGAACATTTACAGATTGTTCTGGAGACTTTGAGAAGTAGTCAGCTTTATGCCAAGTTATAGAAGTCTGAGTTCTGGCTTTCTTCGGTAGCGTTTCTTACTCATATTATTAGTGGTGAGCGAATCACAGTGGATCCGACGAAGATTGTTGCTATACGGGAGTGGCTTGTATTGTCTTCGGTAGCAGAAATCTGGAGTTTTCTAGTGCTTATCGGCTACTACAGGCGCTTCGTAGAGAACTCTCGAATAACATTACCCCTAGCCACCTTGACAGGGAAAGATCAGAAGTTTGTTCAGTCGCCGGTATGCACGCAAGATTTGAAGGATGAAAAAGTCGTCTGACCACGACGCATGTCCTGTGTTTTCCATGTGGTATAGAAGGCTTTGAGATATACATCGACGCTTCGGGCAGCGGCTTAGGTTGTGTTCTACTGCAGCATGGGAGTGTAATAGCATATGGCTCATGCCAGTTGAAAGTGCATGAGAGGAATTATCTGGTCCGTGACTTGAAGTTGGTAGCCGTGATATTAGCTCTAAAGCTTTGGAGGCACTACCTATATGGTGTGAAGGTCGATATTCATACCGACTATAAGAGCCTGAAGTATCTGCTAGATCAGAAAGACCTAAACATGCGACAACGGAGGTGAATGGAGTTCCTTGGGGACTACACCTTCAAGATACATTATGTGCCTGCGAAAGATAATGCGGTTGCGGATGCGTTAAGTCGCAGAGCTCCCGCGCAGGACAATTGGTTGTCAATGCATGATGAGCATTTGGTTTGAGAATTGGAAGCCTTGGAGATCTCTTGTGTTGATAAGAGGTCTAGTGCTGAAGCTCAGCTGAACTGGACAGAGGTGCAGTATGACCTAGCTGATCGGATTCGACAAGCTTTGGAGTTGGATGACAACATGAAGCGGTTCATGGCCGAGGCTTTGTATGGGTTAAATGTCATATTTACTATCGATGATGGGTTATTATGGAAGGACAGTTGTCTGTGCGTCCCGAGTGTGGGTAAACTAAGAGAGGAATTGATGTACGAGACTCACCATACTAAGTACTCGATTTACCCGGGGAGCACAATGATGTATAGAGATATGAAAAAGATGTTCTGGTGGGACGGACTGAAGAAGGACATAGCACTTTATGTGTCGGAGTGTCAGAAACTCGGAGGATTCTTGAAGTCTTTGCCTATACCGGAGTGAAAATTCGACGATATATCCATGGATTTCGTGCATGGTTTGTCGAGAATGCAAAAGGAAAACGAATCCATCTGGGTGGTCGTAGATCGTTTGACAAAAGTCTCGTACTTCATCCCAAATAGGAAGGACAATTCAGTTGAGAAACTGGCAAAGTTGTATGTAGAAAACATTGTACAACTGCACGGTGTGCCCCATAGCATCGTGAGTGACCGAGATGGGCGCTTCATGTCCAATGACTGGAGGTTGGTGCATCAACTATTGAGACCCCAACGCAGGCTAAGGACTGGTTGTCTAGAGTTAAAAGAGTCATGTCTGCAATAGAGACTGAGGAGTGGCAGAAGGTCATAATAGCCACTTTCCTCCTAGACGGCAAAGCAAGACTATATTGGGATGAGTTAGAGCTTCATCATCTTGTTGGGATGCAACTTTCTGACATATCGATGGAGGAATTCTCAAGGCTATTTCTGGTACAGTTCGTCTCGACCGCACAGAAGACAGCTATGGAGAATCAGTTCCAGAGGCTGACTCAAGGTGAGAGTAGCGTGGATGATTACCTTCATGAGTCACGAGATTGGGTCATTATGTTGGCTCGACTTTTACTGATGAGAAGCGCAAGTCCAACCGGTTCTATGAGGGACTACGTGATGAACTGAGGTTTCTACTCTTAGGACTGATGACGCGGGGCTTCCTAGTCATGGTGAACACTGCCCGATCTCTAGAGAAGGATTTGAAAATATTTCTAGGTAAGAAGGACTTGTCAGTGAAGAGCTTGGAGTTCAAAGTACCAAGATCACCGAAGTTTGGGTACTAAAAGTGGAACAAGAAGGCCAAGTCTTCTGGATCGACGTCTTCATCGGTTACAACTGGTGCATCTTCTAGGCAAGGAGACCCAATTCACTGTTACAACTGTGGCAAGTTGGGGCATATAGCCTGCAATTGTTGGAGTGACAAGTCAGAAAAGTAGGCAGGAGCTTCCTATGCTGAAAAGGGGAAGACAGTGGAGTCAACCGTAACCCATCAAGCTCCAGCCCAACATAAAGTATACAACCTTAGCCAGCAGGAGGCCATCAAGCAGGGCGTTGGGATGACAGGTATGCGTTAAATTTTAGTTATAATACCATCCATTGCAGGTTACTATGAGATCTCGTTGATCGATGTCAACATTGACGAGGAGGAGTTCTCGCCTCCCCCATCACTTGACTCGATTGCCGCCTTCCTAGGCGATCCGAAGGATGCCGAGGCGCTGAATCGACCGACGCCGGAGATTCTGCGGAAGCATGCCCTGATGCTACGTGAACTCTACAACCATGTTCGCGAAAACCAAAAATCTATTGAGGTACGGGTGCTCTGCCTGGAGAACAACTACATGCAACTGATTGTCGAGCTGGGGGAGATGCTAGTGGTGGGAGGGACTTTCCCGTAATCCACGTCGCGCGAGTAGAAGATCAACTGCGCTTTGCCCAGCAGGAGCTGCAGACCATACACGCATTGTAGTATTCTCGCATGATGCCTAGGGCGGGAAGGGGACGTCGGGGACGGTGGTGACGGCCCCAGGCTGGCCTACCGGATCTCACCTTCCTGCCCTCTTCTTTCAATCTCTGTAATAATTTCCGGCTCTTATGTTGAATGCTAATGGACAATGAAATTATATTATTATTTTCTTTTTCTTTTTTATCTCGCCTAAACGTTCTCGCCATCTGTTCTTTATGTTTTCGCGCATGTTTTGTTTCTGAACTTACTTTTAAGGCTTTATAGTATTAAACTTTATCTCGGAGGCGAGTGATGGAGTGCGAGATCTCGACAGGGTTTTAGGTGGGATCTGGGGAATCAGCTATCAACACTTTTCCCAACCTGGATCCTTTCCTGCCCAAAGTTTCCTATAAATAAATCCCTCACCTACAGCATTAACTACCACTTTAATAGCTTCCAACATTTTTTCCTACTTTTCCTTCTCTTGCACTCGCGCTTCTACTCTTTCTTCCCAACTCTCGCAAGATGACAGGAGACACCGATGGTCGAACCAAGTGCGCAGCCACATTCGTCGACTACCCTTTCATGAACTGCAACCTATCTAAAAAAGAGTACCACTCGCTGGCTAGTCTTTATGTCCCATCGGGCTTCACCACGCTACACCCAGGGAAGGAAGAATCAATCAACCACTTCTCTCCCTATGAAGTCGCTATTCATGTCGAACATTTTGAGGTAGGATTGCGCCTCCCCATCTAGTCAGAAGTCCGCCAAGCCTTGCGCTATTTCAGCGTCGTTCCCACACAGCTCAACCCCAACTCCATCGCTTTGCTAGTAGCATTCGTCTGCTACTTGCGTGAGGAGTGGATTGAGTTTAGTCTTCCCGTCTTTTGCAAACTATTCAACTTTCGTGTCAAGAGAGACGGGATTGCGTTCTTCTCTGGCAACAACCTTAAGGTCAAAGGTCTTGCCAACAAGAATCATCACTGGATTTGGAAGTTCATCTTCATCTCCGGGGATTTCGGTAACCTCCCCCTCTCGCCGATCCAACAGGAAGAGTCAACTTACCGCCCTCCATCTCTCGGGGGCCACGAGTCCAAGCTCCATCAATTCCTTTTTGGAAAGGACTTCGACGTTCCCTATTTGAAGAGGAATGTCGACGCGCTCCTGCCTGTACTCGCCGTGGAAGGTATTTCTCGCAATCTTTTATCCTAAGGAAAAATGGAGCTTTGATAACTTATGACACAAGTGCATGGGCGCGTGATCTTTCCCTCAACCTGCCTTCCGAGAGCAGCACACCACTCGCCTCCGAGAAGGCACGCGCAGAGGTTTCCGCCGCAACATGCAGAAGCGAACCAAAATCGCTATCGAAATTGGGCAGCCAAAAGCGGAAGCTTGACACACTTTCTCCTCCACCGCCTCCTAAGAAGCCAAAAACCGCAGATCTTGCCAAAAGCAGGGAGATCATCTCAGATCCTCCCGCGAAAACTCTAGCCGCTGGCGAGATTGCTAGGAAGGAGGTCGACGAGACCGACGAGATTTCAGCGGTGACAGAGATGGTGGAGCCTAGGGGACATAAGAACTTTGTCCTGGGAGAGAAGTTATTGTACGACATTGGCGAGCCCTTGCTGGTTTAGGACCGCGAGATCAGCAGGATCCATGTCTCCTCCATCCTCACATCCTGGCAAGATGGCGATACTATCTTCGGCCAGACATACACACTCGCCTTCGGGCTGTATGGATGAGACAGCGCCGCCCACTATGACGACGCTCTCATGTAATCTCTCGCCTATGAGAGCTCGCGAGACCAACTCTGCTCCATTGAGCTCGCTCACATGATGCTCGTCATGGCATCCTCCTGTCACGATAGATGGCGGATGTAAGCACCTCGACATCTGCACTATCTAAGGAAGTGGCAGATCTGAAGCAGAAGCTGGTCATTGCCGAGAGCGAACTCATCGGGTGAACGGGTGCAGTGGTAAGATTTCTCCCATCCAGTCCATTCACTGAACATCTTTCTTTCTCTAATACTTGATTGACTTGCAGGATGCCGCGATAGCCGCCCGACAGAATGCGTGCATTTCCCGTCTCGAGGAGGAGAATTAGAAGATAAAGGCCCAGAATCAGGAATGGATTGGCTCACTGATTCCCCCCCCCCCCCCCCGGCTGATAAGAAGAAGATCTGATGTACTTGCGACACGAGCTGGAGCTGATGAATGTCATCGCGGCGATAAGACACCCACTCTAGACGATGCAGAGGGTTGGATTCTTGAAGGTCAAGGGAGGCAAGGTGACTGCCGAGATCGTGGTTCCAGAGCTCTTCCTGCCCATCTCTGAACCAAAAGACAACGCCGACGACATTTCCGACGAGAGGGAGAAATTAGCCTCATTGCCTTGAAGTTCTCGCTTGTATTTCTTTTGTATTTGTTTTTCCTTTTTGGGTCTTGCCCTTCTTTTTGTGAGATGTAACAGTTGATAAATGACAATGATAATATTTTGCTGTGAAATTTTTCTATCTTCTTTCCTTTTGTTCTAACTTGGAATGATCTATCATGCGAAAACACAGTATACTCGCACTTTAACTTAGGTAGCTCATGGTCGAGACATCTTGCGAGACCATAGATCAACCTTTCGCTGTGTTAACCCATAGACTTAATTTTGCTATCTCGATATATAGAGCTAGGTCTTGCGTCATTCTCGCCCCATTGGCTCATGCGCGCTTAGAACGTTCGACTTCTCGAACTTGTCACTTGAAAGACTTTGTTTTCAAGGTCATCTAACACCTAGAGGGGTGGTGAATAGGTTTTAGGTCTCTTATAAATCTTTTAAACCTTTACCTGATTTACCTGTATTTTGTGATTAGTTTGTTTGGCTTTCAAGATATACACACAGAAGACACAAATATTTTATAGTGGTTCCCCAGATTATAGGCATGTCCACTGTCCCTCTCCGCCCTTCTAACAATGTGTTAGACAAGGCTCTTCCCTAATACTCAGCTCCTTAAAAGCTTACAACTCGATCTCGCAGGACCACTCAGTCTCCTCCAAGACCTACTGCTCAGGCACAAAGCCCTACAACTCAGTGATTAAACAACCACCTATCTCAGGCCAACGATCCTACAACTCAGGCTGGGAGGCCAGCCCTGCACAGAGATCCAAAGTGGATCCTACACTCAGATCAACTACTGATCTTACCTCGACCTTTATAACACAGGCTTACAACACAAATTCTATACAAAATCCTACACTCAGATCTAAGACTGGGTCCTACATAAATAGAGATGTTGTGAAACAGTTAGACACCAGAGAGTTTTCTCTGTGTCTGTCTTCCTGGGTTGAGCAGATTTCAGCCCTATCTTCTTCACAACAACAAGTTGAAAAGCTCTTTTGTACTGGGCTGCTTGTGCTGGAAGTAACTCAGAATCAAGATTCTGATCTGTTGTTGAAGACAATGGATCTGAACGTTTTGTATCTTCTTCAAACAGCTACCAGGACTAGTAGACTCTGAAGGCACTGCTTCTCTTATCAATCAGAAATCGATTCTGAACTTGCTGTCGCTAATGAAGATTGCAACAACTAACTCTTGTCGCCTTCAGATACACTGATCAGAACAAAAACTTCAAGCTCGTCAATAATGGCGAGGAAGACGATGATGTTCCGTCGCAATACGTAATCAGAAAACCCTAAAATCTTCTTTCCTTTCAGCCAATTTTATCTTTTTATAGTCAGCTGATCAACGGCTCTTTATACTGTGGGCCCAGCCTAAAAAGGACGAGTTATCACCTTCCATTTTCAGAAAATGACAACATCTGTCAGTCATCATCATTAAAGGCATACTGCAGCTTTCCCGTAAAGAATTTGAATTACGTTGACTTTGTTGACTTTTGCTGACGCCACTCATTCTGGACTTAGCCAAATTCACAGAATCACTTCAAGCATTGAGTGAGTTGAGAGAACTAGTTTCACTCAACAATTATGGACTTAGCTTATTTTTCAACTCTTTCTGCATCAATGACGTTGAGTGGTTGGCCTTCACTCAATTCCATTTGACTTAACTCCTTCTGAACTCTGCCAACTGCTGAGGCATTGAGTGAACTGGCTTCACTCAATCCTTATGTACTTAGAAACTTTTCTTCTGAATGGAGGCGTTGAGTGTGTTGACTTCACTCAATGCTTCCTGCCTTAACCTCATCTTTTGACTAGACGTTGAGTGAACTGATTTCACTCAAAGCTTTTGGACTTAGTCAAATCTTGTCTCTCCTTCTGGCTTTGACTGCTTGAGCTTGTCTCAATGCTTATGCCATATGACGTTGAGTGAACTGGTTTCACTCAGTGCTTTTGGACTTGGACAGATTTTTCTGTTTATCTTTTGTGCTTTGACAGAGACAACACGACATTGAGTGAACTAGCTTCACTCAATGCTTTTGTACTTAAAAACTTTTCTTTTGACAGAATCTCTCTGGCTTTGACTGAGATAGTTTTACTCAATGAATTTGCTGCATGACGTTGAGTGAGTTGACATCACTCAACGCCTGTGAACTTAGTTGATCTTTCTGCTTGCTGAAGCTCTACTTTGACTATTCACACCTAACTCAGTGCTTTAGCTCATCTGGCATTGAGTGAGATGTCCTCACTTAACACTTCTGTACTTAACCAGAATCCTGCCCCTTGTCAGCATTCTCCTTGACCCCTGGCGTTGAGTGAATTGACTTTACTCAACGTCTGTGAACTTAGACAATTTTCTACCTTTCCAGCATCCTTCTTTGTGTCCACCTATCCAATCAATGTGACAAGGACTATCCTGCATACATAAACTTAAACACACATCAAATACAACTATGTATATATCATTGACTTGTTTGACTTCTTACAAATCTGGGACATTGGGATCAATGGACCTAACAATCTCCCCCTATTTGAAGAAGTCAAAACCCACTATCAACTTTGTTGGTCAATGACATACACAACATATGCAATAACAAAATATATTATAATAATGGAACAGATCTATGAAGGTTACCACATTGCTCACCTACTCCCCCTGAATTGGTGCAAGGTATGTGATACCACTTGAAGGCCTTGGTTATCTTCACCCCATTACTCTATATGGGGACATCTGTTTCTCCCCCTGTATTTGTTGCAAGACATTGTTCATCTTATTTTCCCTTTGATGCACTTGATTACTTAATCAACCTCTGATGATACTTGATCAATCTCTTCTCTCCCCCTTTTGACTTCTGAATAGTTAGGGAGGTGTTGGTCTGCCTTGATTGTCTTCTTCCCCTAGCTGATTGCAGATGATACCACTAGTGCAGCTGATACCACTAGTACAGCTACCAGCTTCATGAGGCTGAATTTTCTCCTACAGCTGCTGGACTTACTCCCCCTCAATAGGAGCATCTTCTATCATCATATTCCTGATAGACACTTTTGTCTTCATTTCCACTTTAGGTCTTCATCACCTGCAAGAAGAACAAATTCTACACCAAAAATATCCTGGGGAGTAACTGAAGCTATGTTAAGTTCAACATACCCAACTCAAACGTGAATGTGTTGAACTTTGCTTCATCTGGTGGCTTAGTAAAGATATCAGCCACTTGCTTGTCTGTCAGGACAAACTTTAGAACTGATGTCTTCTTTTTTTACATGCTCCCTAATAAAATGATACCTAATTTCTATGTACTTAGTCATGCTATGTGAGACAGGATTCCTAGTAATAGAAATAACACTAATAGAATCAAAATAAAGAGGAATTCTACTTATCTGGAGGTTATAATCCTGGAGCTGATGCTGGATCCACAATAACTGAGCACAGCAGGTATCTGTTGATATGTACTTTGACTCTACAGTTGATATTGTAACACTTATTTGCTTCTTACTGCTCTAAGACACTGGTCTCCCACCTAAGAATTATCAGGATCCTGAAGTGCTTTTCCTATCCTCTTTGCAATCTGTAAAATTTGTATCTGAATAGCCTGCTAGTTCAAAATCCCTATTTGTAGGGTACTATAGGCCAAGATCTGGTGTGCCCTTAAGAAACTTCAAGTTTCTCTTTGCAGCAGAATAATGAGATTCTTTAGGGCAAGCCTAATACCTAGCACATATACATGTAGTATATATACATGATGTCAGGCCTACTAGCAGTAAGATATAGAAGGGAGCCAATTATCCCTCTATACAAAATCTCATCAACAGGTTTCTCTGCTTCATCTTTGTCTATAGGCATACTTGACCCTAAGAGAGTTTTCATGGTGGAGACTCTCTCCGTACCATATTTTTTAATCAACTCCCTGGTGAACTTTGACTGGGTTATGGACAAGCCATCATCAGTCTGTCTAAGTTGGAATCCCCAGAAGAACTTGAGCTCACTCATACTGCTCATCTCAAACTTGTCTTGCATAAGTTTAGCAAACTTCCTGCAAATGTTTTCATCAGTAGATCCAAAGATAATGTCATCAACATATATATGGACTAGGATGATCTTGCCCTTAGTGTACAAACTTGGGCTCGCGGGAGGCGGCTCAAGTAGCACAGTGTAGAAGGTGGCGAGAGGAACTGAAGAGGCAAGTGGGGCCATGTGGTCCACTCTCCGGAGGCGAGACGGGGCTCGGCTGGGTATGCGAGACGTCTCTTGCGGTGCGGGCTGGCCCTTGAGGGCGAGATGGCTCTCGCAAGGCAGGAGACCTGCGAGACGAGCATATGAGCTCGTCTCACCCACTGGTTATTTCCCCACTCGCCATATAGGAGAAATGTGTTTTTACCTTCTTACCCCCAAGGGGGATTTTACTCTTCTACCCCATGTAATTTTACCCTTCTACCCTCGGTGGTCTGCATATAACCCTCCAAAACAGCGGAGTTTGGCTGTTGGCAGACCCAACCCAGGGTATTTTGGTAATTTCAGGTCGGTTCAATATGGTTATTAGAAGATCAAACTCAGATGCCTATAAATAGACCAATAATGTGCCTTGAAGTGGTTGTTGAACCTTTCCATCTTCTTCCTTAGAGGCACCTAGCTCAGCATTGGCTAGGGAGGGGGAGAACTTCTGATTCTTCCGGGTAAGAGGTGGGACCTCCGAGCTGAGACCCTCGGTCTGTTTCTGGTCTTGTTACTTACGTCGAGAGGGTGATTCAAGAAGAGTATGTGTGTGCTGCAACTTCAGGACCGAACTCTAGGTGGAGCCGGTTTAGTGGTTTCAACATTTTTGGTGCGGAGAGCGTGTTGCGCATCCTACACGGAAGAATCTTGAGCTACCTCATGGCAGGAGGTTAGGAAGAAGGAGACGGAGATGGGTCAGATAACCCGGGAGGATTCATTGGAAGGGAGGAATTCATGGTGTCCATCAAAGGCATTATGGACATGTTACAGGGGATCTCGCGGCAGGGCGATTGCTCAAACCCATTACCTTAGATGCATGCTCTCGCATCGCAGGATGAGCTCGTCTCGACAAGAGTAGGAGAAGATGCCCACGGGAGGCGGTAGGGGAAGGAAGTGATGGTGGAAGGAGGCGGGCGGGACTTGGCAGGAAGGGAGTTGTTCCCAAGCCCTGCGAGCACCGTCTCTCCAGGAGACGTTGTCGCGCGAGTGGGGCGGCGAGACTAGTGGCGAGAGGGTCCCAATTCTGCGAGTTGATCCTATCAGCTCAAGTCCCAGAAGGGTTCAGGGAGCCCGAGATGAACTACTATGTGAGGAAGGATGATCCTCTCCAGCACTTGTAATGATTTGAAGATGCGGTTTCAATCAGACCAATGATGGACGCGTTCAAGTGCCATCTTTTCACCATCACCTTGAAGGATAAGTCTAGGGACTGGTTTCATCAGCTCCCTACGGGCTCGATGTACAGCTTTGAAGACCTAAGTAGAAGCTTTCAGTTGCGCTTCTCAACTTCGAAGAAAAGGAAGAAGAATCCGGAGTCAATTTTTTTGATTAAGCAGAGGGAGGACGAGTCCCTGGCCCAGTATGTAGAAAGGTTCCAGGAAGAGATCTTGGATATTCAGGAAGTGAGTGGATTTGCCCTCCAGATGGCCTTCACCGTGGGACTACGGGAGGGCTTCTTCAAGATGAGCCTCACTAGGAAGGTGTCACTGTCATTTGAAGGGTTGATGGAGAAGGCTGCAAAAGAAATAGCAATGGAGGTGGCGAACCCAGCCTTTGCTATAAAGCTATCAAGGCTGACGGAGGTTGATTCAAGAGAACCAGGAGCAGGGAGGCATCAAGAAGGAAGAAGAAGAGAAGAGCCCAGGGCGCCGACATACCAGGAGTTGGGATGGAGGCAGCAAGGAGGCCCTGCCCAAGGGCAAGGAAGAGGATTTCCCTGGGGGGAAGGAACCAACCAGGAGGACCTGGAAGGTTTAACCAGCAGGGGTGGGGGTACGGTCCTAGAACACCCCTACCCCCGTTGCAACAAGATATGGCCATCGACCGAGGGAGAGGTAGAGGCCGAGAGAGAGGAAGAGCAGGAGCAGGAGCTGGAAGGAGGAGGAACCCTTAAGAGGGGAGATGAGGGGAGAAGGTAGCGTTGTCATACTGCGACTTCCAAGAGGAGGAGGGTCACGTAATGGCTACCTGCCCGGAATTCTTGGAGATGAGAGCAGCTAGGGGAGCAAGGGAGCAGCAGATGTCGGTGCAGATAGTGGAGGTGACAGGGACCAGAAAAGAAGACCGGTGTGTGGATTGAGCGGATGTAGGAGACCGAGGTGGGATCAGAGTGATCCATGGGGGAGTGGGGATTGAGGCTGCCCGTAAGGTGAGCCTTCATACCATGTACCGTCGGAGCATAGCTTCGACGTCACACGCCCCTCCCCCGGACGATAAGATCACCTTCTCTCGAAAAAACATGTCGGACCATGAAGACCCCTTTTGTGATGCGCTGGTGATCTTGACTGTCATCAAAAACTTCACGGTGTCACGGATCCTGGTCGACAATGGAAGATTAGTAAATGTTATCTTCAAAAACACGTTTAATGAGATGATGGTGGAGGCCCGAAGGGTGCTGGCAGCGGATGGTCCGTTGTTCGGGTTCTCAGGAGAGAAGAAGGAAGTCGAGGGGGAGTGGGACTCCAGGTGGCCCTGGGGGGGGGGGGGGGGGGCTATCCAGGAACTGTCATTTTGTCATAGTGGATGCCCCCAGCAGTTACAATGTCATTTTTAGGCACCCCTTGATCAGTTCTTTTAGATGTGTCCCATCCTCTTTCCACCAATGCCTGAAGCTCAACGCCAGAGGTATCCAGATTAGAGTACGAGGAGACCCAAAGGCAGTCAGGGAATGCTATGTGATGGCAGTAAACACCATCTCATGGCAGGGAGAGGCTAAGGAGATGGAGAGGAGGATGGAATGATGACAGTAGGAGTTCAGAGGCGAAGTAGAGGAGGAGAAAGCAAGGGAGGTCGAAGGGGATGGAGAAGTGGAGATAGAGGGAGGCATTGTGGTGGAGCCGGAAATGGCAGAAGAGAAAGATGGAGCGATGGAGGAGAAAGAGGAGAAAGGAGAAAGGGAGGTCGGAGGAGAAAGAGAAGTAGAGATGGAGGGAGGCATTGCGGCAGAGGCGGAAGCAGCGAGAGAGAAAGGAAGAGAGAAGGAGTCGAAGGAGGGTGGAGGGAGGAGGAAAGAAATGAGAGAGATGGAGGAAGCAGGAGGGTCGTCTAGGGGGGAAGCCCGGCTGGAGAAGAGGAGAAGTTCACTACTGGAAGGAGAAAGCACCAACGAGGTAGAGGTGGCGAAATTTTGGGAAGAAATGGCTGTGGTTGTTAAGGAGCACGAGGCAACGGACCAGGAAGCCAGGGAATAGGAGGATATGCTGGGGGAGCAGGAGAAAGAGGAGGAGCCGTCAAGGCTGAAGGTAGTCGTGGAGGTACTAGATATGGAGATCCTTGTTGAAATTTATAAAGTTGAAGTGGGTGATCAGGCAGACCTGACGGCCTGGGGGGAATGTCCATGCGGACTGATGGAGCAGGCTGATAGTCTGGTGATGGCGGCCTGATGTGGTTCTGGAGGTAGCAGTGCGGATAGAAATGGAGTTCGCCTTGCTGGGCGGACTTGGATTGGAGTCCGCCTGCTTCTGTGATCTGGCTTATCGCCAGTTTGGTTTGCAGGATTGGAGCATATCTGCAAACTACGTGGACTGGTTACGAGTCCGATAGTTGGCTGCTAGCTTGGCTGCTGTGCGAGTTAGAGCTTGCGAGTTCTATCTTGCTCTGGTGGAACTTTGGCGATCTACCTTGGGAGCTGGCGGTCTGGAACTTTGGCCGCCGTGCTCACGCTAGGCTCGGGTTGTTTGGTGGACTTGGTCACAATCTATGACAAGTCCATGGTGTTCGTAAACTCTGTTGTTGACCGGTTGATCTGCCTGTTGGTTGTGCACTTGTGCGGCGGGCTATTGTAGTGTTCGAGAGCCCGCTGTTGATCGGGTGATCTGTCTATCGGTCGCGGACTCGTGGCGGGCTGAGGCATTATTCTCGAGCTTTGCGGATTGTTGCCTTGTCCGTGTATGGCATGCAGACTAATGCAGTATGGGCTGTGGCTGTGTCCGTGTGCTGTGCTTGCGAGCAGTGCATGCTGGTGCCATGTCCACATGTAGCATACGGACTGACGCAGTGTATGGGATGTTGTTGTGTTCGCATGCTGCTATGTGTAAGGACTAGCGCAGTGTCCGCCTGGTGGAGGACTGACCGTCTTAGCGTCTGGCGAGTTGGCTGGAGTCCGGCTAAGTCCTTGCGGACTCGGCGGACTGGTTTGTGCTAGTTGCGAGCTGGGGTGGTGACTCTATTCACTAGGGCGGTGACGACACTCCTCACCATGCCTATAAATAAACCCCTCGGCACGTCTACTGTAACTGAGTGAATATTAAGTTGAGACTTGGTTAATTGTTATGGCCTTAGTTTTTTTGTCTGCACGGTTTGAGAAGAGTTAACTTGTTGCTCTTTGCAGGTTGTGCAGCTAGTACTGTGGAGCCAGGAGTTTGGTTCTAACTTCAGTCAGGTTCAGTGAAGCTTGTGGTTTGCAATCAGCGGTATCAGTAGGTCGCTTCTGCGGCTTTCAATTTTCTCGGTCTCAACTTTTCCAAGTTCAATAACCTGTCCGCCGGACTCGGTGGTTAAGTTTTCTGTTCTTCAGTTCGGCGGCATCTTGCAGCAGTCAGCGAATAATGGTGTGTCTGTGCGACCTCGCGGTCTCGGCGGACTCTGTGTTCTATTAGTCATCTAGCAGCAGTTCGAGCAGTCTCGGCAGTCTCTGATTCTGTCCGCTCGGATTGATTCTTGTAATCTTTTCTGTTTTCCATTGTGTACTGGCAAAATCATGTCTCGCCACGTATACCTCGCCCTATAAAGAAGTTAATAAAAATATGATCTGCTTGTTCCTTCTGTTTGCATCTGGTGTTTGAGCTTGCTTTCCCATTTTCCACTTGATCAAGGTGTGATCTTGATAGCTCTGAAAATATTAATTTGGCGTCAGACTATCTTGTTGATCATCTTGAGTGAAAATTTAACATGGTATTAGAGGGATGTTCAGTTGCTTGAGCAGTGGTCAACTTGTGTTGTGCTCTGTGCTTTTGACAACTTAGACCAAGGTTATTGCAATGGAAGGGGGTTACGCAAGAGGTCTGGGTATTGAACTCCTAAAGCCGACTAACTTTAAGAAGTGGAAGTCATGCATGAAGAGTTATCTTCTGGGCGAGGAGATATGGGAGGTCGTTGATGGTGACGACAGGCAGGAAGTTACAACTACATTTGGGATTGCTGAGCAGGTGAGAGTCTGGAGGAAAACTAATGCAAAGGCTGAGTTTATCCTCAAGCGGGCTGTTTCACCGGAGCTATTTGATTATATCATTGGATGTGAGTCAGCTGCTGATATTTGGACAACCATTGATGGGTTGTTCAACAGGAAGAATGTGGCAAAGCTACAGATCCTGGAGAATGTGTTGGCTAGGATAACTCAAGGAGACTTGACCATCTCTAAGTTCTTTTTGAAGATGAAGAATCTGTGTGCTGAGTTATCAGTGCTTGATCCTGATGAGCCCATCTCTGAGTCTAAGTTGAAAAGGCACATAATCCGCGGCTTGTGGAAGGAGTATTTGGCCTTTGTAACCTCTATTCAAGGCTGGGCAACTCAGCCATCTCTGCTGGAACTTGAGAACCTGCTTGCTTAGCAGGAAAGTTTGTCCAGACGGATGGTTGGAGTCACTATCTCTGAAGAAGGTAGTGAAGCGCTCTTCACAGGCAAGAAGAAGAAGAGATGGGAAGGGAAGAAGAAGACCGCTATTGAAGATGAGCCTTTAACCTCTTATCAGCAAGAGAGGAGCACTGCTCCTAAGAAGAATTGGAAGAGGAGTTTGAAATGCTATAGATGTCATTAGCCGGGTCACTTCAAGCGTGACTGCAAGGTCAAGCTGCAGCCTGGGCATGTTGTAGGTAAGGAGGAAGCTTGCTCTAGTACTGAGGAAGCTGGATGGGGTGGAGCTTTTGTGATAGGCACTTGTGTTCGTGCCTTGTCCGCCATGGACTTCAAAGACGAATGGATCGTGGACTCCGGGTATGGTCATCACCTCACCAGAGACAAGTCGAAGTTCTCCTCGCTGCAAACTTACTCAGGTAACGAAGCTATTATTACTACTGATAATACCATTTATGCAGTAGAGAAGGAGGGGGTTGTCTCATTGGGTAGTGATAAGGGGCCACTCACATTAATAAGTGTGTATCATGTACCGGGCATGAAGAAGAACCTCTTCTCTGTGACCAATGTGGTAGACGAAGGTTATCACGTTCTATTTGGGCCAACAAAAGTGAAGTTTCTTCGCAACGTATCAGCGGTGAAGGCTGATGTTGATCACGTTGGGAGGAGAGTAAAGAACTTGTTTGTTCTTGCAAGAAGCTCTTACGTTGATCGGTTGAGGACCAATGATAGCGTCGCTATATGGCATGAGAGGTTGGGACATGTAGGGATGGATAAGCTGAAAGCTATGACAACCAGGAGCCTTGGGAAATGCTTTCCTAAGCTTTCATCCTTTGGCGATGGTCATGTTTATGCAGGATGTTAGTATGGTAAGACTCATCGCCTTTCTTTTGACAAGTCACAAACAAGGAGCAAAGCACCATTGGAGCGCATCCATGGTGATCTGATGGGGTCAATTGTCACTGCTAGCCTTGGTGAGAGCAGATACATGTTGTTCTGATTGATGATTACTCAAGATACACTTGGGTATATTTCTTGAAGGAGAAGTCAGAAGCTTTCCATTTGTTTGTGGAGTTCAAGGAGCCGGTGGAGGGCTGTCTTGGCCTGCGGATCAAGAAGTTTAGATCAGACAGCGGTGGTGAGTTTGTCTCTTCCGAATTCTCCAACTTCTGCAGGAAGCATGAGATCCAGAGATAGCTTACTTGTTCTCATACTCCACAAAAAAACAGAGTAGTGGAACGGAAGATCCGTCATCTGACGGAAACCTGCAAGTGCTGACTTTATGCAAAAGACATTCCTAGGTCTTTCTGGGCGGATGGAATGTCTTGCGCTTCTTGTGTCATCAATCAGATGTCTCTTAGTCCGATCAGCATGAAGACTCCTTTTGAGATGTTGTTGAAGGAGAAGCCAAGCATGGAACACCTTCGGGTGTTTGGATCAACTTGCTATGTGCATGTCCCGGATGCTTCAAGGATGAAGCATGATGCAAAAGCAAGGAAGCATGTCTTTGTAGGCTATGATGAGCGGAGGAAGGTATGGAAGTGCATGGATCCTGCAACGAAGAAGTTTGTTGTATCAAGAGACGTAGTCTTTGATGAACTGACGTCGTATGGAGGAGGCTCGGTTGAGCTACCAGAGAGCAAGATTGATGAAGAGCAGAAAGTGGCTGCTGAAGTTCTTCAAGAGGAGCTTGTTGTATCATCAACAGCTCCTGTTGCTTCAAACTCTGGGGTAGAGGCTTCTGGTTCAGGAAACAGGGGGAGCATTGCTCAAAATTTGCCCGAAAATGAAGCTGAGCCTGATGAAGCAATGGAGGTAGTGAGCAAGGTGCAGATCCTTCAGAGATTAAAGAGGACTATCAAGCCACCAACTCGATGCTGTGAAGGAAATGCAGTAAGCTTTGTCTCCTGTTTATTTACAGGCCCTCTGGATGGGCGAGAGCATTCAAACTTCAATGCGGCCACTGGAGTCAAGGAGTGGGTAGATGTCATGGAATAGGATATGATTGCTCTCAAGAAGAATGAAACCTGGGACCTTGTGCACAGGGTTGATGGTATTACTCTAGTGACTTGCAAGTGAGTGTACAAGTTGAAGAAGAAGGCTGATATGAGCATCGAAAGATACAAGGTTCGTCTTATTGCTCGAGGATTCTCACAACAATATGGAGAGTACTATGAGGAGACTTTTAGTCTGGTCGTAAAGATGACTTCGGTGTTGGACCTTGCGGCGCCCTTAGAGGGGGGGGGGGGGTGTGAATAAGGGTCCTTTTTATTTTTCTTAAAAATTAAACAAACTTTACTAGATGAATAATGTTAGAAATGAAAAAAAAAACAAACCGGAAGTGGTTTAACAGAAACTTTATTATCTGAAAAAGGTATCTATTACAAAAGTATGGACTCCCTTATATAGAATGAAGGAGAGATGAGAGAATACAAATAAGAGATGTGGGACTAAAAATTTACAGGACTAAGCGAACTTACACAGAACAATTCGCACAAGCCGCGCGGTTAGACAGAAGGGCTAACCGCTCGGCTACCACCAGAGAGAGAGAGATCACCATGAGAGACTGCTAGACCGCCCGGTCTCCAAGTCTCCAGAGGCAAGCCGCTAGACCGCTCGGACTCCAGACAGCAACAGCACAGCAAACAAACCACTGAAGGGAAACTGCCAGACCACACGGTCTTCAACCTGCCAATACAGACTGCCAGACCGTCCGGTCACCAACTTCAACACTCCCCCTCAAGCTGGAGCATATATATTGATCATGCCCAGCTTGTCACAAATAAGAAGAAACGAGGCGGAGACTGGCTTGGTGAAGATGTCAGCCAGCTCTTTATCAGAAGTGACGAAGGGAGTGCAAATTTGTTCCTTCAGAATCTCCTCACGAATGAAATGACAGTCGACCTCAATGTGCTTGGTTCTTTCATGGAAGACCGGATTTTTGGAGATGTATATGACAGCCTTGTTATCACAGAACATAGGTAGAGGATGGTTGCACACCTCTCCTAAATCCAGCAGGAGAGCCTGTAGTCACTTTAACTCACAAGTGATCGATGTCATACTACGATACTCTGCTTCAGCACTAGACCTGGAAACAACCGACTGCTTCTTGCTCTTCCAGCTCACCAGATTTCCCCCAACAAAGGTGCAAAAACCCGAGGTTGACTTGCGATCCCCTTTGACATCAGCGTAACTCACATCTGAGTATGCTTCAACCCTCAGATGACCATTCTTCTGAAAGAGTAATCCTTTCTCAGGCGCTGCTTTAACATATTCCAAGATCTTCAAGGCGGACTGTAGATGGCACTACCTAGGTGCTTGCATGAATTGACTCACTTTGCCCACAGCATAGGAAATGTCGGGCCTGGTCACGGTGAGATATATGAGCTTACCAACCAGACGCCGGTACAGCGTAATATCTGAAAGAGGAGGCGAATCATCTGTCCAGGTTTTGTCTTCTCCAGTTGTCATGGGGCATCGGGCAGGTTTAGCTCCACTCAATCCTGCCTCTTTTAAAAGATCAAGGGTATACTTACGTTGGGAGAGGAATAAGGAGTTGTGTTTCCGAGAGATTTCGATCCCCAGAAAGTACTTCGGAGAGCTCATATCTTTCGTGACCAGATGTTGACGAAGATGCCGCTTTGTCAAGGCTACCCCTTCCTGGTCATCGCCAGTGAGAAGGATGTCATCGACGTACACAACAAGAACCACCAGTCCCGAGGAGGTTTTGCGAATAAATAGCGAGTGATCGGCAGAGCTTCACACAAAACCAACAGCTGCCACGAAGCTGCTGAACTTCTCGAACCAAGCTCGAGGGCTCTGCTTGAGGCCATAGATTGTCTTCTTTAGCCGGCATACTCGTGTCTCCCCTTGAGCAATATACTCAGGAGGTTGCTCCATGTAGACAGCCTCCTGAAGATCACATAAAGGAAGACATTCTTGACATCCAGCTGGGAAATCGGGCAATCTCTATTGACCGCCACAGAGAGAAGGACCTGAATAGTGCTGAGACGAGCCACGGGAGAGAAGGTGTCAAATTAATCAACCTCATAGGTCTGAGTAAATCCCTTAGCAACAAGGCGAGCCTTATAACGATCCATAGTGTCGTCTGGGCCAAATTTTACCACAAAGCCCAGCGACAGCCAACAACATCAGTACCGAGGGGAGGAGGAACAAGAGTCCAGGTACCCCGCTCAGTTAGGGTCGCCATTTCATCATCCATGGCCATCTTCCAATGAGGAATAACAAGGGCCTCCTGGTAGGAACGAGGTGTGGTAGTGGCAGAGATAGCCAGTGCAAAGGCCCTGTGAGAATAGGTGAGACGATTATATGAAACAATAGTAGCAAGGGGGTGTAGGGTACATATCTGCACCCCTTTGCGAAGAGCTACAGGAAGATCCAGGTCAGCAGGTCCCTCGGCATCCGGAGCATCCGTGGCAGAGAGAGCTGGCCTGGGAGGAGAGAGCGGCGGCGGCAGAGATGAGGGAGATGGTGGCAGAGAAGAGGGAGAGAGAGGTGGAGGGAGAGGAGTGGATGGAGATGGTGGAGGGGTGGAGATCGCAGTAGGAGACGAGGGAACGAAGGGAATAGCAGGAGAATCAGAAGCTGGGGGAAGAGGAGAGGAGGCATTCGAGAAGTAGGAGGCATTCTCGAAGAAGGTGAAGTCAGCAGAGACGAATTGCTTACGAAGAACGGGATCAAAGCAATAATATCCTTTCTGAGTGGTGGAGTACCCCAGAAAGACACATTTGGTGGAGCGAGGGGAGAGCTTATCACGGGTGGCGGAGGGGGCATGCACAAAGGCAGTGCACCCAAAGATGCGGAGAGGGAGAGGAATAGGCTCCTTGTCCGGATACAGAATGGAAAATGGGGTTTGTCCATGGAGAACCGTGGAGGGGATGCGATTGATGAGGTAGCAGGCAAGGAGAATAACATATCCCGAATAGGAGCGAGGAACATGCATTTGGGTCATAAAGGTGCGAGCGACATCGAGGAGATGACGGTTTTTGCATTTCACCACCCCATTTTGCTGGGAGGTATAAACACAGCTAGTCTGATGAATAATTCCATGTTGCACACAGAAAGAGGTAAAAGCATGACTCAAATATTCTATAACATTGTCTGAGTGAAAGGTTTTAATACAAACACCAAACTGAGTTTTGATTAATTGATAAAAAGAAACCCATACATCCAAATGTTCAGAGCGATCTCGTAAGAGATACACCCAAATACATCTAGAAAAGACATCAATAAAAGTAACAAAATAAGAACTACCCCGACCAATGATGAGGGTAGGAGCAGGTCCCCAGACATCGGAGTGGATTAGATCAAACGGACGGGTAGAGCCTCGACCTTGCTTTGGCGGGAAGGTGGAACGGTGATGCTTGCTAAGCTGACAAGCGTCGCAGTTAAGAGGAGGACTGGAAGGAGGGAGGTGGTGCAGAAGTTGATGTAGAAGCCGTGGAGGAGGATGACCGAGGCGGAGATGTCACTGGAGAAGATCCGTACAAGAGGAGGAGAAGGCAGACAAGGTAGAAACGTTGTCGAGGAAGTAGAGGCCGCCGCTCTCAGTCCCAGTAGCAATCGTCTGTTGGGATCTCGGATCCTGAAAAGAACAAGAAGTCGGAGTAAACGTTACAGAGCACTGAAGCTGCTTGCATAAAGAGGTAACCGACAACAAATTGCACGGAAATTTGGGCACATAGAGAGTGTCCGCTAGGCGAAGAGACGGAGTAACATGGACCACTCCCGACCCATGAACCGGGGAGGGAGAACCGTCTGCAACAAGAACCGGGGGCACCCGATCATGCTGTTCGAGGAGAGTGAAGTAGTGAGGATTGCCCGTCATGTGATTAGTTGCTCCAGAGTCGATAAGTCATTTTCCTTGAGTTACCACGTGGGCACTACCTGATGATGTGACCACGGAGGCAGACGGCTTGGAAGAGGAGGCGGAAGAGTCACCCGAGGGGTGAATATGGGGATGCTTTGTCCAGCAACGATCAAAAGTATGGTCGGTGCGTCCACAGTGAGAGCAGAGGTACCGGGAAAGAGCACGGCCGCCAGACTGGTGACTGCGGCTACCAGAGCCACTCCGCTGAGTTTGGTGAGCATAGTTGGTCGGTGGAGGAGGAGCGGGCAGAATCGGGTGCTGAAGGAGAGAGGTGACAGCGGCGATGCGGGAAGCAGTGGCATCTAAGGTAGGAGATTCCGCCTCACCCAGAATTTGCTGGCGGATCATATCATAAGTATTAGGAAGCCGGAGCAGATAACACACAACCAAAAGTCCTGGAAGTGCTTGTGTTGTTGATCCAAATCCGCAGAAAAGGGGAGATTCTGAAGAATCTCAGCCCCAAGAGCCTGAACCTGTTGGTAGGCAGTAGCAGGGGACAAGGTAGGATTGGCAAAGAGGTGCGCATACAACGTATAGATGCAGGACATCTGAGCCCCCATGGAGTACAGAGCGGCAAGATGAAGCCAAGCAGCCTTGACCGTCTCATCATGACGGATGACGGGAAGACACTCATCAGATAGGCTATTAGCAAGACAAGTACGCACAAGCGCGTCGTTCGCATCCCAGTCATCAAAGAGAGGTGAAGTGGTTGGAAGAGGGTCATCAACGAGATGGTGGCGTTTGCGTTGCGAGCGAAGGAGGAAGGTGAAAGAGACGCTCCAATACGGGTAGTTGGAGCCGACAAGCTTGGAAACAGTCCCAAGGTTCTCGGAAGGAGTAGTAGGAAGAGGCAGAGCCGGATTGGTGATAGGAGTGGCGGTAGGAGTGGTGGCAGTAGAAGCATCAGAAAGAGTCATAGAGGAAAACAACAGGAAGTCGTGCGGTTAGAAAACAAGACGTGCGGTTAGGAAACAAGCCGTGCGAATAGGGAGATATCGTAGCGGTAGGAGAAGGAGATCTGCAGCGGTCACGATGATTGACACCAGCGTCCAGAAAAGCCATGACCAAGCCATAGAACGAAGTTGAGGCAAAGAAGTCGAGCGGTTAGAAGGTAGCCCGCGCGAACAGACGAAGAAGAAGGAGAATGAGAAGGCCGCGCGAAAGAGACCAATGCGTACGAGCCGAACAGAGATCACACACAGAGTCCGCGCACACAAAGGGCAGTGGCAAGAGACCGCGCGAACAAGAAGAGAAAATGAATCATGAGGAAAAGATCGTTCCCTCTGATACCATGTTAGAAACGAACAAAAACAAACCGGAAGTGGTTTAACAGAAACTTTATTTTCTGAAAAAGGTATCTATTACAAAGATATGGCCTCCCTTATATAGAATGGAGGAGAGATGAGAGAATACAAATAAGAGATGTGAGACTAAAAATTTACAGGACTAAGAGGACTTATACAGAACAATTCGCACAAGCCGCGCGGTTAGACAGAAGGGCTAACCGCTCGGCTACCACCAGAGAGAGAGATCACCATGGGAGATCGCTAGACCGCCCGGTCTCCAAGTCTCCAGAGGCAAGCTGTTAGACCGCTCGGACTCCAGACAGCAACTGAAAGTGCAACTAGATCTGATATACTCTAGAGGGGGGTGAATAGAGTATATGGTGCTTGAAAACGTTTTACAACAATTGTTGCAATCTGAGTGAACAGGGAATCAACTATTAAATCTAATCACAGAATAACTTACAACGGAAATTAATCACAGATCTAAACTAATCACAAAACAATCACAGCCAGAAACAAAAGATAAAGACAAGCAAGCCAGAAGACACAAGGAATTATAGTGGTTCCCCTAAACTTGGGTACATCCACTCTTCTATCACCCTAGGTAGGAATCCACTGCAGGATGAGTTGATCAGGTGTCCTGGGCACCAATGAGCTTTTGATAAGGTGCTCAAAAACCAAATCAGATTTTTTGATCAGGTGTCTTGCCACCAATGAGCTTTTGACAAGGTGCTCAAAAACCAAGCTTAAACTTTTGAAGGGAGTTTGAGAAACCCTTTACATAGATGGGGATGAGAGAGTTATGGAAGTCTTCTCTTTCTCAAAGCAGCTGAGAAGACTATGTGGATTTGATGTTGTCAAATCTCCCCTGAGTCCTTGAGATGTTCAGGAAATGAAGCTTTGATGTAGGGTGATAGGCCTTCAGAAGTTGATCTCCAGCAAATGATGATTTCAGCAACAGCTGAAATGTTAGGTGTCTGGAGTCTTGAAAGATGTTGGCCTTGAACATTTGAGACAAGAGAGATCAGAAGATTTCAGAAAGTTTGATCTCCTTGGATGTGTGTTCTTGAGAGAATTTGTTGAGGCAGAGAATATTTTTTTCTTGTTCTTCTTGTCTGTGTTCTGAGGATAAGTGATAGAGAGATTCAAAAAATCTTATGTTTTATTCTCTGGTACTGAATAGAAAATCATCCTCTGTCAAGAATAGCTGTTGGCCTGTCATTAATTGCATCCTTAATTGCAATTATCTTCTGGAGGAAAGTCCAAAGAAACATTCCTTGATAATCCCTTGAAACTTGGTCCAGAATAAATGAAAATGGCTAGAAAATCTTCTGAATTAATTGCTGAATAACTCCTTAACTGATCTGAATTTGAATCTTGAAAATCATTGAAGTCATCAGAAAATCGTCGAACTGAGCTCTGCTATCGTCGAACTGAGCTTAGCGATATGGACTTATACAACAACAGAAAAACGTCGATCTGAGCTCAAAGATCGTCGAACTGAGCTCAGAGATAGAGATCCAATACTGAGTCAAGATCGTCGAATGGAGTTCGATGATTTGTTGAAGTTGAGCTCAGCGATCGTCGAATGGAGTTCGACGATCTGTCGAAGTTGAGCTAGACGATCGTCGATCGGAGCTCGACGAATCATCGTGCTGAGCTCGACGATATGACATAGTCTCAAACTGGCTTCCCCTATGATAGGATCTGGCATGAGGCTGATAGGGGGTTTGACTTCTAGCAGAGGGTTGAGCAGCTGAACTTCCACCTGCACCTGCATCAGGAGGAGGTGGTGGAGGAGGATGAGGATGTTGAAATTGAGAAGATCCTTTCTCATACTTCCTCTTTTTCTTCATAACTTTAAGTTGATTCTTTGAATACTGCATCCAGTGCTCATTTATGGGGCAATCATGAAGAATATAATATGGTATGTCATTGTTGTCCTTGACTTTGGCTGGAGGTACTCTCTTCATGGCTTTGCTCCTTGCCTTTCTCTTTCTGGCAATAGTGGCAGAGGAGTCATCAGAATCAGTCTTGAACTCATCACTTTCAGAGCTTTGCTCATCATAAAGAGCATCAATCTTTTTCATCAATTCTTTCTTGAGCTGGGTTGAAGAAGATGAAGCAGCAGTGATTGGAGCAGCAACAGATACAACACTTGTAGCAATTGTAGTTGAAGCAGAAGCAGAGGTTGAAGCAGCAGTAGATACAGAACTAGTAACAGAAGTTGAAGCAGCAGCAACAGCAGCAGATACTGAAGTTGTGGCAGTAGTAATAACAATAGCAGTTGGTGCAGCAACAGTTTCACTTTCAGAAACAGCAATATCAGCAGCAGGAGGAATGTCATCAGCAAACACAGAAGGCTCAACATCATGTGCCTCTGTCATCTGCATATCCTTAGAAATTGACTCATCAGCAGTATCAACAATAATATCAACAAAATTTTCAGCAGGAAGGACAGCAACATCATAAACATCAACACTGCTTTTAGCAGGAGTAGCAGCAGCATATACTGAATTAACAAAGGAAGTTATGATGCTGGGGTCACAACATGAGAAGGGCACAAGGGCCTTGGACAAGTCCTCTGATGGCTGGAGTGCAACTGTCTCTGGAAGACAATTGAAGTAGGCTGAATCAAATACTGAAAGTAAGGACATGATGTCCACTGGGAAGACTACAACTGGAAGGGAAACTGGAGCTTGATGAACAGCAGCAGCAGCAGCAACAAAAACTGAAGAATCAGCAGGCAAGCTAACTTCATAGGGCATCTCCACCTGCCTAGATTCAGACAAAGCTGGATCAAGGCACACTGCTGAAGGGATTGCCTGAGGAATTAAGGAGGAGAGCCTGGCAGAAAGAGCTGCCACTTACTGGAGTAATGGAGCCAAGGAGGTCTCCAAGAGAAGAGATAGTCTGGGGGCTATCAATTCATAAATCCTGTCAGCTAGGGCTGGAAGATCTACTTGCTCAGCAGTGACTGGAGCAGAGGTAGAGGATGGAGGTGGATCTATGGGTGATGGTAGTGGAGAGCTGGGGTTTTGGGGAAGAGATGGTTGAGGTGTGGGTAAAGTGGTGATAGAGGACAATGGGATGGAGATAGATGGTGTGAAGGTGGGTTGATCAATGATCTCTTGTAGAAGGTCCTGGTAAGAGGTTGATGAGGAGGGCAGCTCAGGAGGAGATGAGGGTGAGTCATCCATGAAGGAATCATCAATAAGATTGAAGGATGGAATTGAGGATGTTTCAATATCTGGTTGAGGGTAGGAGTATAATGGATGGAAGATTTCTTCTGTGATAGTTGGAATTGGAGATGGTATTGATGTTGGAGATGGGCTGGAGATGATGATAGTGGATGGAATTTGAATGGTAGATGGAACTGGAGAAGATGGAATTGGAGGAGGAGGAGGAGAGGCAGCAGCAGGCAGGTCATCTGCAGGGGCAGAGACCTGGGGGGAAGTGACTCTGGCAGTCCTGGTGCCTGAAGGTGTGCTGGAAGAGGGCCTGCTGGGCTTGGTGATCTGCCTGTCCCATTTACCAAATAGGGTACAGGACAGTCTCTTGGAAGCATTAATGTGTATCCCAGAAGACACTATCAATGCAGGGCATCTGTTCTGCAGAAAAATGCCTAAAATCCTCCCAAAATTTACAAAACTCTTATTAATTTTCTTTTTAATAAGGTCAAAGAAGACCTCTCCCCAGTTCAAATTCTTCATGTCCACTATGGCTCCCATTAAGCAGAGCTGATACCTAGAAATGGTATCATGGGCAGAGTGCTTAGCCAACACAACTTTCCCAACTACATCAGCCAAGAATCTATATTCCACAGACAGGTTTTTCTTCAGCAGCTTGCTAGGGTTAGCCTCAGAATGACCCATTCTTGCAAGCAAATCAGCATATTCCTCTCCAGATAAATCAGCAGAATCTCCACCAGTACTTAACTCAAAAACTACTGTCAGAATTGCTGGGGTCAAGGGTACCTGGGTGCCAGAAATTGATCCAACGATTGTGTTTTGATCCTGATTGTGGGCAGTGTAGACCCACTCTTTAATTTCATCAGCAACAAGTTTAATCCTGGTGGTCATTATTGTAGCAAGTTTCTGCTCCTTGAACAACTCCAAGATGTCCTGGAAAACTTGATCTGTTGTGCTGAAGGATTCCATGTCAATGTCAAAGCCGGCATCAAATTTCATGGTGGCGAGAACAGCAACAGAAACGACCATAGTTACTTACAAAGAATCAACAAACAAAACGAGTAAGTGTAGAAATGTTTGGAGGGAAAGAAGGTTTTTGCAGAGAAATCGAAAGCGCAAAAGGAGAACGACGACGAAAAATGAATTTTATATTAGGGTTCGACGCAGAAAAGGAAAGATCGTTGAACTCAGTTCGACGATCGGGTCTTCTAAAGGAATCTAAAGAGTCTTCAATATCATCGATCTCCGTTCGACGATATTGGAGAGCGTCGAGCTCTATTCGACGATCGTTCAGAGAACAGAATCGTCGAGCGCCGTTCGACGATCGCTGACCGGAAGAGAGAGTTCATACTATCTGAGAAACGCTGAACTCAGGTCGACGATTTCGAAAATCGTCGATCTCCGTTCGACGATCTGGGAGAAAATCGTCGAGCGCAGTTCAGAGACCAGAAAAACTCTAGACACTAAGAAAAATCAAGATGTTTGCCTAGTCTTGGTCAATTTTTAAACTTTTAAAATCTTGGATATTATTTAAGACTTCCTCCATCTAACATTCCTAACTGATTTAGGAAGAAGGTGTGTTTCTTTTCATCCAAGGGCTTGGTGAAAATATCTCCCCTTTGTAAGTCAGTTGGGATATATTGCAGTTCAATTTTATTATTTTCAACATTATCCTTTAAGAAGTGATGTCTAATTTCTATGTGTTTTGTCCTACTATGGAGGACTGGATTTTGAGCTATAGAAATAGCACTGGTGTTATCACAAAAGATTTTAGACTTCTCTAAGTTGTAGCCATAGTCTAGGAGTTGGTTTTGAATCCACAAGATTTGTGAACAACAACTGCCTGCAGCCATATATTCAGCTTCAGCAGTTGAAGTTGACACAGAAGTTTGTTTCTTACAAAACCAAGAGACAAGTCTGTCACCAAGGAACTGACAAGTTCCACTGGTGCTTTTCCTGTCAATTCTGCATCCAGCATAATCAGCATCAGAAAATCCAGTTAAATCAAATGCTGAATCTTTTGGATACCAGAGACCTAGATTTGGACAACTTTTAACATACCTGAGAATCCTCTTTACTAATGTTAGGTGTGACTCTCTAGGGCTTACTTGGAACCTGGCACATATACATGTAGCAAACATTATATCTGGTCTACTAGCTGTAAGGTACAGTAAAGAGCCAATCATTGCTCTATATGTTGTCTGATCAACAGGTTTCCCATGTTCATCAGCATCCAATACAGCATTAGTAGGCATAGGTGTTTTCATACAAGATGCTTCAAACATGCCAAATTTCTTAACCAATTCATTTGCATACTTGGTTTGAGAAATAAAGATGCTTTCAGCATGTTGTTTGACTTGCAATCCTAAGAAGAAGGATAGTTCACCCATGCTACTCATTTCAAATTTGGAATGCATTAGGTTGGAAAACCTTCTACATAATTTTGAATTAGTAGAACCAAAAATAATATCGTCCATAAATCTGTACTAGTAGGGTATGTGACTTATGAGTTCTAATGAAAAGAGTTTGGTCTACTCTACCGCTTATAAATCCATTTTCCAAAAGGAAGCATGCTAGAGTCTCATACCATGCTCTAGGAGCTTGCTTGAGACCATATAATGCTTTGTTCAACCTAAAAACATAATCAGGATAAGTTGGAGAGATAAAACCTGGAGGTTGTCTGACATATACTTCTTCTTTGATGTCTCCATTTAGAAATGCACTTTTGACATCCATCTGATATACCTTGAATCCTTTATGTGCTGCATAAGCTAAAAAGATTCTGATGGCTTCCAATCTTGCAACTGGTGCAAAAGTCTGGTCATAATCTATTCCTTCTTCTTAAGAATATCCTTGAGCAACTATCCTTGCCTTGTTCCTTACAATTACTCCTTGATCATCAAGTTTGTTTCTGAACACCCACTTTGTTCCAACAATGGAGTGATCCTTAGGCTTTGGCACTAGTTCCCACACTTTGTTCCTTTCAAATTGATGCAACTCTTCTTGCATTGCAATGATCCAGTGTGGATCTTGCTCTGCATCTTGAATGGACTGAGGTTCAATTTGAGATAGGAAGCAGGTGTGCAACAGGTTTTGGTTGACCTGATTTCTGGTTTGCACACCAGCTGAGATGTCTCCAATTATTTGGGAAATTGGATGGTCTCTTGATGTTACTAAATCAACAAGGGGTGTTGATTGTTCACCAACCTGTGTTATTGTTTCCTCTTGTGGTACAACAACTGGCTCTTCAAGTTGTTCTTCAATATGTTGAATACTTTTTTCATCTTCACTGCTTTCCTCTTTTTGAGTAACCTGTAACTTGTTCAAGTCTTCAACAAGAGAGTGTTCCTGCAAAGGTTTTATGGTAGAAGAGATCTTCTCCTTGAAAGACATGTTAGATTCATCAAATGATATATGAACAGATTCCTCAATTTTTAGAGATGATTTATTATAAACCTTATAAGCTTTGCTGATCATGCAGTATCCCAGAAACACTCCTTCATCAGCTTTAGCTTGAAATTTTGCTAAATATTTCTTGTCATTATTATGTATGTAGCAAATACAACCAAAAACTCTAAAATAATCAACTTTAGGTTTCTTCTCTTTGAGTAATTCATAGGGAGTCTTTCCCTTTAGTTTATGTATCAAACTTCTATTCAGCACATAGTTGGAGGTGTTCACTGCCTCTGCCCAAAAGGATAGAGGAAGGTGAGCATCTGACAACAATGTAGTGGCAGATTCAATAAGGGTTCTATTTTTTCCTTTCAGCTACTCCATTTTGTTGAGGAGTTCTAGGAGCTGAGAAAGTATGTCTGATCCCTTCACTCTGACAGAACTCTTGCATAAGAAGAGAATCAAACTCTGTCCCATGATCACTTCTGATCAGGGCAATGTGAGTATTGAACTCAATCTGTATATATTTGAGAAACTCTGTCAAACACTTAAAGTTATCAGACTTCTTCCTCAGAAAGAACACCCAAGTGAATCTAGAGAAGTCATCTACAACTACTAAGGTGTAAGATTTCCCTCCTAGGCTTTGTACTGTGATGGGTCCAAAAAGATCCATGTGTAACAGATACAATATCCTAGGTGAATCACTCTTATTAAGTGACTTAAAACTATTTTTAGTTTGCTTGCCTAATTGACAAGCCATGCAGAGTCCTTCCTTCTTGTAGGGGCCAGAAGGTAGTCCTCTAACAAGGTTGTCTTTGGATAGCCTAGCAATAGTTCTAAGGTTTAGGTGTCCTAGTCTCTTATGCCATAAAATATTTGGTCTACAAACAGAATTGAACAGACAAATATCTACATCTGTTGAAAGAAAATCTACTAGATAGATGTTACCTTTCCTTTTACCTGTCAACACAGTTGTGTTGTCCTCTGACTTGATTTTGCATAATGCTTTGCTGAATGTCACCTGCTAGCCTTCATCACACAGCTGACTGATGTTTATTAAATTGTGCTTCAGTCCTTCCACATAAGCTACCTTCTTGAATGTTACTGATCCAATCTGGACTGCACCATATCCTTTGGTTTGTCCAAAGTTTGAATCACCAAAGATAACTTTGGGTCCAACCTTGGCTCTAAAGGATGTGAGGTTGTCCTTGTTTCCTGTCATGTGCTTAGAGCACCCACTATCCAAGTACCATTGCTGGTTAGATGTTGGATAGGTCTTCACCTGTACATAAGATAATTCATTTGTTTTTGACCCAGTTTACCTTGGGCCTAGGTTGATAACCTTTAAACTCTGAAATAAAAGATATCCCAGGTTGACTCTTATAACCTTCAGGATGATATCTCCTTGGAGGTATAATTCATTCAGTATAAGGGTTAAAGATTTGGGATGAAGGACCCTTAGGATTGGATTTTGATTTGCCCTTGAAGGGATTTCCAGAGCTCTGATCTCTGTTCGATGATCGTGGAGCTGCGTTCGACGATCTTGGGTCAGATCGTCGAGCTCCGTTCGACGGTCGACTATGGCAGAGTTCAGGAACTTGAGATCGTCGACCTGAGTTCGACGATTTTGCCTGAGATCGTCGATCTGCGTTTGGTGATCGTCGATCTCCGTTCGACGATTTCTGCTAGGACTTAGTTTTCTTGGGCAGATCAGAATTTTTCCTAGCTACCTCTATAACTCCCTTTCCTTTATCAGAAATAAACTTGATTGGAGTTGTTAGAACTATGGGTTGGCTGGATGAAGCACCCAAGCCCAGTGTACTATTAAATCTAGAGTTCACTGTGCTTGTGATGTCCATCAGCTTGATGCTTCTCCCATTAAGGGATTCTTCAAGCTTCTTGGCCTCAGATAGCTCACCTTTCAGTGAAGCTATCTGCTCCCTACAACACTCCAACTCCTGAGAGAGTTTGAGGTTTTCTAACTTTAAGGTATTATGTTCAGATAAATGATTTCTGAGAGAGATAATTTCTTTCTCAGATTTTAGCAAGTCTAAACATAATGCTTTAAACTCAGATTTAAAGTCCTCTGAATTGAAATCAAATGAACTAATTACCTGATCTTCTTCAAGTGGAGTCTCTGAGTCTGACTCTGAGTCTTCTTCATCTGAATTATGTTGAGAGGCATTGATTGTCATGATGCAGAACTCCTTCTCTTCTACATCATCTTCATCATCACTGGAGCTGGATGAGCCTTCTGACTCCTCTTCAGTTTCACTCCAGGATTCAGCTACAAACCCCTTTCTGGTGTGTTTATTTTTGCTTGTGGAGGGTTTGCCATTGTTACTTTTCTTGAAGTCCTTTTCTCTTCTTCTTTCTTTCTTGTCCCTTTTGTCCTTGTTTTTGTTCTCTAGACCGTCAGGTACAATGTGCCCTGGTTTCCTGCAACCAAAGCAGACAATTTCCTTATTATTAATTGACTTATCATACATTGGCTTATCATGCTCCTTGTATGATCTCCTTCTGAAGTCCTTTTTGGCCATCTTGTAAAATCTTTTGGCCAACAGACTGAGCAGTTCATCATTGCCTGTGACTTTGTCTTCAGGCTGATCTTCAATTACCTTGAAGGCTAATGTCTTCTCTTTTCTTGTGGCTGGTGAGGCAGCCTTCTGTTCTTCTTCTCTATTCTTAATGAGTAGCTCATAAGATTTGAGCTTACCCAATAGAGCTTCAGTGGTGATCTCATTCAAACTTCTGGCATCCTTGATTGACCAGATTCTTGAATCCCAAGTGCTAGGGAAGCACATTAGAATTTTGTCATTGAGTTCAGTTAGTGATATATCTTTATCCAAAGTCCTGAGTTCACTAACTATCAGACTAAGTCTATTGTACATATCTCTAACTGATTTAGTTTCTCCCTTCTTGAAATTCTCATATTGAGATATGAGGTGGGATCTCCTGTCCTTTCTCTCATCAGCTGCGCCTGAGACTATTTCAGAGAGTTTATCCCAGATTTCCTTTGCTGAATTGCATTCAGCCATCTTTTGAAAGATGTCATCAGACATAGTCTGGGCTAAGATTTTCATAGCCTTGGCATCAACTACTTTCCATTTCTTGATGTCAGCATTTGTTCCTGATGGAGGTGGAACAACATTTGTACTTGAGTTCTCTGGAGGTCTTGGACAGACTATCAAAACAAAGTTAAAAATATCCTCGTCAATAGAATTCATGTATAATCTGATCCTTACTTTCCAAAGTGCAAACTTGGATAGATTGCACACTGGAGGTCTGGTGCTAGCATAATCTTTGTTTTGAGCCATGATTTGTGAAACCAAATCTAATACTAAACTCAAAAGAAAACATATCTAATTAGGAATCTTTGGGTTCAGGTGTTAGCATGTGCAACCACCAAGGTGGGGTATGTTTAACCAGCCTCCCTCTGATACCAATTGAAAGTGCAGCTAGATCTGATATACTCTAGAGGGGGGTGAATAGAGTATATGGTGCTTGAAAACTTTTTACAACAATTGTTGTAATCTGAGTGAACAGGGAAGCAACTATTAAATATAATCACAGAATAACTTACAACAGAAATTAATCACAGATCTAAACTAATCACAAAACAATCACAGCCAGAAACAAAAGATAAAGACAAGCAAGCCAGAAGACACAAGGAATTATAGTGGTTCCCCTAAACTTGGGTACATCCACTCTTCTACCACCCTAGGTAGGAATCCACTACAGGATGAGTTGATCAGGTGTCCTGGGCACCAATGAGCTTTTGATAAGGTGCTCAAAAACCAAATCAGATTTTTTGATCAGGTGTCTTGCCACCAATAAGCTTTTGACAAGGTGCTCAAAAACCAAGCTCAAACTTTTGAAGGGAGTTTGAGAAACCCTTTACAGAGATGGGGATGAGAGAGTTATGGAAGTCTTCTCTTTCTCAAAGCAGCTGAGAAGACTATGTGGATTTGATGTTGTCAAAGCTCCCCCTGAGTCCTTGAGATGTTCAGGAAATGAAGCTTTGTTGTAGGGTGATAGGCCTTCAGAAGTTGATCTCCAGCAAATGATGATTTCAGCAACAGCTGAAATGTTAGGTGTCTGGAGTCTTGAAAGATGTTGGCCTTGAACACTTGAGACAAGAGAGATCAGAAGATTTCAGAAAGTTTGATCTCCTTGGATGTGTGTTCTTGAGAGAATTCTTTGAGGCAGAGAATATTTTTTTCTTGTTCTTCTTGTCTGTGTTCTGAGGATAAGTGATAGAGAGATTCAAAAAATCTTGTGTTTTATTCTCTGGTACTGAATAGAAAATCATCCTCTGTCAAGAATAGTCATTGGCCTGTCATTAATTGCATCCTTAATTGCAATTGTCTTCTGGAGGAAAGTCCAAAGAAACATTCCTTGATAATCCCTTAAAACTTGGTCCAGAATAAATGAAAACGGCTAGAAAATCTTCTGAATTAATTGCTGAATAACTCCTTAACTGATCTGAATTTGAATCTTGAAAATCCTTGAAGTCATCAGAAAATCGTCGAACTGAGCTCTGTTATCGTCGAACTGAGCTCAGCGATATGGACTTATACAGCAACAGAAAAACGTCGATCTGAGCTCAAAGATCGTCGAACTGAGCTCAGAGATAGAGATCCAATACTGAGTCAAGATCGTCGAACTGAGCTCACAGATCGTCGAATGGAGTTCGACGATTTGTTGAAGTTGAGCTCAGCGATCGTCGAATGGAGTTCGACGATCTGTCGAAGTTGAGCTAGACGATCGTCGATCGGAGCTCGACGAATCGTCGTGCTGAGCTCGACTATATGACTTAGTCTCAAACTGAAAATTCTTGGTCTTGAGGGCAGCTTCCAAACCTAGACTTCTAACCCTTAGACTCAATTCTAATTGACCTTTAGAGCTATACAGGAGGTCAAAAACAGGTTTCCTAAAGACATAGTGATCCTGACCCAAATTAGTAATAGGGTGTTCCAACAGCAACAACACAGCAACCAAACCACTGAAGGGAAACCGCCAGACCGCGCGGTCTTCAACCCGCCAAGACAGACCGCCAGACTGCCCAGTCACCAACTTCAACAAATAACAACAATATAATTGAAGAGTGCAAATGGATACTAGATGGAAACAATAATGATATATTTCAAAAGAGTTAAATTGAATACAAAGTGTCTCTATAGTGCTAGAGACAAAGACTCATGAAATAAATAATTTGCTAGTGTTTTCTCCGGCTCTTCTACCAAGAACCGCCAGGCTAAAGCGTATCTCTTCCTAAATCTTGCTTCTAGCCTCCCCCTAGATATAACCATGATCTATACGCTGCACACAAGGCAACGATTTCTCCCTAAGCCACACAAGGACTTGGAAGCCACTCACAAGGCGACGATTCTCTCCTAAGCCACACAAGGACCTAGATGCCTCGTACAAGGCGGTGATTTCTCTACCGATTACAATGAGAAAGTAAAAGAAAATAACAAAAACAAATTGAACACTTTATGCTAGACACTCCCTTCAAACAATGCGCAGAAGATGCTGACGAATCCTTGCTAGAGATACTTCGAATGCTTTGCACGTGCCGTCAATCTTTTGCGCTTTTGGCCTTCTTGAGAGTATGGAGTATCTCTGAGTTCTGGAGCTCTCTGAATTGTCTATGCAAGAAAGTATAGTCCAGGTGATCAAATTCGTGATTTCCTCAGAAAATGAAAGGATTTTATATTCTGGCGCTATCGCCGGGCGATACTGGGTATCGCCACCTGGCGATATCGGTAACCGCTGCCACGTGTCCCACGAACTCCTCATTTTCGCATCGCATAAACGTTGAACGCCGAATCATGCACTATCGCTGAGCGATGCCGGTTATCGTCGTCTGGTGATAGCAAAATAACGGAAGCCACGATTTCGTCGAGCGTCGAGCGGAAATGTATCGAGTGGCGCTATCGCCTGTTAGCGATACCCAATATCGCCTGGAGATATACCCCGAGCTCAAGTCTGATCTGATTCAGCATAAAAAAGATATTAGATATTAACCTGTGTTATCTGCACACCAAAAACATCCAAATATCAAATACAAACAAGATTGTTATTAGCAAACTAGGAAGCGTGGAATGCATGCTCCAACAATCTCCCCCTTTTGATAATAACAAATCCATTAAGAAAGAAATCATTAATGTTAAAAAGGTCCACCCAATTTGAGTATCAAGATGAAGCATGTGTATGTGCACAAATTGCTCCTGGATGAAACACTCTCCCTTACATGTGATCCCCCCCTAAATGGAAGCATAGAGAAATTCGTGTATTTTAATTAAAGATGTGACTTAAAAAAATTTCAAGTGTGCACAAAAATATATGAACAGACTTCGGTGAATGATTTCTTTGGTAAAGTTTCTCCCCCTTTGGTATTAAGGAAAAACACAAAAGAGAGACTCATAGAGGACAGGGTGAGCAATGTAGAATAAATAAAATGAGTAAACAATAACTTTGGCAACGTTCAACAAACTATATCACAAACACATACACTAGTGAATAGTTTTTTGTGAAACAGTTCTCAGTTTAATTCTCATAAGAAGAATGTTTAGATAGGATAATGTTGTGTACATGTGAGGTGTTGTCGGAAATACTTATGCATAGTCTTACAAAAAAAACATGAACACGAGAATGTTAAAAAACAACATAACATAGAGGTAGACATGCGGATCTATACTCGTACCCAAGAGTTCAGAGCACACAAGAAAGAAATTATTCATGTAAAGATTTGCACATGACACTTTGCAATTCTTGCCAAGGTGCTCAACCTCACAATGCTTATGAAGACTTATCAGGAGGGTAATTAGTGTTTGGTGGATGTTCCTTGTCAGCCCTGTATTATTGGAGTGTTTTCTTTTTCGTTTTGTTATGTGAAACAATCACCAAAGGTCTGCACTTTGGGGATGATAAACTTTTGTTACTCACATTTTTTCTTTAGCTGAACAAAAGAGTCTGAATTCACTTGTGAGAGCATACAGAATAATTTAATAGTATGGTGCACTGTACCAAACTCGGATAAAGCAGAAGCAGAAAACATGCATCACTAGTGGTTATGGTAAAACATTCACAGTTCACATTTTGTAAGATGAATGCATATAAAGATTTGCACAACCGTGAGTGAAATAACATTATCATAACTAAAAGATTTCTCATACTTAGAGGCATGCGAAAATAATTTCATGAAATTAAGAACACTAGTACTGAAATATGTAGAACAGATATAAGAGTGGTGAACTAGAGAACCAAGTTAGTATAAAACTCAAAAAAAACATTACACCAGACCTAAATCTGAGTCAGGAAGACAATTTGAAGAAACAGCAAAAAGTCACTATCGCCGGGCGATACCGGGTATCGCCGGTCGGTGATAGTGGTAAAAGTATAAAAATGGGCTCATTCAGTCAAAGGCATCAAACCAAACCTCTTTCCTAAAGACAAATTGCGGAAGGCGGAGTAGAAGTCGGCGAAACCCTAACACCTAGGTATGAAAACTTGGATTTTGGCTTTAATGCTTTGGATTTTTATGGATCTAATTGGTAGGATAGTGTAGCATGTAATCTTTGATGAGAAATTTTCAGGTTTTAAAGTGTTTAAATTTTTTTTGTGGATCATAAGAAACTAGGTTGTTTTAGTGAAAGATGTGTATAGTTTCTTGAAGTTAAGAAGTTGTAAAAGGATTTGAAAAAAAAACTTTGCAGATCCGGTATGTTGGATGATGGGAGAAACCAGATCTGAAGTCGGAGATGGAGGAAAATCATTTCCCGCTATCGCCCGACGACAGTGGGTGTCGCCGGATGGCGATGCCGACAAAAAATTTTGTTTTTGCAAAAAAAAAACAATTCGATATGCAGGAATGGCTTCCAGTTCCAAAGCGCGAAGAAGCACAGGGAGTGACTCATATTCATCATATCAAACATTTCTGGGAATATAAAACGCTAACATAGGAATCGGACGGGTGATCGAATTCGACCCGGCCCGGCATGCACATATCCATGATTTGTTAGCAATGGCTGGAATAATGTCGATTATTATTCCCGACACATTCTCCTCCGTACTGATTCGAGAATTTTATAATTATCTCAAAGATCCGCATTTCACGGAATTGAATGGCGGAGTCCAATCGAAAATTCAAGGACAGGCGGTAGAAATAACACAGTATGACCTGAGAGATGAGTTTGGATTAATCGAGCATGAAAACACTTTAGATATAGTAGAGAACTATCAGAAGGATAGGGATTGGACATTATTGAATATGGTTTTGCATGGAAATTCCATCAAAACACTAATTCAATCAACGACCACCCTTACGGAGGATGCACGACTAGTGCAAGATATGCTGAGGCATGCTATCCTACTGAAATCCGGAGATACACGGAAAATAACGACTCAACTCAGTTATGTGACGTACATGATTTTGGAGCGAGAGCCGTTTGACATGGAGGATTTTGTCCTTTCGATAGTACACTATTCATTTAGATTGAAAAGTCCTACTTGGAAGAAATTGAACACACTACTAATTGGAGCCGTCATCCAACAGATTTTATATAAGAAATATATGTGCATCGACCCCGATTTGTACTTCAATGATTGTATCTCATCTATATATTCGATGAGTGGAACGCCTTCCATCGGCCGATCAACACAAGGAGGGTCATCAAGGAGGAGTGAACCGGTGTCCACTATCTGAAACCTGACAATTCCTAGAGGTGGATCGTTGCGAGAACGGTTGGATGACTTGCGAGAGTTGTTCGAAGAACACAAGAGGGATGAGAAGAAAAACTTCTTGGGAATTCAGAAATTTTTTAAATTTCTGACAAAACGTTTGAAGTTGAAGCCCACTCCAGCAGAGGCAACATAATGGGAAGATCTGGTCATGGAGCCGCCCCGTACATCTACTCGCCGAGCACGTCGGACGTGGAGCAGTGAGCACAGTTCGGCAGATGACCAAGGAGATACCAGTGCAGGTGACAACAGAAATTTTGAAGATTTCAGGATGGCTGGACATTTTGCCGCTATCGCCCGGTGACAGTCACTATTGCCGACGACAGTGAATTTTCTTCAATATCCTGAAATTTTTTATGCTGTAATATTATGTGGGACTTAAATGTGGTATTATGCTTCTGTAATAACATAAGACTCAGAATGTGATGTTCTCATTTATGATTTATGTAAGTGTATTTTGGTTTAATGTTCATGTTTTTAGCAATTTAATGTTGTTTTTTTACTTGCGATGATAATCTATTAATTTGAATGATCTAGAATTCCTAGTTCTAACCATAATAATGAAAAATAGGAATCTGGAAGTGGTTTTGTGAAAATATCCGCAAGCTATGAATTAGTGCTTATAAAATTGACTTTGATCGTATTTTGTTTTATGTGGTCTCTTATGAAATGGTGACGTACATCAATGTGTTTGGACCTAGAATGATGAACTGGATTATATGTTAAGTCAATTGCACTTTTATTATCACACTTCAATTCAATTGTTTCATGAATTATTCCAAAATCTTCTAAAGTTTGCTTCATCCATAAAGCTTGTACACAACAACTGCCTAGTTCCATGTACTCGGCCTCAGTGGTGGATAAGGCAACAGAATTCTGTTTCCTACTCGACCACGAGATAAGTGAAGGGCCAAGAAAGTGACAGGTGCCACTGGTGCTTTTACGATCTAATGAACACCCAACATAATCAGAATCAGAGAAGCTATGTAATATAAATGTATCGTTATGAGGATACCGCAAACCTAATTTAGATGTGTCAATAAGATATCTAAAAATGCATTTAATTGCTTTTAAATGAGACTCTTTGGGATTAGCTTGAAATCTAGCACATAAACATACAACGAATATAATGTCAGGCCTAGAGGCAGTCAAATACAATAGCGATCCTATCATTCCTCGATAAAGTGTTTGATCTATTGATATTCCACTTTCATCTTTTCCTAACTTTAATGAGACACTCATGGGGGTATTTGCTTGTTTTAGATTTTCAAACCCAAATCTTTTTAAAATATCATGAATATATTCAGATTGACAAATAAAAATTCCATCATGCTTTTGAGTGATTTGAAAACCAAGAAAATAAGTAAGTTCGTCTACCATGCTCATTTCAAATTCATTCTTCATAATTTCAATAACACTATCACATAATTTTTTTTTGTGTATCCAAAAATAATATCATCAACATATATTTGTAAAACGATAAGATCATCATTGATATGTTTAACAAATAAAGTACAATCAGTACTGCCCATTTTGTAATCATTTTTTAGTAAATAAATAGTCAATCTATCATACCATGCTCGGGGTGCTTGTTTCAAACCATAAAGGGTTTTTTCTAATTTAAAAACATGATCAGGAAATCTAGCATCAACAAAGCCCGGAGGTTATTCTACATAAACCTCCTCCTTAATATACCTGTTAAGAAAAGCAGTTTTAACATCCAATTGAAATAATTTAAACTTCTTAAAACTAGCAAATGCAAGAAATATTTTAACTGCTTCTAAACGTGTTACGGGTGCAAAAGTTTCATCAAAATCTATTCCTTCTATTTGTGAATAACCTTTTGCTACGAGTCTAGCTTTGTTCCTAGTGACCCTAGATTCACTATCTAGTCTATTTTTAAAAATCCACTTAACCCCTACAACAGGATGATTTGACGGTCTTTCTACTAACTTCCAAACCTTATTACGTTCAAATTGATTAAGCTAGTCATTCATAGCTAAAAACCAAGAATTATCATTTAAAGCAGCTTCAACGCCTTTAGATTCTATATCAGAAATAAAGCACATATTTGAAAATAACTCACGTATGGATGAACGAGTACTTACCCCTCTTGATGGTTCTCCAATAACCAAATCTTGGGGATGATCTTTTGAAAATCCTAGTTCGCTTGGAGGCAGGTATCCTTGCTTTTCTTCTTCTTCTTGTTTGACTCCTTTTTCTTCATCTTTGTCTCTAAGGTTTTCATCGTCATCCACCCTTTGTAGAGGGGAGAGCTCTTCATTTTTACTTGTATTATTAGCTTCTACACAAGAAAAAAAACTCATCAAATTTAACATGTATCGATTCTTCAACCATTTTAGTGCTCTTATTGTAAACTTTATAAGCTTTACTTGTAGAAGAACTAATAAAAATGCCTTCATCACACTTTTCATCAAATTTGCCTAAATTATCCTTAGTGTTCAAAACAAAACATTTACATCCAAAAACTTTAAAATAAGACACATTTGGTTTCTTTTGAAAATATAACTCATAAGGTGTTAATTTTAAGAGGGGTCGAAGCATAACACGATTAATAACATAACAAGAAGTACTAACATGTTCGGCCCAAAATGATCGAGGTAATTTGTATTCAGATAGCATAGTGCGAGCTAGTTCTTGCAAAGTTCTATTTTTCCTTTCCACCACACCATTTTGTTGAGGTGTACGAGGAGCAGAAAATTCATGTTTAATTCCTAACTCATTGCAAAAAGAAACAAATTTCTCATTATCAAATTCACCTCCATGATCTGAACGAATGTATTTTATTTTTAATTCTATTTCGTTTTGAACACGTAAAGATAATTTGGAAAATTCTAAAAATATATCAGATTTATACGATAAGAAAATTGTCCAACTAAAGCAAGAGAAATCATCAATCAAAACAAAAGTGTACTTTCTACCACCTAGACTTAGTGTATTAACTGGACCAAACAAATCCATATGTATCAATTCTAAAGGTCTAGTGGTGGAAATGACATTTTTGTTTTTAAAAGAAGACTTTGTAATTTTTTCTTTTTGACATGGTGAACATAAAGATGATAAATTTCCATGCAAAGAAGGTAAACCTTTAACAAGTTTATTTTGAGACAATTTTATGATTAGTTTGGAACTAGAATGTCCAAGACGTCTATGCCACAAATCTAACTCCTCATTTTTAGAAATAAAACACTTTAATGAAGAATGTGACAAATCATTAAATCTAATCATGTAAACATTTTGAAATCTAGGTGCGGTAATAACAATATCATTTGTTTTAGAGTTAATAATCTTGCATAGGTTTGAAGATGAGTCAAACAAGACGTTTAAGCCAATATCACATAATTGACTTGTTGAAATTAAATTATGCTTCAAACTTTTAACATATAAAACATTTGAGATAGTAAATGATTTGTTACTTACTACTCCAATGTCAATGATTTTTACTTTTTCGTTGTCTCCAAAAGTAACTACTCCTCTTTTCTTCATCTTCAGACTAAGAAACTTTGATTTATTGCCCGTCATGTGCTTGGAACACCCTGAGTCCAAGTACCACACGTCTTATTTGTCCTTAGCCTGCCAACACATCTAGAAAGAGGATGAGAGTAAAGATTTGGCTACCCAAGTGGTTCCTCCCATAGAATAGGTGGAGGCCTTAGGCACCCAGATTTGTTTGACTAAGCAGTATCCCGTCTTCTTAAAAGTATGTGTTGTGTGACCAAACTTATAATATTTGGCACACTTGATGAAGGAAGTCGACGGATTCTTTAAAGTAAATTTTGACCCTTTGTTGGAAGCTACAGGGACAGAGGGTTTATTAGTTTTAATCTGAAAACCAGATTTTGACCCTTTCCTGAAATTTTTCCTATCGCCGGCGACAGTGGATGTCGTCTGGCGATAGTACCCCGGAGAGTATCCAAGTCCTAATTTTTCAGAACCATAGTACTGGTTTCCCAAAATCATATTTAGAGATTTTTGGCCCACTCCAAATTTGTTAGTGGTCATTTCTAAATTACGGACTTGTCCCCTTAATACATTATTTTCGGCAATTATGGTGTCGCAACGATTTGCGAAGGACTTTCTGCTGCCTTCCACTTGAGATTGAGAAAACTTAAAAGATCTCTCTAAGGCCTCTTTCTCTTTTGTAAGAGTTTCAACCCGAGTCTGAGTCTTAGAGAGATCTTTCTCAAGCTCTACTATCTTAGTCAAGGAGGGACAATCCTCTTGACAAGTCGATTCTCCTTCCCAAGAACTTTATTCATTTTTTTTAGTTTATATTTTCTTTAGCTAATATTTTATTTTCAGATTTAATCAATTTAATTTCATGCAGTTTTTTGTCTAAATACTCACAAGTTCTCAAAAATTCAGAATATTGTTAAATTTTCTCAACGTGGTCAGCAAGATAGCCCAAACGCCAAATTAATATCTTCGGAACTACCCAGTTCTCACGTTGAACCAGCGGAAAACCAAGGAACAAAGGTTAACCCAACAAACAATGAAGCACAAGCAGGTCTTTTATGCATTCACTTCTTTACAACACGAGGCATTACATAGCGAGACATGATTTCGCTAGTATAACAGCTGTAAACAGAAAGCACCAAAAAACAAGCCGGGCGGACAGCACCGGAGTCCGCCGAGACCGCCGAGGTTGCCGAGGTCGCCGAGTCTGCTGAGATCGCCCGAACTTAAGCTACAAGCCGCCGAATAGCCACGGAGTCCGCCGAAGCCGCGAGGCCGCGCGGACACACCATTATTCGTCTCCTGCTGAAGCTGAACTGAGGAACACCCCTACCCGCCTGAAGCCGGCGGACAGGTTATTGAAGCTGGCAAAGATGAAACAGAACTGACAAGCTGCAAAGCGACCTCCTGCTGAGTCCGCAGAGACCGCACACTTCCAAGTACTTGACCAAAGTCACAGTCAAACTCCTGGCTCCTTGAAGCAACCCGCGCGACCTGCACACAGCAAACGTCAGCACTGAATCAATCTGCGCGGACAGACAAACTCAGACTGCAGCTCCTTGCCCAACCCAACTTACTGTTCACTCAGGTTACTATAGATGTGCCAGGGGGGTTCTATTTATAGGCGAGGTGAGGAGTGTGGTCACTGCCCTAGAGATAGCGACACCGCCCTAGCCCGCGCGATAGCAAAACACCGTCCGCCGAGTCCGCAAGGACTTAGCCGGATACCAAGGAAAACCGCCAGGAGCAAGGCAACATTGGCGAACCCTCTCCATTCCGCCCAAGCGATGCGGACAAGGCAACAGCCCGCAAAGCTTCCGACCACTGCAGGACAGCAACCCCCTTCAATGGCTGTCCGCACCAACCCGAGGCAGTCCGCAAGACTCAAGCCTCAATCCGCCACAAGTCCACGACCAAAGGCAGACAACAACAGTCCGCCCGGTCACAGCGGACTTGGCGGATACGGTGGACACCATGGTCTTGGCACAGAGTGTGACCAAGTCCAAAACCATCAAAGGCCAATGCGAGCATGGCGGACGCAAACACCCGTCCGCCAAACACCGAAGCACACAGACCGCCAGCAGTCCGCAAGCTCCTCGCACTCCTGCCCCATCGCAGCAGCCTCCTCCCGGACTCCAAAATCAGTCCGCCAATGACCTCCACAGCAAGGCACCTGCTGTAACACCAGAGCTCGACAAGGCCTCAGCCAAGCTCTAAGCCCAGTCCGCAACAGCCCATATCGCGGACACGCCAGTCCGCAAGCTTCCTGCGGACACGAGCCAAACCGCCAAACAGCACAAGCCTGCACCACAGCCACTGAGCAATGCACCAGTCCGCAAGTCTCTATCCGCTCAGGCCGCTCCTTGGAAAGACCAATCAGCCGTCCTATCCGCAGATACCAGGCCGCACAGTCCGCGGACTTCATACAACAACCCGCTCAGAAGACAGTCGGCTTTCCACTAGACCTTCCACCAGACCGCACATCACAGTCCGCCCAGTCCGCCTAGTCCGCCAAAGCTGTCCGCCTAGGCCGCCCGGCCTGTCTCGTCAACCACTTCCACTTCACAAAATTCAACACTCCCCCTTGAAGTGGGAAGTGGTGACCAAGCCCAACAAGCTGCACAAGCGTTCAAAGGGCCCCTTCGACAGTGGCTTCGTGAAGATGTCAGCAAGATTATCTTCACTCTGAACATGCCCGACCAGCAGAGATCCTTCCAACACCTTCTCCCTGATGAAATGGTGATCAATCTCTATATGCTTGGTCCTGGCGTGACACACTGGATTGTTAACCAGTTTGAGAGCACTCTCATTGTCACCCTGGAGTAAAGTAGGCCCTTGCACTTCTTCATGAACATCCTTTATAAGCCTCCTCAACCAAACGGCTTCCCGAGCAGCCAAGGCCGAAGCCTTATACTCCGCCTCCGTGGTTGAAACCGACACCGAGTCCTACTTCTTGCTACACCACGAGATGTTAGCTGAACCGCAAGTGAACACATAACCTGAAGTAGACCTCCGATCATCCGAATCACCGCCATAGTCAGCATCCGTGTACTCGAGCAACGCAAACTCCGAGTCTCTTCTATAGAGGAGTCTCATGTCAGAAGAAGCCTTGACATACTTCAGAATACCCTTCGCTGCCACTAGATGAGATTGCCTTGGTTCAGCCATATACCGACTTACTCGGCCAACAACATAAGCAATGTCCGGCCTTGTAATCTGTGGAAACCACCCGTCACCACACATCTTCCCAAAACCCCGAGGTAGTAGGCAATGAATGAGGAGCTGAGCCAATTCGAGCGAAGTAAGGTATGGATATTAGTGGAACATCCAAATAACCATCCAGTCATAAGCTTAAAATGGGTTTTCAAAAATAAACTTGATGGTGAGTCTAGGATAACAAGAAATAAAGCTAGGTTGGTGGCTCAAGGGTATTCTCAGATAGAGGGTGTGGATTTTGAGAAGTCATTTGCCCCGATTGCTTGTCTTGATTCCATTCGCATGTTTTTGGCATTTGCAAGTTATAAGCAAATTAGATTGTACTAAATGGACATTAAGAGAGCTTTCTTAAACAGAGTGTGACCAAGTCCAAAACCATCAAAGGCCAATGCGAGCATGGCGGACGCAAACACCCGTCCGCCAAACACCGAAGCACAGACCGCCAGCAGTCCGCAAGCTCCTCGCACTTCTGCCCCATCGCAGCAGCCTCCTCCCGGACTCCAAAATCAGTTCTCCAATGACCTCCACAGCAAGGCACCTGCTGTAACACTAGAGCTCGACAAGGCCTCAGCCAAGCTCTAAGTCCAGTCCGCAACAACCCATACCGCGGACACGCCAGTCCGCAAGCTTCCCGCGGACACGAGCCAAACCGCCAAACAACACAATCCTGCACCACGGCCACTGAGCAATGCACCAGTCCGCAAGCCTCTATCCGCTCAGGCCGCTCCTTGGAAAGACCAATCAGTCGTCCTATCCGCAGATACCAGGTCGCACAGTTCGCGGACTTCATGCAACAACCCGCTCAGGAGACAGCCGGCTTTCCACTAGACCTTCCACCAGGCCGCACATCACAGTCTGCCCAGTCCGCCTAGTCCGCCAAAGCTGTCCGCCCAAGCCGCCCGGCCTGTCCCGTCAACCACTTCCACTTCACAAAATTCAACAAATATAAATCATCAAAGGTTTCAGGAGTTACCTCAGTGTCGCTTTGGACACTGCTTCATTCATCATAAGATGAAGTGTTCTTTCCCATCAAGCACATGTTGGCCTCCTCTTCAGTTTCTGACCCTGAACTGCTTGACTCCTCAGAAGTGGCTTGATCCCATGTTTCAGCCTTTAGAATTTTCTTCATATCTTTCTTTTTGTGCCGCTTCTCCTTCATCTCTTTCAGATACTTTGGGCACTTCCTCTTTATGTGGTAAATCTTCATGCAATGATAACATTCATGTGGTGGTCTATCTTCATCATCCTCTCCTTCAGCTTGGGATTTTCCTTTTCTATTCCCAGATTCTTGCCTCTTGAAAAATCTCTTGAAAGAATTTCTTCTTCCAGGATTTCTCATGAATCTCCTGAATTTCTTCACAAATAAGCTCTCTTCATCTTCATCGTCGCTTTCATCGGACTCGCTTTCCTTCTCCTTCTTGGACTTTAACTCCAAAGCTTTCTTTCTTGGCTCCAAGCTATACTCTTGTTGTTGAATCCTCAACTCTACTTCATGAGTTTTCAAGTTGCCTATGAGATTCTCAATTTGGAGAGACTTTAGATCGTATGACTTCGAGATGGCAGTCACTTTTAGATTAAACTTCGGGGGAAGCGATCTTAGTATTTTCCTCACCAAATCTCCATTTGAGAAATTCTTCCCTAGAATCCTCGAGTCGTTTACTATCTTGCTAAACCTCGTGTACATGGAGTCTATATCTTCATCAACCTCCATTTTGAACTTCTCAAATTCTGATTCTAGCTGGAAAAGCTTCGAGTCCTTTACCTGCGATGTTCCTTCATGAGTAACTTCAAGAAGATTACAAATATCATATACAGTATCACATGCACAAACACGGTTAAATTCAGTCCTATCTAATGCACAAAATAAAGTGTCCATTGTCTTAGCGTTATTTTTACATCGAAGCTTATCAGCTTCATCCCATTTGTCCTTGGGTTTTTCCATAGAGACACTTCCTACAACAGTTATAGGAGCAGTGTAGCATGTTTCTACCATGCCCCAAACATCGATATCTAGTGATATTAGAAAGCATCACATTCGAGCTTTCTAATAGTTGTAGTCAGTGCCCGTGAATAAGGGAGGTCTACTTATACCTTGCCCCTCAGAAAACACGTGAGTGTTTTGCGCCATTACTCCCGGTGGTGAAACCGTTTTTGGAGTAACCTGGCTTTGATACCAAGTGTTGGACCTTGCGGCGCCCTTAGAGTGGAGTGAAAAGGGGTCCTTTTAATTTTTCTTAAAAATTAAACAAACTTTACTAGATGAATAACAATAATATAATTGAAGAGTGCAAATGGATACTAGCTAGAAACAATAATGATATATTTCAAAAGAGTTAAATTGAATACAAAGTGTCTCTATAGAGCTAGAGATAAAGGCTCATGAAATAAATAATTTGCTAGTATTTTCGCCGGTTCTTCTACCAAGAACCGGCAGGCTAAAGCATATCTCTTCCTAGATCTTGCTTCTAGCCTCCCCTAGATCTAACCACGATCTAGAGGCTACACACAAGACAACGATTTCACCCTAAGCCACACAAGGACTTGGATGCCACTCACAAGGCGGCGATTCTCTCCTAAGCCACACAAGAACCTAGACGCCACGCACAAGGCAGCGATTTCTCTACCGATTACAATGAGAAAGTAAAAGAAAAGAACAAAAATAAATTGAACACTTTATGCTAGACACTCCCTTCAAACAATGCGCAGAAGATGCTGACGAATCCTTGCCAGAGATGCTTCGAATGATTCGCACGTACCGTCAATCTTTTGCACTTTTTGCCTTCTTGAGAGTATGGAGTATCTCTGAGTTCTGGTGCTCTCTAAATCGTCTATGCAGGAAAGTATAGTCTAGGTGATCAAATTCGTGATTTTCTCAGAAAATGAAAGGTTTTTATATTCTGGCGCTATAGCCGGGCGATACTGGGTATCGCCATCTGGCAATATTGGTAACCGCTGCCACGTGTCCCACGAACTCCTCATTTTCGCATATCACAAACGTTGAGCGCCGAATCGTGCACTATCGCCGAGCAATGCCGGTTATCGCCGTCTGGAAATAGCGAAATAACGGAAGCCACGATTTCGTCGAGCGTCGAGCTGAAATGCGTCGAGTGGTGCTATCGCCTGTTGGTGATACCCAATATCGCCTGGCGATATCGCCCGAGCTCAAGTCTGATCCGATTCAGCATCAAAAATATATTAGATATTAACATGTGTTATATGCACACCAAAAACATCCAAATATCAAATACAAACAAGATTTGTTATTAGCAAACTAGGAAGCGTGGAATGCATGCTCCAACATTTGGTTCGGGTGTTGATCACCTTGGCTGCTTGATAAGGATGGAGGTTATGCCAACTTGACGTAAAGAACGCTTTTCTTTACGAGGAGATTGATAAGGACATCTTCATGGATCATTCACTTGGATTTGTCTCTGAAGTTCATCCGGACTACATCTGCAAACTCAGGAAGGCTCTCTACGGGTTGAAGCAGGCTCCAAGATCTTAGTGTGAGAAGATAGCAGAATACCTCCAATTCTGCGGATACCTTACTTCCAACTCAGATTCAAGCTTGTTCATCAAGAAGAAGGGGGAGCTTCAGGTCTTGGTCCTGTTGTATGTTGATGACATGATCATCACAGAGAATTCCGAGGAGGAGGTAGCTAGGCTCAGGGCTAAGCTAGCTATTCGCTTCGAGATGAAATAATTAGGAGAGCTTCATCACTTTCTCGGTCTCGAAGTGTAGAGGAAGGAGAGCGGGATACTCATTTCTCAGAAAGGATATGTGGTTCACATTGTAAATCGATTCAGCATAAAGGAAGGGAAGAGTTGCTCTACTCCTCTGGATTATGGGCTGAAGCTTCGACGAGATGAAGAAAGGATTCTTCCTAATTCCTTGGTGTTTAGAGCTCTAGTGGGGAGCTTGATCTACCTAACGATTATAAGGCCAGACATTTCTTACGATGTTGGCCAAGTAAGTCGGTTTATGGCAAAGCCAAGGAAGTCTCATCTGGTGGCGGCAAAGAACATCTTGAAGTATGTCAAGACTACTTATGATATGGGTCTCCTTTATAGGAGGGACACAGATTTTTCATTGCTATGATACACGAATGTTGATTATGGTGGTGACTCAGATGGTCGAAGATCAACATCGGGTTAGGTTTTCACTTGTGGATCAGCTAGCATCTCATAGTGTAGCAAGAATCAGGACTCTGTATCCGTCTCGACTACGCAGAGTACAAGGCTTCAGCTTTGGCTGCTCAACAAGCTATATGGTTAAGGAGGCTAGTAGAGGACATCCATGAGAAAGTGCAAGGTTCTACTCTGCTCCGAGGTGATAATGAGAGTGCTCTCAAACTGGTAAACAATCTAGTTTGTCACGTAAGGACCAAGCATATAGAGATCGAGCATCACTTCATAAGGGATAAGGTATTGGAGGGATCTCTTATGGTCGGGCATGTTCGGAGTGAAGACAATCTTGCTGACATTTTCATGAAACTGCTGTCGAAGGGGCCATTTCAACGACTATGGGGACTACTAGGCTTGATCACCACTTCTCACTTCAAGGGGGAGTGTTAAAATTTATGAAGTGGAAGTGGGTGATCAGGCAGACTTGACGGCCTGGGTGGACTGTCCATGTGATCTGATGGAGCAGGCTGGCGGTCTGGTGATGGCGACCTTATGTGGTTCTGGAGGTAGCCGTGCAGATAGAAATGGAGTTCTTCTTGCTGGGAGGTCTTGGATTGGAGTCCGCCTGCTTCTGCGATCTGGCTTATCACCAGTTTGGTTTGTGGGATTGGAGCTTATCTGCAAACTGCGTGGACTGGTTGCGAGTCTGATAGTTGGCTGCTGGCTTAGCTATTGTGCGAGTTGGAGCTTGCGAGTTCTGCCTTGCTCTGGTGGAGCTTTGGCGATCTACCTTGGGAGCTGGCAGTCTGGGGATTTGGCCGCCGTGCTTGCGCCAGGCTCAGGTTGTTTGGTGGACTTGGTCACAATCTGTGACAAGTCCTGGGTGTTCGCAAAGTCCGTTGTTGATCGGACGATCTGCATGTTGGTCGTGGACTTGTGCGGCGGGCTGTTGTAGTGTCCGCAGAGTCTGTTGTTGACCGGGTGATCTGCCTGTCGGTCGCGGACTCGTGGCGGGTTGAGGCATTGTTCTGGAGCTTTGCGGACTGTCACCTTGTCCACGTATGACATGTGGACTGATGTAGTATGGGTTGTGGCTTTGTTCATGTGTTGTGTAGTGTAGCGGACTGGTGTAGTGCTTGCGAGCAGTGCGGGCTGGTGTTGTGTCCACATGTAGCATGCAGACTGACGCAGTGTATGTGATGTTGCTGTGTCCGTGTGCTGCTATGTGTGCGGACTGGCACGGTGTTCGCCTGGTGGTGGACTGACCGTCTTGGCGTCTGACGAGTTGGCTGGAGTCCGGACAAGTCCTTGCGGACTCAGCGGACTGGTTTGTGCTAGTTGTGAGCTGGGGTGGTGACTCTATTCGCTAGGTCGGTGACGACACTTCTCACCTCGCCTATAAATAGACCCTCCGACACGTCTACTGTAACTGAGTGAATAGTAAGTTGAGACTTGATTAATTGCTGCGGCCTCGGTTTTCTTGTCTGCGCTGTTTGAGAAGAGTTACCTGGTTATTGTTTGCAGGTTGCACAGCTGGCACTGTGGAGCCAGGAGTTTGGTTCTGACTCTGGTCAGGTTCAATGAAGCTTGTGGTTTGCAATCGGCGGTATCAGTAGGTCGCTTATGCAGCTTGTTAGTTTTCTCGATCTCAACTTTTCCAAGTTCAATAACCTGTCCACCGGCCTCGGAGATTAGGCGATCTATTTTTCAGTTCGGTGGCAGCTTGCAACAGTCAGCGAATAACAATGTGTCCGCACGACCTCGCGGTCACGGCCGACTCTGTGTTCTATTCGTCATCTAGCAGCAGTTTAAGCGGTCTCGGCGGTCTCTGATTCTGTCCGCTCGGATTGATTCTTGTAATATTTTTTGTTTTCCATTGTGTACTAACAAAATCATGTCTCGCCATGTATACCTCGCTCTATAAAGAAGATAATAAAAATATGATCTGCTTGTTCCTTCTGTTTGCATCTGGTGTTTGAGCTTGCTTTCCCAATTTCTGCTTGATCAAGGTGTGATCTTGATAGCTCTGAAAATATTAATTTGGCGTCAGACTATCTTGTTGATCATCTTGAGTGAAAATTTAACAATCCTCGCTAAAAAGGAAAGAAAGAGAAGATAAAAGTCAGTGGCGAGCTCAGTTCAGAAGACCAGGAGGAGATTAAGGCCTGCGTACAGAGGAACATTGATGTCTTCGCCTGGAGCGCAGCTGACATGTCGAGGGTCGATGCGGACGTGGCATGCCACCATCTCAACCTCGACCCCAACGCTCGTCCTGTACAACAGAAGAAGAGGGCCATTAAGATGATTGGGCCCATCAGATAGGAAGTAGAGAAGCTGCTTGAGGCGGGGTTCGTGTCTGCATGTAAATATACGGGGCGGGTAAGCAACGTTGTAATGGTAAAAAAGGGGGAGGGTAAGTGGAGGATGTGTGTGGATTTCTCTCTCTTGAATAAAGCATGCCATAAGGATTGTTATCCTCTGCCTCGAATCAACGCGCTGGTTTACTCAGTCATCAATTTTTCACTAATGAGTTTTCTAGATGCATTTTCAAGATACCACCAAATACGCATGCACCCTCCAGACGTTAAGGACGTCACCTTCGTCATGGAGGATGGATGCTTCTGTTTCAACATGATGCCATTTGGATTGAAAAATACGGGGGCAACTTATCAAAGAATGATGGATCAGATCTTCTAAGAGCAGAAAGGGCGGAACCTCGAAGTTTATGTGGATAACCTGATGATCAAAAGCTGACATCTCAGATCTCATGTCTTGGATCTTGAGGAAACCTTTGGAACCTTAAGGAAATATAAGATGAGACTCGACCCCCTGAAATGTGTCTTTGGAACCAATATGAGAAAGTTTTTAGGGCATCTCCTTACCCCATCCGGAGTAGAACCCCAATCCCGATAAGGTAAAGGCAATCCTAGAACTGAAATCTCCTAGAAATACCAAGGAAGTTCACCGTCTCACCGTCAAGCTGGTCGGACTAAGCAGGTTTCTCTCTCGGGCCGGGGAAAATGCTCGCCTTTCTTCCGGACATTAAGAGGAGGCAAGAAGTTCTAATGGACCCCTGAATGCGAGGAGGCTTTTCAGGCTCTAAAGCAACAACTCACCCGGGCACTTCTACTCTAGGGGCCATGGGAAGGGGAGGTCTTGTTCTTGTACCTAGGAGTAGGGATCGGAGCTGTGAGTTCGGTTCTTATACGAGAGGAAGAAAAAAAGCACTTCCCCATCTATTACGTAAGTAGGGTCCTAAGGAAGACGGAACTAGGGTACCCTATCCTTGAAAAGCTAGCGTTCGCTCTCATCATATCAGCCAGGAAACTTAGGACGTACTTTCAGGCCCACTCGATTCAGGTAGTGACAGATCACCCCCTTCGCCGTATCCTGGAGGGGGTGGAGCATTCTGAGAGGTTGGCCAAATGGTCGATAGAACTCAATGAGTTCGACCTTACTTTTACTCCCCGGTTGGCCATCAAAGCACAAGCGGTGACCGATTTCCTAACAGATTACGTAGTCGAGGTCCAAGAGGCTGAAGCACCCCCTTGAGCTGCCTGGGAAATGCTAGTAGATGGAGCGTCGGGAAAAAATTCTTTTGGAGGAGGGATGATCCTGGTAAGTCCAGAGGGGACCAGAATTGAGCAGGCTTTGAAGATCCATTTCGCAATCACTAACAACCAAGCGGAATATGAGGCGATCATCGCAGGACTCAGGTTAGCTCGAGAGCTGGGCATACAAGACATTAGGGTCTCCACGGACTCTATGGTGGTTGCGGGCCAAATCAAAGGAGAGTTTGAAGCGAGGGAGCCCACCCTCGCGTTGTACCTGGCGAAGGTCAAAGACATCATCGGGCGGTTTTGTAGCTTTTCAATTCAATACGTACCAAGGGAAGAAAGTGCTCAGGCTGACCAACTCGCAAAGTATGGCTCTCGAGCTGGAGGAACAGTGACGGAGCTTTTCAGGCCGACCATAGAAGAAGGAGAACTAATGGAGATAGGTCAGCATGTGTCTTGGATGCACCCCTTCATCACCTTTTTGACCTCAGGACAGCTTCCCGAGAGGAATCTCGATAAGAAGTGGGTCATGTATAAATCAGCATACTACATGCTGAAAGATGGGGCATTGTATTTTAAGACGCTATAGGGGCTACTGGCTCGATGTGTATCTGAGGAGGAGGTTCCAAGGGTCCTGGAAGAAATTCATTCAAGGGAATACGGGAGTCACTCAGGGAGTCAGACTTTAGAGGGGAGAGTGTTGAGGCAGGGATTCTTCTGGCCTACCCACAGGAAAGATGCAGAAGAATTCACAAAAATATATCAAAAGTGTCAGGAGTTCGCCCCCCTCCAACTCCTTCCCGCCAAAGGCTATGTACAATCACAGCTCCCTGGCGCTTCACGATACGGGGGCTAGATATGGCGGATCCTTTTCCCCAGGCTAGTGGCCAGAGGAAGTTTCTGGTGGTCATGGTGGATTACTTCTCAAAATGGCTGGAGGTGAAGGCGTTGGCTAAGGTGACATCGTAGGTGGTCAAAAATTTCGTATGGGGAGAGATCATCTACAGGCATGGACTACCGCTGTCTATCATCACTGATAACAAACCACAATTTGCTAGCAGGGAATTCGTAGATTTCTGCATCCGGCTGGGCATAGACCTCTGTTTTGCCTCAGTTCATCATCCACGGAGCAATGGACAGGTGGAAGCAGCAAATAAGATTATCGTTAATCTTTTAAAGAAAAAAGTGCTTAAGAGGAAGTTGGGTGGAACAGCTCCCTTCGGTTCTCTAGGCCTTGAGGACCACACCAAACACTGTCGTGGGGGAGACTCCATTTAAACTCTCTCATGGCTCGAAGGCCATCATACCGATAGAGTTCGAGGTCACATCCCTATGGGTAGCCGTTGCAAGGAAGGGAGATGAAGGATGGAGGGCAGAGAATGAGGAGGAGCAAAAACTCTCTCTTGATTTGGTGGAAAAACTCAGGGATTTGGCATTGATCCGGCATGAAGAAATCAAGCGCCGGATGGCGAGATACTTTGACAAGCACATAAGGGTCAAGCAATTCCAAAAGGGCGACTTGGTTCTCAAGAAAGTAGACACGATAGGCGGAGGAGCATCAGTAGGAAAGCTCAATCCCAACTGGGAAGGTCCCTTTGTAGTGAAAGAGGTCTTGAAGTCCGGGGTACCACCTCTAGGATGTGGACGGGGTATCCCTCGATCGTGCCCGAAGCGGCGATGACTTAAAATTTTTATCCATAACATTTTTCATCTTCCAATGCTTGTAAAGTTATGCTGACCTTTTGATATAATAGAATCACAGGTATCTTCTTTCATGGCATGAGAGTGAAAAGGATGGATGGCAAGACCCCGAGCAGACCCGCTGACCAGGATCTCACCTAGCTGGCAGGACTGTAGGCTCACTCGGTGGTTGGAGATGATTTGGAGAGGAGACCCTGAGCAGACCCGCTGACCAAGCTCTCACCTAGCTTGCAGGACTATATGCTTACTCGGTGGTTGGAGATGATTTGGAGAGAAGATCCCGAGCAGACCCGCTGACCAGGCTCTCACCTAGCTGGCAGAGCTGTAGGCTCACTCAGCGGTTGAGTTGATTTGGAGAGGAGACCCCGATCAGACCCGCTGACCAGGCTCTCACATAGCTGGCAGAGCTGTAGGCTCACTCGGTGGTTGGAGATAATTTAGAGAGGAGACCCCGAGCAGACCGGCTGACCAAGCTCTCACCTAGCTGGCAGGGCTGTAGGCTCACTCAATGGTTAGAGATGATTTGGAGAGGAGACCCCAAGCAGACCCGCTGACTAGGCTCTCACCTAGCTGGCAGGGTTGTAGGCTCACTCGGCGGTTGGATATGATTTGGAGAGGAGACCCCGAGCAGACCCGCTGACTAGGCTCTCACCTAGCTGGCAGGGTTGTAGGCTCACTCGGTGGTTAGAGATGATTTGAAGAGGAGACCCCGAGCAGACCCGCTGACCAGGCTCTCACCTAGTTGTCAGGGTTGTAGGCTTACTCAGTGGTTGGAGATGATTTGGAGAGGAGACCACGAGCAAACCCGCTTACTAGGCTCTCACCCAGCTGGCAGGGCTGTAGACTCACTCGGCGGTTGGAGTTGATTTGGAGAGGAGACCCCGAGCAGACCCGCTGACCAAGCTCTCAACTAGCTGGCATGGGAGGATGGGGGGGCTGTAGGCTCACTCGATGGTTGGAGATGATTTGGAGAGGAGACCCCTAGCAGACCCGCTGACCAGGCTATCACCTAGCTGGCAGGGTTGTAGGCTCACTCGATAGTTGGAGATGATTTGGAGAGGAGACCCCGAGCAGACCCGCTGATAAGGCTCTCACCTAGCTGGTAGGGCTGTAGGCTCACTCGGTGGTTGGAGATGATTTGGAGAGGAGACCCCGAGTATACCCGCTGATCAGGCGCTCACCTAACTTGTAGGGTTGTAGGCTCACTCGGCGGTTTGAGATGATTTAGAGAGAAGACCCCGAGCAGACCCGCTGATCAGGCTCTCACCTAACCGGTAGGGTTGTAAGCTCACTCGGTGGTTGGAGATGATTTGGAGAGGAGACCCCGAGCAGACCCGCTGACCAGGCTCTCACATAGCTGACAGGTTGTAGGTTCAATCAGTGGTTGGAGATGATTTGGAGAGGAGACTCCGAGCAGACCCACTGACCAGGCTCTCACCTAGCTGGCAGGACTGTAGGCTCACTCGGTGGTTGAAGATGATTTGGAGAGGAGACCCTGAGCAGACC